>JAXQQM020061138.1:0-49383 GCA_034641835.2 Pinus albicaulis | reverse complement strand
TAATTATATTATTTTATATTAATGGAGAAAAGGTTACATAATTTGTAACGTATCTCCTTAGTTTAGGATTAGTTCCTAGAGATTAGGGGTTTGGTTGCAACTTCCTAACTTCTAGTATTGTACTTAATGATGTAATCTTTCATTCATGAATGTAGAGTGTACGAGAGTTCTCTCTCTGTTCTGATTGTAGTCTCCAGGTGCAGGCCACACCTGAGAGCTACAACTCCTTCTTTCAATTCTGTGTGCATATTTTATCTTGGTATCAGAGCTCAGTTTGGGTGAGCCTGATTTTTTAACGCCTTTGTGGCTGGAGTGCCTTTGTGGCCAGTTTGCCTTTGTGGGAGAATCGCCTTCGTGGCTAAAAGTGCCTTTGTGGCCGCGTGTACACGAGAGCTTTGTGCTCGATTGAGCAGGTGGACTGCAGAACACCTGGCTCGGACTCAGATTTTTTTTAATTTTCTGAGTAGAAGGGGGTTGGCGCGTTTTTCGCGCTGACAGTAGCGCCAGGAAGCGCAACTGGCGCGTCTGTTCAGCTGTTAATCGCGCCACCGCGCCATTGGCGCGGAGTCGCACGAGAAAATCGCGCCAAGTGTCTTTTACTTACACCGATTTCATTTTGGCGCGGGTTTTTCATTCGGGAGAGTGCCGACTCACCTTCAAGGGGATCCGCAGGAAGCCTCATCTTCGTTTGACGATTTGAGGAGGAGCAGATCGAACAAGTTGCGGATCTATCCGGGAGAGGCAGATCGGATCAGTTTTGATCAGATCGATTTTTTGGTTGTATTGGAAAACAGCGGATTTGCTCATCGGAGCGGGATTGATTTTGCAGATCTGTCAGTGGGTGGAACAGAAGATCTAGCAGAGAAGTGGCAGAAAAGTGGCAGATCTGGTGACAAGATTTGACAGGTATCGATTTTTTTTTTTTTACTGTTGAGTAGATTCATTTTGTAGATCTGATCAAAATGAGTAATACGATGGAATCTTATATCCACGGGTCTGGCAAACTCGATGGATCTAACTTCACGAACTGGAAGTTTAAGATCCAGACCTTGCTTGAGGGTGCGAATGCATGGTCCATAGTCACAGGTGATGAGTAGAGGCCGAATTCAAACACAGGGACACAGGAGCAAGAATGGGATAAGCGAGAGAACAAGGCGAAAGTATTGCTGAAGATGTCCGTCAAGGACAACATTATCCCACATATCAGAGAATGTAAAACATCCGCAGAGATCTGGACGACCATCAAAAACCTGTATCAGATCCAGAATACAAGTCGAATTATGGCACTTAAAAGCAAGTTATTTTCAATGAGGATGGACGAAAGTGAGACTGCTGCTACATTCATTGCGCGAATCAAAGATGTGAAAGACGGATTAGGGGCCATCGGAGAGAAGGTGTCTGACTCTGATCTCGTCACAATCACACTGAACGGGATGCGAGATGAATTTCAAATGTTCATCACTGGATTGGCGGCAAGGGAAAAAGCGCCCACATTTGAAGATCTGACAGGCATCTTGCTGCAAGAGGAGGAGCGGCGAAATAACTTGAACCCCCAGAACGATGATCTTGCGCTGATGGCGAAACGACGACCTTTCAGAGGGAAGCAGCCACAGCAGCAATCACAGTCGCAACTGCAGCAGAGAGGAGGTACATCGCAGAAGAGTCCATATAAAGGTATGCTTGTAAATAATCCTATAAGAAGATGTTATTACTGTGGAAAGAAGGGTCATATGCGGGATAGATGTCTTAAGAAGCAAGCAGATGATGCAAAGAGAAAACTGGCAACTGCAAAGCACAGAGGATACTTTGTCGAAGAAGAAGATGTTGAAGAAGATGAAGATTTCAGCCATGAATTTCGACTGTTCACAGTCGACTGTGCCCTTTCAGCATCTAATGAGGACGATATCTAGTATGTCGATTCCGGAGCATCCTCTCACATGACAGGTAAAAAGGAATTTTTTGAAAGTCTTGAAGAAAGTACATATGGATCAAAAATCTATTTAGGAGATGATAGTGGATACGAGATTAAAGGTTATGGGGTTATTCCAGTTAAGTTACCAAATGGAAAAATCAGTCATCTTAAAAATGTCTTATATGTACCTGGAATTAAGAAAAATCTCATATCTGTATCCATGATAACTGATCAAGATATGCAAGTCGAGTTCTTCAAGACTCACTATGTGGTAAAGGATTGCAGGAGAGAAATTGTTGCAACAGGCGTGCGCGTTGGAAGCCTATACATGTTGGATGTGAAGAGTATACCAAAGCGAGCCATGGTTGCAGGTGGCTCGACAGTCGAACAACTCTGGCATCAGAGGTTCAGACATTTGAATTTACAGGACCTCATGTTATTGCAGAGAAAAGGTATGGTTGAGGGGCTCCCTATCTTTCATAATATTCAGTTAAATTGTGATGGTTGTGCCTTAGGTAAGATGCATAGAGAACAGTTTCCTGTGCATGATAGGAGGAAGGAAACAGATATTTTGGAACTAGTGCACACTGATATATGCGGACCTATGCAGACAAGGTCGCTAGGTGGAGCGTATTATTTTCTGTTATTTACTGATGACTGCACTAGATATTCATGGGTTTATTTTCTGAGTAAGAAAAGTCAGAATTTCCAGTGCTTTATAGAATTTAAAACCTTGGTGGAAAAACAGTTTGGTAAGAGTATAAAAATTCTTCGATCTGATCAAGGAGGAGAATACAAGTTAGGGGAATTCATGAAATTCTGCAAATTCCACGGGATTGTTCAGCAATTTACAGTGCCACACACACCACATCAGAATGGAGTTGCAGAACGCAAGAACAGAACCTTAGTGGAGTGCGCAAGGAGCATGTTACAAGGTAAGGGTATTTCTAATAGTTTTTGGGCAGAGGCTATTAATACTGCTGTATATTTGAAGAACAGAAGTCCAACCAGGTATCTTGGCTTCAAAACTCCTTTTGAAGCTCTATATGGATTTAAACCAGCAGTAAATCATCTAAGAGTATTTGGGTCAAAAGCATTTGCCCATATACCCAAAGCTGATAGGAAGAAATTAGACCCTAAAGCTGTTAAATGCATCTTTGTTGGTTATGGCACAGAATTTAAAGCTTATAAATTGTTCAGTCCTGAGTCTCGTAAGATATTTGCAAGCAGGGATGTAGTGTTTCATGAACAGGTACAGGAAGGGAAAGATGACATTGGTGATAATTGGCACATTCCATTAGTGATAGATGAAAGCAGTGAGGATGAAAGAGAGCTGGAGCAGAAACAGGAAGAAGAACAGCAAGAAGGTGATAATGCAAGCCCAATTAGAGTTGAAGAAAACAAATTTGAGGTAAGTCCCCTACCAAGGAAATCAGGTAGGAAGACTCAAATACCATTAAAATTGAAAGACTATGCTTTGATGTCAAATGTTTTGAACATTGTAGAGCCCACTAATTACAAAGAAGCTAGTCAATTTAAGGAGTGGAGGGCTGCAATGAATGAAGAGATAGAATCTATTCTTAGAAATAACACTTGGGACTTAGTTGACCTGCCTAAGAATAAAACACCCATAGGATGCAAATGGCTGTTTAAACCAAAAATGAATGCAGACGAAAGTATTGAAAAATTGAAAGCTAGGTTGGTTGCAAAAGGGTACTCACAGCAGGAAGGTATAGACTTTGATGATACCTTTGCACCTGTAGCAAAGCTAAATACAATCAGAATGCTTATTTCTTTAGCTACTAAATATAATTGGAAGCTACACCAGCTTGATGTCAAATCTGCATTTTTAAATGGTGACTTAAAAGAGGAAATTTATTTAGTACATCCAGAAGGGTTTGTAAAGCAGGGGCAGGAACATCTTGTTTGCAGATTGAAAAAGGCTTTATATGGCTTAAAGCAAGCTCCCAGGTCATGGTATGAAAAGGTTGATTCTTTCTTTTTAGAGTATGGCTTTCATAGAAGTTTAAATGACCCAAATTTGTATACCAAGTACAATAAGCAGGGGCAGATTATTCTGATCTCTTTATATGTAGATGACATGATTATAACAGGAGATGCAGATGATTTAATCAAAGGAATCAAAAGGCTTATGGCACAAGTTTTTGAAATGAAGGATCTCGGAAGCCTCCATTACTGTCTAGGATTAGAAGTATGGAGAGATACTGGGCAAACTTTTCTTACCCAAGGGAAGTATGCCAGAAATATGTTGGAAAAGTTTGATATGGATCAGTGTAGGTCAGCAGCGACACCTTTGCAGCAGAACTTGAAGTTGTGCAGTGATGATGGCACTAAGGAGGTTGATGCCACGATGTACAGACAGCTGGTTGGCAGCTTGATATATCTTACAACAACCAGACCTAACTTGGCATACTCTGTTAGTGTGTTAAGCCAATTCATGTCAAAACCGCTTGAAAGTCACTGGGTAGCAGCAAAAAGCGTGTTGAGGTATCTTTGTGGTACTGTTAATTATGGCATTTTATACACTGACACATCTGATGTTATTCTAGCAGGTTTTTCAGATTCAGACTGGACAGGTAACTTGGATGATCGAAGGTCCATCACAGGTTACGCATTCAGCATAGGATCCGGGGTCATAACATGGAGCAGTAAGAAGCAGAGTACTGTAGCACTATCTTCATGTGAAGCTGAGTATCAAGCATTGTGTGCAGCGACGTGTGAAGCAATCTGGTTGAGAAGGCTTCTCAATGATGCAGGAGAAGAACAGAAGAATTCCACTTCCATCAAAAGCGACAACCAGAGCACCATTAAATTAGCATACAATCCAATGTTTCATAAAAACACCAAACATATAGACACTCAGTTCCATTTTGTTAGAGAGAAACTACAGTCAAAAGAGATTATTGTTGAATATTGTAAAACTTGTGACAATGTGGCTGATATTTTTACAAAGCCTCTTGCATGTGTGAAGTTTGAATTGTTTAGAAGGATGCTAGGAGTTCAAGACAATCCTTTCTCCATTAAGGGGGGGAGTTGAAAATAATTATATTATTTTATATTAATGGAGAAAAGGTTACATAAGTTGTAACGTATCTCCTTAGTTTAGGATTAGTTCCTAGAGATTAGGGGTTTGGTTGCAACTTCCTAACTACTAGTATTGTACTTAATGATGTAATCTTTAGATTCACATGAATGTAGAGTGTGCGAGGGATTCTCTCTGCGGTACGAGTGTAGTCTCCGGGTGCGGCCACACACAGAGAGCTACAACTCCTTCTTTCTAGGTATCATTGTTTATGTCTAAAAAGAAGAAAATGGTGAGACGAAAAACTGAAATCTACATGTAAACAAATGCTTATCATTAAAAATAATAAGAAATAAAGATCACGAATATATATTAATGTAGATATTAACGTGGCTATTGTTTATAAAACTCATACCTAGAATGCTAGCTTTATTTTGCACAAAACCGTGACATTTCATTAATAAAGCTCCATAATATATAATGTTTTCAATTACTATTAGTTTTTTAAAAATATGAACGTTGGAGACCTACTCCGTGTCTACACTAATTTTTCTAAAACGCATGCCCATCATGCATCTTTTATTTGCACATATTAAGCAGTAACATTTATTAATGAATTTTTATTTACATAGTGTTTGGGGTCATCTCCATTAAAGTTTACAAAAATAATATCAACATTGGAGACATAGTACATGACTACAATAACTTATGAAATATATATACGCTGTTGTATTTCACCCCTTTTAGCATGGTATTTTTAAGTTGATAGATGGAGAATTTTAATTGAATGAAGGATTAATAAATTTGGTGTGATTACCAAATAAATATTAATTCAAATAGCTTAGTTAAAATAAATTTTAAAAATTGTAATAAAATTTTAAAATAAACTAAATGAAACTATATATGACATATATGATATTGTATACTACTATTGAGATAATTGTATAGATAAATTTTATCTTAATATTAATATTTAATTAAGTTTTAGTTTATGTTTTTTTTAGAAGATAGAGTAGATAGTGATAGGTGTTTTGTTAAAGTATTTAGTGTTGTAAAAGGTCATGAATTTGTAACTTTATGGGCAAAATTCTAATCATGATAAGAGGCGGTGTGGTTTAGTCTCGGTGCAATCCCAAAGTGATTTTGACTTAGATGCCTTTGTTTAGATGCCTTTGGAGTGGGACTCTTGAAGCCATAAAACCATAAACTATTTGTGCATCTAAGGACTTACATTACTTTTCAAATCAATATATATATATATATATATATATATATATATATATATATATATTGAATAAAATTCTACTCTTTGAATATTCCAAAACTTTATCTTAATAAATTTAAGTCAATTCTAAGAACTTACATTACCTCGAAAACAATATATATATATATATATATATATACGCTTTGAAGATTTCAAAGCTTTATCTTAATAAATTTAAGAAACAACTCACTTAAATTTAACAAGCAATTAACTTAAAATTGTATTGGAAAAAAAATCTAGTGATTTGAATTTTTCTCAATTAGTTTGTGAAATCTTTCTTTAATAAATAGCGTGTCTCATCAAAAGCAACATATTCTACAATTTTTTAGAAACATTTTATATATATGATGTATAAGTGGACCCTGAATTGAAATAATAACATCTAGACTTTTCACTAATTTCCAACATAGAGAAAAATAATTTCAAGTACGAGAAGGAAAAGAGTAACAAACTTAAACCCTAAGGATTAACACCAATTTCACCCAAAAAAATGCAACCACTACACTTTATATAAAACATACGAAAACTCTTAAACTCTTAGCATAAATAGAATTCATCACTAATTTGTGTTATACTTTTCATCACTCAATAATTATAACCATGTATTTCCTCGTGGAGAGTTACAAACTCTTAGCATAACTAAAATTTGATTATACATTCCATCATTGAACCATGTATTTTCTCCTCCTGGAGTGTTGCAAATATAAACAAGGGGCTGCAGGGCAACTAGTCCCTACCTTGAATGGGATATTCAAGTGGGAAACCTTATGACCATACATCCAGAAATAGACTGAGATTTTTCTCTTTGTACATTTATTCGGCTAAAAACTTAACTGTGTGGATCTAGAGATCAATGCACAGACACATTTCCCAAAGAAATAACTGAACCATGACCATTTATTCAGGTAAAAACATAAATGGCTGGATACATAGATCAATTCACAGACACATTTCTCAGAGGGGCGGTTGAACCACGACATTATATTGAAGGAAACTACGAGAAATTGTACCCGAAAAATGTTTTTTTTGAAAAGATACCACTTACCTACCTACATTATTCATTTATCCTCATTTCTCTGTGATACACTATTATACACATCTTCCTACAATTTAGTCCAATATTTAGGTACCTTCATGGTTACATTTAGCAGTTAACGTGAATTTTAATGAAGAGGTGGGAAATAACTTGGAAAACACAGATAAGAGAAACATATGATTCACTTCCTCTGATCCATATTTATAATCAATAGAAAGGGCATGCAAATATACATTTTGGATAACATATGCCCACGAGCCATTCCTTGAATGCTGCTAAATTCTGTAACAACGATATTATTTCAGTGCAAGTTCTATATATTTAAATATTTTATAAGCAAATGATTTACATAATATATATGAATGCCACAGGAGATTGATGAACTTTGGATCCAACAATAACATTTCAAGAAGGCATATGCATAGCCACAGATAAATCTCCTAAAACCACTTAAAAAGGGATATCTTGTATCTATTAATGGAAATTTTTGTATTAGCTTTGCCATGCCATGAACATTCTTTAATGGAAAATTTTAAGGCAATTTCACTCTTCAATATGAAATGAAATATATATATCATAAATGAATTAATAATAAAACAAATAGGGAGATGGATAAAACAAAAGTAGTTGTTATTTTTATCTTAATGTTAATTGTCTCTTGTTATGTATAACGAGAGAATGATATTGATAGTGTCTAAAGCTAGTTTTATTAACATATCATATTGTATTACCTTCAAAATATTCGATAGACTAGTGAATATGTGTCTGGACGAAAACACCTGAGGTTGGATACCAAAGATACTCATATGCATGAAAATTCCCCACCAAGCTCGATACCGAAGACACATTTCAATTTTATTAGGAGAAGTGACAAGACCTTCACGTGGTTGAATTTTAATGCAATGGAAAAACCAACCATTCTTGGTGACATGGTAAGTTTTTCATATGCATGAACCAAGCCAAAAGGTTTTACGTTTCTTGTGAAGGTCACTAGCTAGTCAACCCCTTGAGGGGTGGGGATTTTCTTTCTTTTGTTAAGGTATATTTTGTTAAGGTATCTTTCGTGAAGTATGGAGATATCTCTAGAGCTGAAAAACCAATTGGTCCAAAGCCATAGCCAGTAACACTACCACCAAAAACATCAGCAGATCAAGTAGTAGATCTAGTTCCACCAACCTTAGCATCCAATGATCCAGTCATAATTTTACCCCATTGAATGAGAATCGAGGCAAAAAAATTATCGATTAGATTTCTCTCTTTCAACATGGAACCTAGCTCTTTATTTCACTCTGTCGTGTTAAGTCGATGGGTGAAAGGCATATACCCTAACAACTTCCCTTCCTGAACCATATCTTTCAAACAAACATACGTGGGCAACACCCTGTAGATGGCTACACAGATATGCTTCTTCAGAAAACTACAGAGTGAACCAAGACAAAGAAACAAGACCAGTCTATCATGAGTTGAAATTGGAAGTCTTCTCCTCCATATCAGCCACATCAACTGAAGTTGGTTGAACCCGAGGCTGGTATAAGAAAAGAACTAGGGATTTATTGTCATGGGTTTAACTTTAATAGGAATGGTTTTCCTCGATGGTCATCTTGAAAGTCCTCTTCCCTTTACAAATATCTCATCTAACCACTCTTATGATAGTGGTTAGGCCCATAATAGGGAGAAAAAAGAGTGCCCACACATTCTAAGATCACTCGTACAATCAATAAATCTCTGGAGTCTTTTAGAAATATTTCCTCAATAACACAATATCCATGATGGTTCAACACAGCAGGGAATTGCTTATATTTTTGCAGCTTCACCTAGATGTTTCCATCACATTGTGGCGATATGATGCGATGCAATAAGCCCGCTGCATAACCCATATCGCATGCCAAGAGCTCCTCGTCTGTGACTGTATTATTAACTATTTGGATGGCAATGTCGAAGTAAGAGTAAGGAAGCGGTGGATTCAATATGTGTCGACAATTTACTATGAGCTTGAAGTTCGTTGGCTCGTCGGGAGGCACACTGCGAGCCCATGTGATGGCCTTCCATATTTGGCCAGAAATTTCTTGGAAGGATGAGATTATAACTGGGCCTCTTGGATTCTTCTAGTTGGCTCTGTTCTTTAGCTTCCATATCATCTCCTTGCTGAAATGAAATATTTTTTTGCTCAAACTAGGTGGGGAGAAATTCTCAATTTTTTGAGTTTTGGGCAGGCTGAGAACTATGCAGGACCCTTTTATGTCGAAACACTAGTTGTGAAGAGGCAGAAAGTTCCTATCTCCACTTCCTAATATTCATTAAGCAAGTGATTGTTTGTAATGCTAGTAAAATATCTTGTTGAAACTAGAAGTCTTCTCCTCCATCTGGGCCACGTTCAAATTAGATGAGTCTGAGCTTTTGACGTTGGTAGATCAATATCCTAAATTCAAAGTCGGTTTGCGCACATTTAACGCAAGAACTACATACTGTTCTGAAAGGGCGTGTAGGATGGTCTTATGACAAATCATCGACCTAATTTAGAGGAATAGAATGAAGGGGTGTGTAGGACCATCTTGTCACAAACCCTTGGTGTGATTCAGAGGAACATAATGAAGACCTCGAAATAATGATTCTTACTAGATAAAATTTGTCATACCGTGAATGCAAGGGAGTTTGTTTCCGGACAGAGGAATTGGTTGGAGAATATTTCCTAGAAGGACATCAATGCTATAGGTATTCAACAAGCAATCTCCATTTCTATTTTTATTTTTAGAAGTACAGTAATAGAAATAACAATGAAATATTTCCTATAATTTGTACAGAAAGAATATTTGCAATAGATAATTTGATATCTTGGAAGCAAAATACAATAACAGTGAAATGTCCAAATCATGAGCACTTCCCTATAATTTTTACAATAAGAATATTTGGACATGAGCACTTCCTTGTAAAAATTACAAGAATATGTGCATTGAATGAAAACAAGACAATAATGTTTACAACAATTTTTACAACAAGAATATGTGCATTGAAACAAAACAAAACTGAAATGTAATCATCTTCTTTGCTTGTAGTTGTGTAAAATTATCTGAAGATTGATTGACTATGTGGGATCAGCATGCCTAACCAATTTGAGTTGTATCCCTAAGAAACTGTAATACAAGAAAAATATTTGCATTGGATAGTTTGTATTCTTTGTATTCTTAGAACAAGACAAAATAATAGTGAAATATTCAAATCATGAGTGCTTCCTTATAATTTAATTTTTACAACAAGAATATTTGCATTAAAAGAAAACTAAACTAAAATGTAATCATTTGTTATGCTTGCAGTTGTGTAAAATTCACTGCAAATTGATTGACTATTTGGGATAATTATGTAGTTGTGTAAAATTAACCACAAATTGATTGACTGTTTGGGATCAATATGCCTAACCAATTTGAATTACTTCCCTAGGAAGTAAATTCAGTCAATAAATTTCTAAATTATTCTATGGAATAAGTGCAATTGGACCATTCTTCCAGCCATTCCAACATTAAAGCCTTTGTTCCATCCTACATCATACAAAGCAACACCCACATGCTAAATTCCATTTTTGACATTTTGAAGAAGATTAATAGTTTTATGGTAAAAAATGGAAGTTTAGTATGTCCCTCATGAAATAATATTTTAATATTTTAAATGCATGCATTAATATTTTAAAATGCATGCATTTATGAGAGTAACAGACTACTTTACTAGGGTACAGGTGCAGGTAAGACGCTGAGCCTATAGAGGTTGCAGGTAAGAGGTTGAGCCTGCGGAGGCTCAGATGCTTGGGGTGCAGGTGGGAGCCGCAAACATCAACATCGTCAAAATTATATCCAAAAATTATGTCGTCAACAAACATGGCAGATGCAACCATGCCATCAATATAAATGGCAAACCAGCGATTTGAATTGCATTTTTTCTCTCTGGCAACATAGCACATAGTACACTATGGAAAAAAGCAGAGGTAGTGCTCTTTATAAACTATACTTCCTATTTCCATTGCAGTTTTCGTGGCACTGCCATGCTAGGTGTAGGTGGAAGTTACGTGTAGGTGGAAGTTACAATGCAGTGGCGGTGGAAACAAGAATGAAGGTTCAGGAATAAAATTTTATAAATTTTAATAATTTCAAAATAATGCTAGCATTAGCTTAGATGCGTAGAAATTTGTCAAGAAAGCGCACCAATGCGGGAAGAGGGGATATGAAAACAGATCTATGCCAGTGTTCGCCCACTGATGAAGGAAAGAGATCTGAGATAGATCTACTACCAGTGAAATTTTGCTGATGAAGGAAGAGATCTAAGACAGATCTATTGTTGGTGAATGTTCAGTGATGAAGGAAAGAGATCTGAGATAGATATACTGCCAGTGAAATTCCGTCGATGAAGAAAGAGATGTGAGACAAATCTATTGTCGATGAAATTTCACCGATGAAGGAAGAGATCTGAAACAGATCTACTTCCCAAGTCATATCACCGTTGAAGGAAGAGATTTGAAGCATATCTGTTGCCGGTGTAATATTGGTGGAGAGGAGCCAGAGAGCGCGTGCTAAAGAAAGTGTCATGGTGGAGCTAGAGAGATCGTGCTGAGAAATAAAAGAGGTCATGGCCGAGGAGCTGAGATCCTTTGATGCAATGTGTAGAGTAGCCTACTGGATTGATCACAGATCAGGTAGATCTGTATTGCGATATTGTTCTTTTGTGAGGATTTGGGGTAGATCCATTTTTTCCTATCAATATACTCAAAGTTTTTTTTAGAATCATCAAGATGAATAATCAAATAATTAAGGCATACTTGAATGAGAGCAATAAGATCGATGATTCCAATTAATCTAATTGGAAGTTCAAGATGCAGACTGTGCTAGAATTGTAGAGTGCCTAGACTATTGCAAATGGGGATGATCCAAAGCCTGTAGTAGGAGTCGGTGCAGCCACAGCAATTCAAGACTAGGAGAAGAGAGAGAGAGCAAAGAAAAGACATTGTTGAAGATGTCAGTAAAATACTGCATCATACCTCATATCAGAGAATGAAAATCTACAAGCGACATTTGGACACTGTTGAAGGATCTGTATGAGATTAGGAATACAAATCATCTCCTGTTCTTGAAGAGCAAGATCCTCTCCATAAAAATGCACGAGAATGAAACAGTTTTTGCTTTAATATCTCAAATCAAGGATCTTAAGAAAAAATTGGCAGGTATTAGTGAGACAGTTGTAGACATAGATTTGGTCACGATTACCATGAATGGTATGGCTTACTATTACCAAATCTTTATCAGCGAGATAAATACGAGGGAGAAAGCCCCAAAATTTGAAGAATTGACAGGAACATTAATGCAAGAAGAAGAAAGAATATTGACCCTAAAACCCCAGAGTGCAAATCTTACGTTAATGGAAAATAAGATATCCTTCAGAGAGAATGGAAATTCATCACATCAAAGTGGAGGAAACCCACAAAAAAGACCGAATAAATCTCAAGGTATGTACCCGAATAGGAACGATTCAATATTAAAATGTTTCTATTGCAGTAAAATTGATCATATGGCTTAGCATTGTTGAAAGAATAAATTTGATGAAGGACAACAGAGACATAAGAGACATGCAGGTCATTTCGAAGATGATGACCATGATCAAGATTTCAATTTTTTCATGGTTGACTCTGATGAAAATGTTGAAGCAGACATTTGGTATGTGGATTCGAGAGCATCCACGCACATGACAGGGAATAGGCAATGGTCCGAAGATTTCAAAGAAACCAACAACAGAGTGAAAATATACCTTGGCTATGATAGAGGTTATTAGATGAAAGGGTACGAGAACATTCCTGTTATTTTTCCTGATGGTAATATCAGACATATTCAAAATGTGATGTATGTACCAAAGTTACAAAGAATCTATTTTCTGTATCCATGATTACAGATTAGAACCTCAAAGATTTCTTCAAATATCGTTTTTAGATTAAAGATTTTTTGGATGGTATGAAGACTATTGCTTCAGGAATTCGAATAGGAGGTCTGTACAAATTAAATGTGAGGACAACACTACATTGAGCTTTCATATCATCGAGTTTAGCTACAGAAGAGCCATGGCACCAGAGACTTGGTCATGTCAACTTCAATGATTTGATGTTACTTCAGAAAAAGGGAATGGTAAGAGGTCTTCCTGCTTTAAAAAAAAGTGTATAATGATTGTAAAGCTTTTGCATTAGTAAAGATTCATAGAGAATAACTCCATGTTCTAGTATAAAAGAAAAAGAGAGAGATACTTGAATTAGTGTATACTGACCTTTGTGGACCTATGCAAGCAAGGTCATTAGGAGGTGCACTATATTTTCTACTATTTTTTGATGACTGCACAAATTTTTCTTGGGTATATTTTCTTAGTAAGAAAATCCACACGTTTGAATATTTTAATAAATTCAAAACTATGATTGAAAAGCAAACAGGGAAGTATATAAATATTCTCCGCTCCGATCAAGGGGGAGAATACATGAAGGCTAAATTCACCAAGTATTGTAAAGACCATTGAATATTGCAGAAATTCATAGTACCGCATACTCCTCAACAGAAAGGAGTAGCGGAAAGGAAGAATAGAACATTGGTGGAGTGTGCTCAAAGCATGTTGAAAGGTAAGGATCTTTCAAATGGTTTTTGGTCTGAAGCGTTGAATACTGCAATTTATTTGAAAAATACGAGTCCTACAAAAAGTATCGAGTTTAACACTCCTTTTGAAGCATTGTCAGGATTCAAACCTAGAGTAAAACATTTGAGAGTATTTGGCTCTAAATCCTTTGCCCATATTCCAAAGGAAGACAGAAGAAAATTAGATTCAAAAGCCACCAGATGCACCTTTGTAGGGTATTTTTCAAAATATAAAGCCTATAGATTGTTTAATCCCTCTACTCAAAAAGAAAATTGTTAGTAGAGATGTCATGTTCCATGAGCAGGTTTGTGATGAATCTAATAAAAACAATGAGGAATGGGATATTCCATTTTTGGTGGAAGGAAGTGAAGAAGAAGGTGATAGCCATGAGAAGCATAAAAATGAAGAAGCAGAAAGTTCAGATAGAGAAATCGAGTCGAGTCCTTCAAAGGAAATTCAGAACATATTGGAAGCCACACCAATGCTTAGAAGATCAACTAGGAAGACTCAATTGCCTAATGACTATAGGGAAAATGTCTTTATAACTAGTATGATCAATTTTGTAGAACCTTCTAGTTATAGAGAAGCCAATCAATGTAGTGAATGGAAATAAGCTATGGAACAAGAATATGAATCAATTCTCAAAAACAACACTTGGGAGCTAGTTGAATTACCCGAAGGGAAACAAACCATAGGTTGTAAATGGCTGTATAAACCCAAGTTTAATGTAGACAGAAGTATAGGTAAACTAAAAGCTAGATTGGTTGCAAAGGGATATTCACAAGAATAAGTTATTGATTATGAGGAAACCTTCACTCTCGTAGATGAACTAAATACTATCAGAATGATTATTGCTCTAACTACTAGAAATCACTGGATGATTTACCAACTAGATATAAATTCTGTGTTTTTAAATGAGGAGTTGAAAGAGGAGGTTTACATAGAGCAACCTGAGGGGTTTCTCCAGAAAGGGAAAGAAAATTTATTCTGCAGATTAAATAAATCTTTATATGAACTAAAACAAGCACCCAGGTCATGGTATGAAAAGATAGATTCATTTTTTTTGCCACGATTACAATAGAAGTAAGAAGGACCCTAATCTGTATGCTGTGAATGATGAAAAGGTGCATATAGTTTTGATATATTTGTATGTAGATGATCTAATTATTACAGGAGATGTTGTTGATCTAATCAAAGAAATCAAGGAGAAAATTTCACAAATGTTTGAAATGAAAGACCTTGGTGAACTAAGATAATGTTTGCATCTTGAGATCTTGAGAGATTCAGGACAAAATTTTCTATCCCAGGGTAAGTATGTCAGGGGTCTGCTGGAAATATTCAGGATGGATCAGTGTAAGGTTGCAGCAGTACCATTACAGCAAAACATTAAACTTCAGAGTGATGATGGCTCTAAATAGGCAAATGCGACACCATATCAACAGTTGGTTGGGAGTTTAATCTACTTAACCACTAGTAGACTAGATTTGGCTTATGCAATTAGTGTGCTAAGTCAATTTATGTCAAAGCCACTTGAGAGTCATTGGATTTCAGTGAAAGGCGTCCTAAGGTATCTACGAGGAACCTTAGACTATGGTATTATTTATACTGATTCTTCTGATGTTATATTGATAGGGTTTATAAATTCCGACTGGGCTGGAAATGTAGACGACCAAAGATCCATAATAGGCTATGCATTTACCATTGGATCCAGGGTGATTGCATGGAGCAGTAAGAAGAAGAACACATTTTCCTTGTCCTCAGTCGAAGCGGAGTATCAAGAAATGTGCACAGCAACATGTGGGGCAGTTTGGTTGTGGAGTATTCTCGAGGATGTTGGGGAAGAACAGAAATATGCAACAACTATCAGATGTGATAACCAGAGCTCAATCAAACCGGCTAATAATCCGGTGTTTCACAAGAACAGTAAGCACATTGATACGCAATTCCACTTCATTAGGAAGAAAGTTCAATCTAAGGAAATCCATGTTGCATATTGTAAAGCTTGTGATAATGTTGTTGACATTTTCACTAAGCCTCTTGGAAAAATTAAATTTGAAATGTTGAGGGAGATGTTAAGTATATTTGTGAACCCCTTCTACATTCTCAATACAACTCAACCATTATACAGCACACATAGATGTAGGAAAGTTAGAACCAACTTAGGGTTTATGGTTCTAACTTTCTATCATAATATAAGCAATTGATTTGTATTGAGAATGTAGAGTGTTCTACAAAGTTCTCTTGGTTCAGTCTTTCCATTCTAGAGCTGACCAGTTGTTAATTAAATAATTCAATCCATCATATTTTATCAATAGAGATATTTTTAGAAAAAAATATTTAAAAAAAACTAAACAATAAATATTATATACTAATAATCACCGGTATCAGAATCTATTATTATCATTCACACGGGCTACCTTAGATATTATTTTACATTCCCATGAATATTAGTTATTTATGGGTGCCATGCATGATTAGAGATGTGAATCCATAATGTCTAGAAAATAAGGCTTTGTGTTATTATGTGTCTCACAAGCAGGGACTCTTTTATGAAGCAACTATGATCTCTTTATCTTTATATCACCAATCAACAAGGAAGGAATGAATAAGAGTCCATTAATGAATTTTCTACTTAATTTATGGACATAAATAAGGTTTACGGGATCCACGAAGGCCAAAGCCATTTAATAATTATAAACATATTTGGTTGATCCTAAGGAATTACGAGATTAAGTTATTCATCATAAATGAATGTGAGATAAACCCACAGATTATTTACACAGTTAAAATTATAGATCGAGAAAGAACTACTACAATGCTTTGCTTTAAAAAATGAAAACCAAGAATCACTGTGTTATGTTATTAAGCAAAAAAACTTACTAAAAGTAGGACAATTGATTTTCGTTGCCACATTCATGGGAACTAAACATATTAATGCGCTACTATCCTTTTTCTTTGTCTCTATTTCAGATCTAGATTGAGGGATGATGAAAGAGATGCAGTCATTTCGAGGGATGATGAAGGAGGTGCAGGCATAGTTACTAGGCTGGAGATACCCGTGCCGACGTTTGAGAGGCAAAAGAACTAAAGTGAAAGCTTGAAGACGCATACAAAGATTGTGCAAGAATATATGGTAAAGGGATGATGACGGCTCAACGACGAATGGTTCATGGACAGTGGAAGAACCTTGCAAGTACAGTGGCAAGAAGCAGGGGAGAGTTTAAAGACTTATGTGGATGAGACAATGGCCCATTCAGCGTTGACCTCATGGCACGGACTGACAGCATATAACTATATGATATATGTTATTTTTGTTTATAGTTTTAGATGAGTATGTTGAGAACAAAGGTTGAATAATTTGTTATAGATTATTTATGGAAACTTAGAAGTATATTTTAAATTTTTTATTATAATTAAAAGGTTAAGTTTAATAATTATTTAATTTAATTAATTTTTCTCAACAAAATTTAAAACTATTTAATTAAAATTTTGATTATATTGAAAAATTATAATAAATTATAATTTTTGAGATAATAGCTTAATAATGTAGATATTATTATTAAAATTTGGTAGTTAATAAATTTATTTATTTATAAGAATTTGCATTATAATTTTATAATTTATTTAGAAATTCAAGTTAAGCTTATCTTTTATACTTCATATTCATTGTTATTCTAAATATATCGAAATAAAATTTGATATAAAATATTTTCCTCTTCATGGATCACTTTGACAGTTAAGTATATTAAGGTATTATCTTTATATTTCTTTTAACCATAACAAAAAATATTGCATTGATAAAATATCCATTAGAATGCATAGTTACACCAATATTACAAAAATGTATTTAAAGGGTTATCAAATTTTAGTTATTCAAAATGCCTCTAGTAAAAATAAAGTTCTAAAACCAAAAAATCTAAACTCTCGCGTGTTTAGACATAGAATAAGACGAGTAGAAATAAACCAAACAGGACTTCCATGCAATCATACAATTAATTAGAACGTGTTTCTTCCTTTTGGGAATCAACATGTACCATAATAGGAGTATTTACATTTAGTTCCAACATGAAAAAACCAGAAGCATTGAAGATTGGGTACCTATTGAACTAGTGTGTTCAATTTGGGATGAGAGACTGCTTATCTCATCTTCCACTTTAGAGGTATGAAATTTCCTTTTTATTAAGATATCCATAGTGGAAGTGATCAAGAAGAGTAGTTGGTTGTGTCATGGATGTAATTAAATATTTTTTTTAATGAAATGAAATAATTATTTCTCTTCATACTAGTAAAGGGGAAGAATTTCTTGAATCCCTCATAGTGAGGCTCTCTAGAGAAATGTGTGATACCAAAAAATAGAGACCAATGGCCATGCCTCCAAAAAAACCTTCAAATAAAAGCAACAAAACCAAAAGTCTACTAAAAATCAAAAAGTGATACCTGCCTCTTTTACAATTTCTGAAAATACAAGAAAAATCACTTCCATCCAAATCAGTTTCTTCTATCCATAGCCAAAAAAATTGTGCAATTGAGAGAAATCCCATCA
Organism: Pinus albicaulis; assembly: GCA_034641835.2. Lineage (NCBI taxonomy): Eukaryota > Viridiplantae > Streptophyta > Pinopsida > Pinales > Pinaceae > Pinus > Pinus albicaulis. Next base: position 30,937 of record JAXQQM020061138.1, on the reverse strand, counting down.
TGGTTGTAACTCTATCCTTTCCCACTAAAAGGTTTAAAAATTTATAGCTTTAAAAAAATAGCAAAAGAAAATTCTTTATACCATTCTTTATACCATCCAATTGTAAAAATATAATGTGTTATATTATAAATTGAAAAAAATATCGATTTCAAATTCCTATCTTATTCCAATATGAAATATATAGTTTTACTACTCTATTATAATATATATTATAAAATATTTTAAATAAAAAAATAATAATTTATCCCAACAATAAAGAGCCAAGTAAACTATGTCCAATAAACTACCTCCAATAGTTTCAACATAGCATACAACTAATACCATAAATAAAAGCACTCCCTCTCAAACTATTGCCACATTTGCAATAGCCAATAATGTGATCACTAGCTTCAAGATATCATACAAGTAATACAAATAAGTAAAGGCACTCCCTCCCAATTATTGTCACATTTGCAATAGCCAATAATGTGATCACTAGCTCAAGCTAATAAGTCTGATGTTGTAATTAGTAAATATTGTAATGAATTTAGCGTCCTTGTCCTAAATAATGCTTTCACTATATATGTAGAATGTCTCACCATTGTAGTGGTACAATCAGTACCAAGTAGCGAAAATTATTTCTGTTTAGCGAAGTATGTAGAGAATTTCCGTGGGATCTGTAGATTTAGTTGTATATTTTTTAAAGCATTTTGTTTTAAAATTTTAAATAAAAAATGTTATATTAATTTTGGTTTAATTTATATAAATTGATTAATTAAAGTTTTTTACAACTTTAAATAATATAGTTTAATTAATAAAAAATAATAATTATATAAAAAATTGATGATGATGATGATGATGACGGTGGTGGTGGTGGTGGTGACGGTGGTGGTTAACGTCCACTGAGATCAAATTTGGTCTATCGGACGCATAATTTTCTTAGCTCTTAATTTCTTGGGGAGATTGGTGTAGTAGCTTTCTTTTTCTTCTCTACGGTCTTCCAACTTCCTTTATTTTGCCCCTCCTTCATCTCTTCTACTTCTTGGGACACTGGTGTCTTATCTTCGGGATCTGGAAAATCTCCTTTGCTGCAAAATTAAGATTTATTTTGCGCGGTATTCGAAACCTCATAATTGTTGACGCTTGAGGGGCTGTCGAGTTCATTTTTTATTTGTTGGGCAGGGCTTCCCCCCTGCTTGTCTTGAGGGTTGTTTCTTTCTTGTCTGATTTCTTGCGATTCAGAGTTTTCTAGAGAGTATTCTTCCTTGATGACAGTGTAATGTTCCTTTTTTGCTCCTTCCCACCATGTAGATCTATGGTGATACTTTCTAGAAGAATTTTTCTGGGAGACTTTTGAGCAATTTTTGGCTAGATGGCCTGTCTCAAAGCAGGATCGACATCTAAAGATGACACTTTCATAGTCGAGTTTTTGATTCCATACATAGTCTTTTCTTGTTAGGATTATTTTAGCTGGGAATCCGACGCTGAAGTCCATTTCTACACAGATGCGTGCATAGGTGGTTCTGACATATTCCTCTGTTTCTGGGCACCTGTAGTAAAATTTCCCAATTGCATTTCCAATGGCTTTTAGCGAGGAGAGATTCCAAAGATGCAAAGGTAGGTTTAGCAATCTAACCCAAACTGGTGCTGAGGTTATGACTGTTGTTAAGGGATCGAATGATGGGTTCTATGGCTTCATGAATAGGCCCAAGTTTTTCCAAAACCAAGGGCCAGAATCCAATGATAAAACATAAAACAATTAGATTTCACCAATTAATATATCTTCTTTGAAAGAGATAATAAACTAAAAAAATTAACATGGTAATAAATAACCTATAATTTAAATATCTTTTACAAATTTTGCAATTTTAAAATGAGTTTTGAGTGTGAATTTTATATATTAAAAATAAATTAAATAAAAAATTCTCATTTTGCAATTTATATTTTCTTTGAGAGAAAGATAATAAGCTTTAAAAAAACTAACATTGTGATAAATAAATTATCCTTGAAAATCTTTTACAAATTTTTCAATTTGAGTTTTGAGTGTGAATTTTTTGGAAGCTTTAATAATTTTCATAAAATTTACATGGCATTTTAAAATGAATTTTGAGTTCAAATTTTATATATTTAAAAAAATAATAATTAAAAACTTTTTCAGTTTTATATATTTAAAAATAATAATAAATAAATGGTTAAGCGAAATTTGTGAAACAAATTGTCGAGTACTATTTGCAATTTATATAGCCTTTGGTGTAAGAGAGAAGTTAATTTGCGTTCGGCACGGAATAATGGAAAGAAAAATTCTTTTTCGTCCGACGTTTCGTGAAATCAAACTTAATTTTATTATGCGCTCTCTTTGACTTGCGCGTTAAAATACCAATATTTTTACGGAAAAACGTCGGCGTGTAATCAACCCTAATTTTTATTCTGCGCTCTCTTGACCTGTGCTTTAAAATAACAATACTTCTAAGGAAAAACGTCGGCGCGCAAAGGTGAACATAGACACAGCGATACTCATTTCGAACATTAGTTCCTTTCATGTGAATGCGATACTCATTTCGAACATTACTTTCTTTCATGTGAATGGGATTATGGATTATTTATATAGTAATTCGTATTTTCAAAGTTCAATGAGCTTTTTCACAAATTCTATATAGATTCTTTATGTAGTAATTCGTCTTTTTAAATTTGCGTGAGCTTTTTAACAAATTCTATAATGTTGGTAAACGAATTGTTGTACGTGTAAGTTTTAATTACAGAAATTGTACTGTGGAATTGTTCGGAATGAGAAGAATCCATCTACAATATTAACATTTTCTAAATTACAAATTTTATTGCTAAAATTACGGTTTTCATTATCAAATTTTATCATATAACTTCCCTAAAAATATCACGAGACACTAAAAGTAATTAGCGTAAATTCAAGAGGAAATAAATTGTTTGACGGGAATCTGGAGTTCGAAATATAGTTAAGACGCATCATCTAAAAGTAAAGTCACTCTCGTCGGTTCAGACTTTGAACGTAGACACGCATGATAAAAGCAGAAATTTGCGCGAACAAACCGCCATTCAAAGTCTCCCAACTTCCAATCCAATCTTTACATAAAATCGTCTGTACGAGTAACCAAACACAATGCGCCAAGCCAAGCCAATCCTTTCCGGTGTGAAAACAAACTTGAAAAACAATAGGTTGCTTCATTCCTTTGTGGATTCAATGGCCCACATCATTCATGATCTCCGGACTCATGGACTGTATTGTCAAACGCCCACAACTTTTTCATTCATGATCTCTACCAACTCCATACTCTCTTGAGCGGTTGTCTTGTCTATATAAACCCTCGACTCCTCCCTCCCTTTACCATATTCACATCTTTCGCATTTCTATTGGATTTGGTAGAGATGGCAGGCACTCTTCATCATCGCCTTCCTCTTTTCCTCCTCATTGCGTTTTCCATAATTTGCTCATACGCTTACTCTGAAATCCCACATCGTCCAACTGCTCACGCGCCCTTGCATCACAGTGATAAGCCTTTTCCAGGGCATAATCCCTCGTTACCCCCACACTCACACGACAACCCTTCTCCTATCCCTACTTCCAAACCTCCGCGACACCACATGAAGCCACCTACTTCTCCCCCACATCCTCTGGATTTTGCCCACCCTCCATCACTAGATTTTGCCCATCCTCCTCTAGTTGGGAAGCATCAGCCCCCCAAGCCGGTACATCATGGACGCCACCCTTCTCCACCGAGTAAACCCCATTATCCCATTAAACCTCCCTCGCACTCTCCCCACTTCTACAAATCTCCACCCCCTCATTTTCGCCATGGTGGCATCCACACCGCCCCTCCTCCCATTCATGACTAATACAGTAAGTTCTCTGGGCTCCTCTACTTCTACACACCACGCATTCCGTAACTTACATGTTGTGTAGTATATCTAATACAAAACTTTTGTTTATTGCGTTGCAGGAGGACGACAAAGAAGCAGCGTGTAGATTATATAGAATAATATGCAGTGTATGTAGGTGCATGACATGCTGCTCAATTCTACTAAGATACATAGGCATATAGTTGCATAGACAGACTGTGGCATCTATCATGTGCTATGCTAAGAGCAGTTCAGACTGCAAGATCTTTAAATAATTATGCATATAGGGTGTGGTAACTGTATATGTTTTGTATTTGGTATCACTTTTCAGAAATGCACAGAGTCATATGGCTGGGGTTGATTTGATTAATTTCCCTCTGATTGTGAATTGCCAGTCAATTTTATAACTTGCTTATTCATCCCATGAATTAGCATTTTACAAATGACTATGCAATGCTGTTTTTCTCAATGAACTTGTTCATCTGAAAATGAATGTGATAATGTACTAGTATATCTAATATATGCAGCGTTTTTTTTCGTCTGACAAAATAAACTGCATTGTTATGGTCGTTCAAATTTTCATTTAATATATCATCTATCCGATACAGTCGTTCATGTTTATCACTTCCATGCGAATTATATCATGTTTGGCTAAGAGTGTTGAAGAGGACCCACGTCATTGTTTCTCACCACATCTCATGCGAAAGCTATGATCATATATAAAGTGTGAGAGGGTAAATATACATTAATATCAAATGAAGTCGACCGATTTATACTTGAACAGGACATGTAGTTTTCATATATTATCTGTGCGCGCGGTGATACGGTGATTTTGCTTCCCCTCCCATCTTTTCCTTTTTCGTTTTATGATATCGAAGCAAGATTGTGAGTAATGTGAAAAAAGGTCCACGTATATTCAAATTCCTATACGCCAGTAAACAGACTTGTACGTTTGAAGTAAACGCTGGGTGAAAAGAACTGTAACTTGTAAATGGTTTTGTTTTCAAAGTAAGCGCGCCATTTCATTGAAATTCCCACCCACTAAGTAAACAGGCTTTTGCAATTAAAGTCAGTCCGTGTAAGCGGACCTTTTCGATCAAAGTTCTTGTGGATGTGATACAGTAACGAAAAAATACTCACGTTTGTCTCAGGCCTAAGAACTGGATAGCGATTTATGTTTTACATCCAACCACCTTCCATTAATATTTTGGGAATTAATAATCTTCCCTCGTCAAGGTCAAGGTGAAGTCGAAGTCGTTCATTCCGGGAGCTCCCACCACTTTTGGCTAACAGCCACTCGATTAACGGAATAAATAAATATACAAAGCTGAAAAGTTTATAAGTAATCAAAGATAAAATGTCAAAATTTCGATTTGACTTTGATATCGATGTGATATTTATTTATTTTTTATTATCAGAAATGAAGTTTGACGGAAGATTCACAGCTTTGTACCTGCCTTATTGGTCACTGCCATGGCAGTATCAATTTATTTACTTTTGATTTCTTGTTAGTTTAGCTTTGACAAGATTTTGATTTTATTTTTATTTTCATAACACGTCCATTGGAGTATAACTAAATAATCACTTTTTCAGACATTCTATATCACCTCAAAAGTGTGTGCAACTTTCATCACAATCATTACTCTGTATTGTTTTTTCCACCGAATTCTGCTCAAACTAATCAAAACTTGAATTCTAATTTTATTGGTAACTAATTAACAGAATCATATAACCATAAGTTATTTACCCTTGTTAGATAAACCCAAATTTTATGGGTAACGAATTAATAGAATAATGTAACCATAAGGTATTTACCATTGTTAGATTGAATACCAGCTAGAGGATTCTTAACATGCCTCAGTGTGAAGTAAATATTGTGAATTAATAGAATAATGTAACCATAAGGTGTTTACCAGTATTGAATGCTTTAGTCTGAAGTAAATATTGTAAAGTGTATCACTTAGATTATACACATCTAGCCAAAAGGCCCAATTCTGCTCAAGCCAATCAAAACTAGAATCCTAATTTTATTGGTAACTAATTAACAGAATCATATAACTATAATTTGTTTACCATTGTTTGATAAACCCAAGTTTTATTGGTAACAAAATAATAGAATCATGTAATCATAAGGTGTTTACCATTGTTAGATTCAATAGGAGCTAGATAATTCTTAGCATGCCTTAGTGTGAAGTAAATATTGTAAAGCGTATTACTCAGATTATACACTTCTAGCGAGAAGGCCCAATTCTGCTCAAGCCAATCAAAACTAGAATCTTAATTTATTGGTAACTAATTAACAAAATCATATAACCATAAGTTGTTTACCATTGTCAGATAAACCCAAGTTTTATTGGTAACGAATTAATAGAATAATGTAACCATAAAGTGTTTACCATTGTGAGATTCAATACGAGCTAGAGAATTATTAGCATGCCTCAGTGTGAAGTAAATATTGTAAAGCGTATCACTCAGGTTATACACATCTATCCAAAAGAACTTACAAGTAAGTGAGGTAGATTTAATTTCACTTTCATTCTCTTCATAATAGGACTGGCCAGGCTCCTGAAAGAAATATGAATATTTATCACAATGAGTTTATTGATTACATTACAAACACTAAGATTTATACATAGATTGAGTTGGAGTTTCAACAATGAAATCTACTGATTATATTTATTTGTTATCTAAGCTTTCTGATTATCGATGACTAATAACTCTTTCTGGAGACTAACAGTAAATAGGCATCACATGAATAGTGGGAGTGATTAATACTCTAACACCTCCCCTTAATCACGACCCAAATGTTAACGTGTCCGTTGGTCTAAGTCTCAACTAGGCTTACAATGATACATAAAAAACTTGATAACAAAGCTTTCATTTTTTCCTTCTTACTAAAGGGTCCATGCTTTTTTATTTGTTGGTGTTGTTTCATCTTCACCTTTACTTCCGTAAGATAGTGGAACACTTGAACTCTTAATCTCCTTTTTCTTTATCTTGATTGCAAGTTAAAATTCTTTGCATTCAACATTGCTGCAAGTTCTTGGGACTTATACTTTTCCTTTTCAATTCCTTCAAGTTGTATTGCTTCTTTCTGGCTGTCAATATATGCACACTTAAAAGCAATGTTATATTTATATAAAAGATCATAAAAAGAACCATATTGATTCTTGTCTTCCTGCTCTTTTAAGAGAGTTTTCCTTCCTTCATCTTTCTCTGTTGTCATAGTTGGTTGTTTCATGTCTTCAACCTCTTTAATTATTTTTTTTTGTTGCAAACTTCTTATATTGCATTTGATTTGTGTATGGAGGTAGGCATGTCTTCTTACCAAACAATAAATCATCATTAAGATGCTTTTTATGCATCAAATTGAACCACTCTTCATGAGATACATAATTCTCATCATATTTGACTTCATACGTTTCTACATCATAGCGAGTTTCCTGACTATCACATGCTACTCTATTGTCAGCTATCAACATACTTTCAGTCTTGATCCTAGTTATGATGCTTTAAGCACAATCACTATTTTTAACAAAAACTTCATCAACTTCGCCTTTCTCAAATGATGGAAACACTAGAGTTTTCCAACACAGTTGCACTCTTCCACACCGACTCTAGTCTCCATGAGGGCTTCAAAGAAATTTTACTTCACACAACGATGGTCTCTTTAACCCATGCCACTCTGCGATCTATGCCACACAACACTACTTTCACACAGCTTTTCCCACAACTCCACGCTCCACGCAGCATTAATAAAAAATTTAGCACGAGGCTCCTCAACGCTAGCACGACTTCCATGCTCCAGTCTGTAAATACTTTGTGATATAAGCCACACAAGCGTCACAGTCTTCACAACCCTCATGCACAATGGGTTTCTCAGCAGCAACAAGTAATCAAATGCTCTGCGCTCCAACAACACTCTTCCAACTCAGATTCGAATTCACGTCGATACAACACCTCAACGAGCAAGCTTTCTCTACGATGGATGCTCAACCTTTCTTCCTCCTATGCTAGAGGTCACTCCCTCGCAGGGATTGTATCAATTTATATTTTACCGGTTGCAACTGTTGGTTCCTCCTCACAATCCCATTAGACTTATCATCTCCATACAAAAATTATGAGACATGCAATGCCTCTTCAAGCCACACTAGTGTCATTTACTAGCAATATGGTCTGATCTTCCTTGCGGGAAACCATGAGCAACTCAACACACAGGTCCACGAACCACACACATTCCCTTACAGAGCGCACACATACATAACAACGATTATCCTTCAGTGTTGAATCTCGATGCTCGTGATTTCATTACTAGAGGAGAACACTTGCATACATATATGCAACAGTAGTTACACATAAACCAACCACAAACGAGCCCTCATGACCCCAGCTTAACACACATAGTTGCAAACGCTTCTCCCGATATGATGTCAACAGATTCTCCAATACGCCACAATTGCTCCGCATTCCAATCGGTGCGCAGGATTCTTTTCTCCTATACTTTGATTCTTCCAACGCTCATACAACCTGCAACAGCAACACCAATGCAATTAGCTCCTGTGATACCATATTAGAGAGTGAAGACATGAAACAACCAACTATGACAACAGAGAAAGATGGATGGAGGAAATCTCTTTTAAAAGAGAAGAAAGAAAAAAATCAGAATGGTTCTTTTTATGATCTTTCACATAAATCTAACATTTCTTTTAAGTGTGAAGATATTGACAGTCAATAAGAAGCAATAAAACTTTAATAAATTGCAACGGACAAGTATAAGTCCCAAGAACCTGTAGAAATGTTGAATGCAAAGAATGTTAGCCCGCAATGGTGTTACAAGTCCCCAAGAACCGCAATGTTGAATGCAAAGAATGTTAGGTTCCAATTGATGATGTCAATCAGTGTTCATTTAATGTCAACCTGGGAAGGTAAACTTAGAAGTGCTTATCTAAAATATATAGATCTAGAAAGATTCCTAATTTGTCCAAGATCTTAAAGTTCCCTTACAAGAACATATTCATCAAGATCTCTTTCAACAACTAATCAAACCTAGATCTAACAATTGTCAAGATCCTAAGGTTCTCTTACAAGAACAACTGAATTTTAGGATCTCCTCCAATATTAGAACATTTAACAAAAACTTAAAAGATGAAATGAAACAAACCTAAATCTAATAATTGTATGAGGTCTTACGGTTCTATTACAAGAACACTTTCAAATAAGACTCTTCCAATATTAGAACATTTAACAAAAACTTGAAAGCTAAAATGAAATAAAAACATAAATTAAATTATACCTAAAATAAGTATGCAAGTGAGGCCATGGGGGCCCTCCATAACTCCACAAGCACACCACTTCAAAGGAGACTCAGATGTAGAAGCAAAATCAAAGTATGATTCTTTATTTCAAAATCTCCATTACAAACCAACTCTAAGATTACAACTCTAAGCTTCTAAGATTACATACTCCAAAATTCTAAGATTACAAAAACTTACAAATGGAGGAGATTGTACTCCTATTTATACAATGGGATGAGTAACAAACTCATAATGATTATCCACTAATCTCTATTTAGTTCCATACATCTCTCAACCATCTAGACACATAACCCCCTTTTGTCCTTGATCTTCTCCATGAGGTTTATCTTATCAAATTCGAATTTGATCATTCAAGGCCACATAAAGGTGTCTTGGAAGCTTCCTTGGAACCTACACATGTCACAAAAACAATCCACTTTCCATATATGAAGTAAAATATATTATTTTCTAATATTTAATCAAGAATTTCTCTCAAAAATGCTTGAAAATAAATAATATTTGGAAAATATAAATGAGACCCATTAATGATGAAGATTAGGGAAAATGAAGTGACATGGTAGTGAATAATGAGTGATATAATGGAAGCATAGGTGAAAAATGTATGGTAATGAGTGATATTTGTATGACATTTTGAAGCCCAACATACCCCCCAACTGAAGCTCTTGCATGTCCTCATGCAAGCTACTACAATGACTTATTTGATTTGATTCTTAGATGAGCTTCCTTTTACAAGATGTTTGGTTCTTGTGTAACAACCATATTTCAATCATGGACTTCCTTTTAACTTTGCACATCTTTTGATAACTTTTATTTTTGCAAAGCATTTACATCTTTGAATGATTGGTTCTTGTGTTACAATCATTATTTACTTTGTTGAGATCAATCATTTTAAGAAGTCATTTAATATGCTCATCATTTTGTAGTAGTTTTTATTGTGGGAAGACTATGTGGGTTAAGATGTAATATGAATGAGAGAAAAAATGAAGTGTGAAATTCCCCCCTCCCCAACTGATGGTTTTTGGCAATTTTTAATGAGAAAGGGAATAGTGAAATAGTGGAATATTTTCCAAATATCATCATTTTAGCATCTAAAAAGAATTTCAAGATTAAAGGTTAGAAAACATCATACCTTACTTACCTACAGAAGTGGATGAATCATGCATGTTTAGTTGCTGCAATTCTGATCTGAAGCTTCTTCTGCAAGTTGTGGATGAAAGATGGATCTGTATTGTCGTATCTGCTGCTGGATAGTCTGATGAATCTGATGAGTCTGCTGAATATGGCTGAAAATATATAAGGCTTGGAAGGTATACAAAATATATAAGTTACATTTTCCTCCCCCCAACCTTATTTATTGACTTGTCCTCAAGTCATGACAAGCTGAAAAAGAAATGAACGGAAATCTGCTTCATCTGCTACAAAATATGGGTCTTCAAGTCTTCAACGGTCGATGGCACAAATCTTACTATGTGATTAAATGTGCTGGTGTCGAACATAGCAAGAAGTTGTTGACTTAGTGGCCATTAATGAATGCCACTAGCCAACACGAGAGCTCCCACCATTGATTCCAATGGGAGTCAAGATGCCTAACACATCTTTGTAGGTACGAATAAGTTTGTTGTGGTTGAGTCACCTACAAGATCCAACGAACAAGGGATATTAATGTACTCCCATTGTTCATTGGCAAGAGTACTTGCCATTAAGGCATGCAAGCCTCTAGGTGTTTTTACAAAGATAATTAGACTCTAGGACTTTGACTCAATGATATACATAGAAGCAGGGTTTTATTGGCAAAAATGAAAGGGAAAGGAAATGACAAGGAAAATTAGAATGACAATAAGCTTGTAAGTGAGCTTCTTGGTTTTATTTTGTGGGTTAGGAATGGATGAAAGTAAATGTATGGTGAATGAATAAGAACTGTTGTTGTGAAAAATGGAGATGGAAATGTCATGCTTTATGGATTTACAATTGGTGGAATTCAAAATCTTTTGCAAAAAGGGAGGTGCAAGGTAGTGGTTGTAGACATGGATTTGTCTTTAGAATTTTTCATTAATTTAGTCTTTAGAAGACTAATTGTCATCACAATGTAATCTCCTTAATGATCACTTGATTATCCTGTAACCTGTAAAAAAAACTTGGCAGAAAGAAAACATAAGTGTGCTCTAGAAGAAATGCCCAGTTCCTTCATGATTCTTACGCAAAAATTTCGTACCAAATAAAACATATTAAGGACAATCAAAGTGTTGAAGTTGACTTAATCATGATATTAATATCAACCCATTCTTAAAGAAATAACCATGAAAAGTAAATTTACTCCATGTTTAAAGTTGTGTTCCAGTTCTTTGCACAAGCGCGGAAGATTGTATGACAATTCTAAAAACACAACATACTTTTATTTCCCCCTAACTAAAAATATTGCATGTACTTGCTATGTTTGTTATGTTTTTTTTTTTGTAATTTGTTATTATATTTGTTATTATATTTGTTTTATATTAATGGTTGGGTGTTATGTTGCGTTCGTTATCATTAAAAAAAAAATTGTTATGTGTTTTGTGACACTTATTGTTTTGAAGGATTTAAAGGGTGAATGTTGGCATGTGAAGGATATTGGAAATTGAGAAAACTGGGGAGAATTATAGGACTGGTTGAAATTGCAAGAGTTGGTACAAGTGAAAAATAAAAAAATTCCACAAAATTCACGCAGGTTTGAAAATAAATAATGGAACACTTGGAAACAAATTTCGAGGATCGATTTATCAAACATTTGGAAGATTCTATAGATGATGATTATCCTATTTCAATAGCTTCAAGTTGGCATTAAACTCATAACATCTTTCTGTTGAATGCTTTTATGTGACATACTAATATGCAGAACACAACAGATCTTTCTATCGTTAATCTTTTTTGGTTTGTTAATATTTCATCCACATATGAGTATTACTTTTCATGGTTATTTTAAGAATGGATTGATATTAATATCATGATTAAGTCAATTTCATCACTTTGATTGTCCTTAACATGTTTGATTTGGTATGAAATTTTTGCGTAAGAATCATAAAGGAACTGGCCATTTCTTCTTGAACACACTTATGTTTTCTTTGTACCAAGTTTTTTTTACAGGTTACAGGATAATCAAGTATTCATTAAGGAGATTACATTGCGCGCACAATTGGTCTTCAAACGACTAAATTCATGAAAAATTATAATGACAAATCCATGTTCACAACCATTACCTTAAACCTCCCTTTTTGCAAAAGATTTTGAATTCCACCAATTGTCAATCCACAAAGCATACCATTTCCATGTCCATTTTTCACAACAAGAGTTCTTGTTCATTCACCATGCATTTCCTTTCATCTATTCCTAACCCATCAATAAAAGCCATTTTCCATTTCCATTTCCTTTTTCCTACCATTTTTCATTTCCTCCAATAAAACCCTGCTTCTATGTATATCATTGAGTCAAAGTCCTAGAGTCTAATTATCTTTGTAAAAACACCTAGAGGCTTGCATGCCCTAATGGCAAGTACTCTTTCCAATGAACAATGGGAGTACATTAATATCCCTTGTTCGTTGGATCTTGTAGGTGACTCGACCACAACAAACATATTCGTACCTACAAAGATGTGTTAGGCATCTTGACTCCCATTGGAATCAATGGTGGGAGCTCTCGTGTTGGCTAGTGGCATTCATTAATGGCCAATAAGTCAACAACTTCTTGTTATGTTCGACAACAAGACATTTATTCACATAGCAAGATTTGTGCCATTGAGCGTTGAAGACTTGAAGACCCATATTTTGTAGCAGATGAAGCAGATTTCCTTTCATTGTTTTTCAGTTTGTCATGACTTGAGAACAAGTCAATAAATAAGGCTGGGGGGAGGAAAATGTAACTTATATATTTTGTATACCTTCCAAGCCTTATACATTTTCATCCATATTCAGCAGACTCATCAGATTCATCAGACTATCCAGCAGCAGATACGACAATACAGATCCATCTTTCATCCACAACTTGCAGAAGAAGCTTCAGATCAAAATTGTAGAAACTAAACATGCATGATTCATCCACTTCTATAGGTAAGTAAGGTATGATTTTTTCTAACCTTTAATCTTGAAATTATTTTTAGATGCTAAAATAATGATGTTTGGAAAATATTCCACTATTTCACTATTCCCTTTCTCATTAAAAAATTGCCAAAAACCATCAGTTGGGGAGGGGGGAATTTCACACTTCACACTTCATTTTTTTTTCCCTCATTCATATTACATCTTAACCCACATAGTTTTCCCACAATTAAACTACTACAAAATGATGAGCATATTAAATGAGTTCTTAAATATGATGAGCATATTAAATAAATGATTGATCTCAACAAAGTAAATAATGATTGTAAACACAAGAACCAATCATTAAATAGAGATCTCAACAAAGTAAATAATGATTGTAACACAAGAACCAATCATTAAAAGATGCAAATGCTTTGCAAAAATAAAAGTTATCCAAAGATGTGCAAAGTTAAAAGGAAGTCCATGATTGAAAGATGCTTGTTACAGATGTGCAAAGTTAAAAGGAAGTCCGTGATTGAAATATGTTTGTTACACAAGAAGCAAACATATTGTAAAAGGAAGCTCATCCAAGAATCAAATTAAACAAGTCATTGTAGTAGCTTGCATGAGGACATGCAAGAGCTTCAGTTGGGGAGTATGTTTGGGTTTCAAAATGTCATACAAATATCACTTATTACCATATATTTTTCACCTATTCTTCCATTATATCACTCATTATTCACCACCATGTCACTTCATTTTCCCTATTGTTCACCATTAATGGGTCTCATTTATATCTTCCAAATATTATTTATTTTTAAGCATTTTTAAGAGAAATTCTTGATTAAATATTAGAAAATTATATATTTTACTTCATATATGGAAAGTGGATTGTTTTTGTGACATGTGTAGGTGCCAAGGAAGCTTCCAAGACACCTTTATGTGGCCTTGAATGATCAAATTCGAATTTGATAAGATAAACCTCATGGAGAAGATCAAGGACAAAAGGGGGTTATGTGTCTAGATGGTTGAGAGATGTATGGAACTAAAGAGAGATTAGTGGATCATCATTATGAGTTTGTTATCTCATCCCATTGTATAAATAGGAGTACAATCTCCTCCATTTGTAATCTTGAAGTTTTTGTAATCTTAGAATTTTGGAGTATGTAATCTTAGAAGCTTAGAGTTGTAATCCTAGAGTTGGTTTGTAATGGAGATTTTGAAATAAAGGATCATACTTCAATTTTGCTTCTACATCTGAGTCTCCATTGAAGTGGTGTGCTTGTGGAGTTATGGAGGGCCCCCATGGCCTCACTTGCATGCTTATTTGCTTATTTTAGGTATAATTTAATTTATGTTTTTGTTTGATTTCAGCTTTTAAGTTTTGTTAGATGTTCTAATATTGGAAAGAGTCTTATTTGAAAGTGTTCTTGTAAGAGAACCGTAATACTTCATACAATTATTAGATTTAGGTTTGTTTCATTTCATCTTTTAAGTTTTTGTTAAATGTTCTAATATTGGAGGAGATCCTAAAATTCAAGTGTTCTTGTAAGAGAACCTTAGGATCTTGACAATTGTTAGATCTAGGTTTGATTAGTTGTTGAAAGAGATCTTGATGGATGTGTTCTTGTAAGAGAACCAAAAGATCTCGGACAAATTAGAAATATTTCTAGATCTATATATTTAGGTAAGTACTTCTAATTTTACCTTCCCGGGTTGACATTAAATGAACTCTGATTGACATCATCAATTGGAACCAAAAACAAAGATATGAAAATTTTATCAATAATCTGTAAATATATCTAATATTAATATAATCATTTTAAATATGCTAAATGTGTCTAAGATTAACCTCGTCATTTTAATTTGAAATTTTCTTAGTTACCTCAGTTTGTTGAGATGATAAATATTGTTAATAACTTTAATGATAAAAAAAATATGAAATATAAATTTTGAATGCAAAGTGACAATAATAGTGTTGAATGATAGAAAATGTGAATAATAAGAATGTTGTCAATTACAAACAATCTTCATTGTGATCAATCTCAAACTATTTTCTTCTACTATTCTTATTGTCACCCTTGTTAGATTTTTCATCTTTTCATATCGTAAACCCTTTAAATATTTAGCTTGATTTGTTGTAGTAAACATCATACCTTATCTCTCTTGTTCTCCAATATTAATAGGTTGAATTACTATAACACAAAAATCAATGTACATTTTCAATAATTTTTTGTGCTTACACAGAAATCAGTGCACATTGTTAATCCAATCACTTTAAAATTAATGTACCATCATATATCAATTACATCAAATCAGAAATCAACATCTACACTGAAATCAATGCATCTAATGAAATCAATCAAATAAGATTAGAAAACAACTTCTACACTGAAATCAATGCATCTAATGCAAACAATCAAATAGGATTAGAAATCAAAATTTACACTCAAATCAATGCATCTAGTTCAAGTAAGGAAATAGGATTAGAAACCAACATCTACATTGAAATCAATGCATTTAGTGCAAGCAATCAAATAGGATCAGAAATCACCATCTACACTAAAATCAATGCATTTAGTGCAAGCAATAAAATAGGATTAGAAATCATCTACACTTAAATCAATGCATCTAGTGCAAGCAATCTAAATTATAATTAAAAAAGAACATATACATTGAAATCAATGCAACTAGTGCAAGAAATCAAATAGGATTAGAAAATACCATCTATACTGAAATCAATGCATTAAATTAGTGAAAGAAATCAAATAGGATTAGAAATCATCTACATTGAAATCAATGCATCTAGTGTAAGCTATAAAATATCATTATAAATCAATATCTACACTAAATTCAATGCATCTAGTGAAAACAATCAAATAGGATTAGAAATCAACATCTAGACTGAAATCAATGTCTCTAATGCAAGCAATTAAATAGGATTATAAATCACCATCTACACTGAAATCAATGCATCTAGTGAACGCAATCAAATAGGATTAGAAATCACCATCTACACCAAAATCAATGCATCTAGTGCAAGAAATATTCTTCCCTCTCTCCCCCCACCCTCCATATATATCTATATATCCCTCCACCTCTCCTTGTTTGTCTCTTTATATCAACCCCTTCCCCTTCCCCTACCCCCCTAAAACGAAAACACTCTCCCACACCATATCTATCAATATCTATGCCCCTCTCTCCCTCTCCCCATCTCTTTCTTCTTCCTTCTCTTCACCTTCCATCTATATCTCTATCTTCTTCTTCTCTCCCTCTTCCCTGCTTCTATCTTTCCTCTTGATGTCCTCTCTCCCTCTCTCTCCATCTTCCTTATCACTCTCTCTCTCTCTCTCCACCTTTCTCTCTCTATGTCTTTCTTATTACCTCCCTCTCTCTCCCCCTACAACTCCATATTGATTTCCCTCCCTCTCTCCACTCTCTTGGATCCTCTCTCTTCCTTCCTCTCCCACATATATATCTCTCTCTCTCTCTCAAACTTTGTTACTATATCCCTCCCTCTTTCCTTCTCTCCCCCCTTCTCTCCATATCTCTTTCTTTGCCTCTTTATCTCACCCCTAAACATACACACTCTATCTCCTTATCTCCCTTGTTAGTCCCTCTCTCTCTCCACTTCTCACTCTCTATGTATTTCTTCTTCCCTCCCTCTCTCTCCCTCCAACTCCATCTCTCTATCCTCCTCTCTCTTTCTCTCTCTCTCCTCCAATCCTCTCAGTATCTTCCTCCCCCTCTCCTTCTCTCTCCCCCCTCAATCTTTCTGTCTAGCTCTCCCTCTCTCACTCCTCTCCCTCTCTCCCTCTCCATTTATCCTCTGCCCTCTCCTTCAGTTTATCTTCATCTCTCTTGTCACTCCCCATCTCTCCACCTCTATCACTCTATGTTTTTGTTCCTCCCTCTCATATATATCTAGAGTTAATATATATCATGATATCTTAATACATATTATAATATAACAAATTTAATATTGTATTAATCCAAAGTTATTAAATTTAATAATATTAATATTATAATATATTAATATGAATATTATATTTAATAATAATAATTTGATATTAATATAAAGTTAATAATGTTTTTTTTTTTGCATAGTATTGCTAATAATTTGGCCCATGATATTTATTAATAACAATTTGGCCTATCAAGTGAAAATATTGTTCAGAATGGAGTTTACAAATCTAAATATTATGTTATTTCTTGTGATAATATTGTTTCTGCAGCTTTCAGCCAGAAGTTATGTTGTTGCTAGAAAAATGGGTGCATGTTACATTTTCATTTACAGTTTTGGAGATTCTTTGGCAAATTCAGAGATTTTGTTAACGGGAGCAGTTGCTGGCGGAAGTAATCTGAGCCAACTAAATTTTGCCAATTTTCCTTACGGATAAACATATTTTGGAAAAGCAATACGTCGATACTCTGATGGGCGATTGATCATTGATTACATCGGTATGTAGTTCAAATCTTCTTAAATTAATTGGGCTCGTTAGTTTTTATATGTTCTTTTCTATTAAATTGCATTTTCATTTGGTAAAATTTTGTTTGGCAGCACAAGCTCTCGGTCTTCCATTCTTATAACTTTATCTAACGAGAACAAATACTTCAAAATTCTCCAGCACGGGTGTTAACTTCGTAGTGGTTGGAGTCACAAGACCCTGATTTCTTCAAAGGGAGGAATTAGAGCCGCTTTTGACTATGTTTTCACTGGACACTCAAGATTAAGTGGTATTGCGGCTTCTTTCTTTGGTATTATGATTTCTGGTCTCCAAATAATTTGTTTCAATTGCATTTGCTCCGATACTTTACTTTTATCAAATTACTTTTTCTACCCATTAATAATCTTATTTTCATGGTATGTTTGAAGGTTTGATTATTATTGGTTATCATATTTTGAAAAAATATTTTAATTTGGGTTATAAATAAGATATTTTAATATTAATTTTTAACAAGAATGTTTTAATTTTATTTATTTTGATTAATACTATTTAATTATGTATATTGCTAAATAACATGTAAATTAGGTCTATATGAATGTTATATCAATTAGATTGTATATATAATTTGAACAAGTCTTATTAAAGTTATTACTTCTTAATTGAATTACAATATTTTGTTTTTCTTTTGGAAAAATACAAAAACAATTCCATAAAATAATCATTTTCTCGTTACTTACATATATGAAAAATATATATTAAACTTCTCCATATTATATTATTTTCTTGTTACATATATATATGAAAAATATATATTAAACTTCTCCATATTATATTAATATCAGTTTAAATATTTCATAGTATGTTTTATATGTATCATGCTAGGAGTTTCTATATGAAAATTTTGTACCAACATAATCCTTAATTTTAATGGTAGAGACTAAGCTTCACTAAAAAACTTATTTTCTTTGGGATTTAAAGTTATAATTTAGAGGAAATACATGTTATTAATTATGATTCTTTGAAGGTTACTTTATTATGGTTTACAATTGAGTCATCGTTCATTATGATATTTCAGGTTGGAATGGCTATTTATTGTAGTTGGAAATTGAGTAGTCAATATCACTCTTTATTTTGATATGAAATGTTGAAAGTGGTTTTTTTTTTTTTAATATACATGAGTTGTTATTGTGGTTGGTGGTTGAGCCATGTTTCATTTTTATATTCCATGTAAAAAAATTGTTGAAAGAGATTAGTCTTGTTTAATGTATACACTAGTTGTTATTTTCATTGATGGTTGAGCAACACTCCATTGATATTCCATGGAAGAGAGGACAAATGAGAAATTTGAAAGAGATTATTGGTGTTTAATGTGTTCATTTCCATGTTTTAAAGGAACTTGGACAAAATTTAGACCTATTGGCAATGGCCTCTTCATTGGGAACATACTTTGGGCTAATGGTCTAATGAACTGAGCTTACCCTTGAGTAATTATTAATAACTAGTAGATCCATATTAAATTGAATCTATCAACCATTTAGAAGAATAAAATCCCAATAGTGTAAATTTTTCCTCAAGATTTTTAATTAAACTAAAGTATTCACCTTAGAGGACATATCCCTCTCCACTTCTTCTACTAGAGGAAGTGTCCTGAATTCTTTCAAGAGGAAGAATATCAACCTCGCATAGATGGTTTAAGGCTAACCACCAACAAAAGGCATGCTCATGGGCATCTATGTCTCTGACTACAACTCTGAATTTGGAATGATAGGTTGTGGCTCAGCCTCACTTGAACTTCTATGTCTCTGGCTACAACTCTCAATCTGGAATGGCAGGTTGTGGCTCAAGCTCACTTGAACTTCAGTGTCTCTGGCTACAGCTCTCAATATGGAACGACAGGTTGTGACTCAAGCTTGCTTGATGTGGCTTTGAAGCTTGTAGATGACCATCATTTTCCCCCCTATCAGATACAAGGTGAGATGATGGCGAAAACTCAATTGCAAGATTGTTCAATATTCTAGAACAATTTCTGACATATCACTTAAACATATTCTTGGTTTTTTATGCCCATTGCCAAGAAGCAATCCATCCAAGATGAATCTTTGCTCTTGGAGGAGGCTTGTTTTCTGAAGAATTTGTGTGAATAATGGGTGTGCCAACCGCATTTCATGTGTGGGTGAAGATTGAAACACTAATATTTCATATGGCCAACTTGATCACAATGTTTCCATTTTACAATCTGTTTTTGTTTTCACAGAAGAGGAACATAATCTAGAACAGCTAAAGGTGAGCTATCATGAAGAAAGTTGGCACTGTGAAATTTGATGGGCTTGGAGTATTCTGGAATATGAAAAGACACCTCCTTGTCATATCCAAGGCTTGTTATGTGCTTGTTATGGAGAAGCTCTTCCCAAGGTTTGATGACGGGCTTGGGAAGTGCAGGCTAGGTTTTTCTTTTGCATTCACATCTGCTCTGATAGTGGGCTCAGTGATCTGAATAGTTTCTTGTTACTAATGGGAGTTTTTCTCAATGTTCTAAACAAAAACAAGTTCAAAATGACAACTCTTGTGTTGAAGCTCATCTCGTTGTAGCTCTGAATCAAGCTGCAAAAATTCAATCTTGTCTAATGTATTTTGTAGATAGGTTTTAATATTAAAAAGATTTTCCTTGTTGATGTTTACTATCTCATAACCAGTGGAATGTATTAGAGCATTCAATACTTCAAAAACCGATCACAACTATGAACACACTTTATAAAAACACATTAAATCACTCCATATGTTCTAACACTTTAAAAATAGGAACTCACCGTAATCACTTTCCATATTTCCATGTTGACTTCATGTTGTGAACCATCCAAGCTATACCCACTTATAAAATTGATGCCCACTTCATATATTATATTCCCATTATATATCGATCACATATGGCTTAACAAAAAAATTATTTCAAATGATTTGGAATGAAGTCATTGCTTAATTCTTGCACCAGGGATACTGATCAGGAGATCATGTCCAAGTTTTAAAAAATGCTCAAAAATGAAAGTGATCAGAAATGGTTGCAATTTGAATGACTAGAAAGGTCTCGTCACTACGATTATGGTGCCATGAACAGTTCTCAAAACTGAGTTTGTATGCAGAAGTTATTGAGGTTCGAAAATGCCAGGTAAACTCCAAAAAAGGACTATTTGACTTGGTTTGACTTTAGACATTTTAGCCAATATATATATATATATATATATATATATATATATATTATTATGGTTTGAAGTCATTTTGATGTAATTGTGGAAGCCAATAGTAGGGCACCACACAGACTGCCTGGAGGCTGCCACATGGCCACAAAATCAAAGGCTAAAGGTCAAAAAAATTGGTTTAAGCTCGACACCGTGGGCAGTGCTGCAAGAGGGCTCGGGTCGCCTCTGCACACAGACTCGTTCAGCTCGGGTCAGACCACAGGTCACTCTGCACGCATAATCTTTTAGCTCAGGTCAGGCAATGGATTTTTGTCAACCAAAAAATGTGGCATTGCGGAGGTTCGAACACGGGCTTCCTGCCCACGAGCGGATAGGCCTGACCGCTTGGGCTGTACGTTAGTCCTTACAAACCATTGGATGCCACATATATTTGAGCCAACATTTAAATTTGGGCGATTTTTAAAGGGCTAGCCCCGTTCATAGAACCATGGTGCAGTGACCAAGGGGCGCGGCAAAGACTTATCCGACCAACAGTTAGCGGTTAGCGCTAAATGCGCATGTGAACGCGCTAACAAATCTACCCATCAGAATTAAATGCCTCCACCAATCTAGCACGGTTTTTGCTAATTCTTATCTGTCTGCCAATTTTTGGAGTTTAACTGGAGTCCCTCTAGTTTTGGAGGGAGATTTTGGGGGACATTGGGCAAAAATCTTGTTGAGGCCATAACTCCCTCATTATTGAACGAAATTGGGTGCAAAAATAGTCAATTTTGAATATCTCAGACCTTCTAAACTCAATGGAGTATTTTACAGAGCCATCAGAGAGATTATAAGCAAGTTTTTGCTTCAATGAAGTTCAAGGGGCCACCAGGAGGAAAAATCAGTTTGAGGCCTATCCAGGGGAGCTAGAGGCCTTATCCAGATATCCAATAGTCAAAATTGGATATTTTAGATGTTATGAATCTGATGAGATGGTTTTTAGAGCCAGTAGAGAACTTTAGAAAGCTGAAAATCTTCAGTAATGTTCCAAGGGCCATTAGCGCCAACTTTTGCTAGCAGTAGTGGAGGGCTTAGCCAGACTAGCTAGAGACCATATGTAGCGAACCAGTAGTCATTCTTGACTGTAAAAAGAATTATGAATCTAATGGTAGAGTTTTTATAAATTTTTGAGGACTTCTAGAGGTCTAGAAGGAAACAGAGAATTTTTCAGTGACCCTAGTGCCAGGGGGGTGCCGACAGGTGTTGGAGGCGAAACTGGAGCAGCCGGAGGCCATTTTTGATGAATGAATAGTATATATTGAGTAATTAATACATTTTGGGACCAATGAAGGTGGTTTTAGAACATTTTGAGAACTTCTAGAGCTCGAGAAGCTGATGTGAAGTTTTGGGCAGCCCTGGGCAAACCGTGGAGGATAGCCTAGTTTGGGGATGCAGTGCTCGATTTGAGCAATTTATCAGTTGATATTTGATTTATGATATGTGATGGATACATTAGGAGTGGTGTCAATAACAGAAACATAATTCTGAAGGAGTTTGTGCCATGTATAAGCTTAGAGTAGCTCAGAGCACCGACAGAAGGAATCATGTCAAAGGGAGCCTAAAGCTATTTGCAGAGTTTGTATAGCCATGAGAGGGATATAGATGGTATTCTCAGCCCTTTGGATCAGTTTAGTATCCATTGGAGTTAAGTGTGGAACTTTTGAAAGAAACCTGACAATAATCCCAAAGAGCCAAGTCAAGATGACAAAGCTCAAAGGAGACACAGCCCATGAGATTCAGGTCAACTCCTAGATTAATTTTGTTGTTGTGTTTAAATGTTTTATTGCTGAATTATGTTGCTATTATAAATGTTAAATTTCATCAAGAAAAAATGAACTTAAGACACATAAATAGTTAAAAATCATACACCACTTTCAAGCATAAATTCCGCAAATTGTCAAATACAAACTAGATCATTTAATTGTTAAACTGAGTGGGAGGTTCTTGAAATACATAACAAGTTATCCAGACCATTTTCATATCAGGTTGGTATCATAGCACTTGTTTTCTTGATTGGCAAGAGTAAGCTATTGCTTGTATAGCTTGAAAGGTGTTTAAACAGTGTAAAAGATTGACTGTTTTACTATTTGCAAACTGATTGTTGTTTGAGTTTGTTGGAGATTCAGGGATAGCTACTCATTAGCTAAGTCCTGGAAAGGACAAAAAGGAGGAAAGGGTTGAAGGCATCTTCCTTATCCCAAAGGACCTCAAGGTATCCCTTGTAACACAAACCCCCTTGACAATTGTTTGTTAAGAAGCTCTTGGAGTTGTTTGTTGTTTGGCTGCTTGAATAAGAGTTTGTCTCTACATCCATTTGGTTTAAAAAAATAGTTGTCAGTTGTTTTGAAATATTTGTGAACTTTGTTGAAGTTACTTTTGTTCATTGACATCATAATGACAAATTCTACAAGTGAGGTTTCCTCCTTCACAAGATTCTTTGATGAAGATATGAAGGGTGACTTTATTATATTGAAGGACATGGTGCAGATTTTGGTTGAAGATAGAAGAGAAAGCACTGAACTTTGTGAGAAATTGTTTGCCATGAAGGAAGAGAAGGGATAAATTCTTCAAAGATTGCATGATATGGATATGTAGCTCCATCAAGCCCAAGAGGCTTTGACCAAGTACATGTGTGAGGAAGAGGTAATCCACTCTAATTTTTCTTCAATTTCCTCTTTAGAAAGATGTGTTGGTTCTTTTGAAAAGCATACGAGAGGTATAGGGTCCAAGTTAATGATTAAAATGGGCTATGAAGGAAAGGGTTTAAGCAAGCATGCACAAGGCATAGTTGATCCTATTTTGGTTGGGGAACAACCCAAGAATCTTGGTCTTGGTTATGTGCAATTTAATGGTGAAAAATCCAAAACCATGAAAGCATGTGAGTTAACTTCAAAGAGAACTTTCGTTCCAAGTTCTAAGATGAAAATATGTCAAATTTGTTTCCAAGATGATTTCCATTGCTTTAAGCCTTTGTTTCAGCAAGAAGATGGTAGACATGCAGCTTATGGAAAGCATGCGAGTTCAGACAGTTTTCAAGACAAGAATGATGATGTTAGTCTGCAAATGAAAGCTGGAGCCTCTACTAGTTCATCTCCTCATGAAGGGAAAAAGGATGAACATGCAAAGAAGCACAAGAGGTATAAATCTTCCCATGATCAATTTGATTGTGTTTTTTCAAGACATGATAATTTTGCATGCTTAAATGGAAGAAAGATTTGTTGTACATATTGTGATCGATTTAACCATGATGTTTTGAGATGCTGGATGAGGAAGAAAGCATACAGGAAGTAGATGAGGCAAAGGAAACATTGAATGAAGGTGCATAATATTTGCACATATTGCCAGAAGAGGGGACATGTTGTTTCCCATTGTTGGACTTTGCATCCAACTAGTCATCCCAAGCACATGTAGCAAGAGGACAGAAAGACTGGGAAAGGTGGAACCAAGGATTCCATTATTGATGTGAAAATGGAAGTTTCACATGAAGAATAGTTGCAACAACAAAAGTCTCCATGGAAGTGGCTTCATAAGAAGTGGATGGACTTCTTAACATAGTAATACATACTCCTTTGTACATATGCAAATTTCGGTTGTATGCATATATTGTATGTTGTAATCTCTCGTTTGTTTGAGCCACCTTGGATCGTTGATCAAGGCAACAATGTTCAATTTCCTTCTGCAATTTTCTGGCCAAAAACTTCTGAGTGAGTGCAAGAAAGACATTTCTAGTCAGGAGGACAAGCACATCCAGGAAGGGAAGTGTCAATTGCTTTCTAGTTGTGGTTCAAAGTCACTAGCCATGCAAGGCAAGTGTTTGGAGGCTGAAGAGAAGAGGGTTTTGTACTCTTATCTACTGTACAGATCAATGTATCAGTCTTTTGGGGTCCAAAATATTCCTAGTGGGGAGGTGTGATTAGGAGATCATGTCCAAGTTTTATAAAATGCTCAAAAATTAAAGTGATCAGAAATGGTTTCAATCTGAACGACCAAAAAGGTCTCGTTGTTGTGATTCTAGTGCCGTGAACAGTTCTCAAAACCGAGGTCATATGCAGAGATTGTGAGGTTTATGAAAATGTTGGGTCGTGAATAAAACCTTTTCTTTACTTATTTCATCCATTTTCACTCTTCTTTATCATGTCATTTAGTATAATTTATCATATAAATCCATTTTATAATGATTTATGCTTTTATGGATGAATATTATTTATTCTCCTTTATTTTTAATAAATTGATGATTATTATGCATAATTTTATCAATGATGGTTTATTAATATATTTTGTAATATCACTTACCATTTTAGCCTCCAAGATATTTTCCAGATTAAAGATTTGATCTCCAAATCATCATCAAATATTCCAACTCAGAAATTCGCTGGAATAAGAAGTGATAGTTTTGCAGTTGAGATTCTGAGCAAATGAAGAAGAATCTGGAAAATCTGAAACATGGGTTTTGTCCAGAACGGGCCCAATTAACGATATGATTGAACGGTTTGCCCAAATTCGGCCTGTATTGAGATAAACGTAGGGTTATTTGAGCACGATTTTCTCAGATTTGTTGTTGCGGCCGTCCTCCAAATCTCAGCTGCAAAGCCAAATTCGCCTTGCTCTTGTTGAAAGATTGTTGGAAATATATTTTCTTGTTGATCAATTGGTTGGGAACAATTCAATTTTGTTATGAGAGATCCTATTTAATATTTAATTTCTCCTCTCTTTGGTTATAAAAGGAGACATTTGTAAAAGAGAGGGGATGGATGGATCATAGTTGTTGCTTTTGTGAATTGTAAACTTAATCAAAAGTTGTGTTATTGAAAGCAATATTCCATTGTAATGCTGCTCTAGTTTAATGATTAATTGAAGTTGTTGTTCCATTCACATCATCTGAAGTAGCTTGAACAGTCCCTGCTGGTGGTTAAGGGCCCGACCCCTGGCAGCGTGAACTACTCCTTTGTGTTATATTTCCAATTCCTGCAGCGTGTGATCGATTTGATACATACATGTCACTGTGAGTTTATTTCATTAGTTTTTTGTCATTTTACTGTCTTTATGTATTACGCGCTCTGTTTATGAGTTATTTCATTATTGTATGATCTGAATCTTATTTCTTACAGCGTGGGTTAATTGAGATAGCATATTGTCTTACTTAGAACATCCTTGAATTCGCGGAATTCATATTGGTTCTATCTTACTTTACTATTTTATTGTAATGGATTGCGTTGTCGTTCCTTCCCCATTTAACAAGAATCTTAATCCTCGAATCACTTTTCTTGTTATGCTTCATTGTTCAGCATTTGATGTTCCATTCCATTTGTTGTTTCATTTAACTGTTGTTCATTTCAGAGTGCAGATATAAAGCTTCGTTATTCAGTTTGCTGTTCAATAGGATTTGTCGTTTAATAGAGTTTTGTTGTTCAATTTCATTAGTTAATATTTGTTGTTCGATTCTTCTAGTTTTAGTTTGTTCTTCATTTACATTGTTGTTCGATTTCAATGTGTTGTTCAGTTTCAATTCATTAGTTTCCAGATTTTGTTCCTTTCAGTTACTTTCATCAGCACGAAGATTGAGTTTGCTTTCATTTCGATTGTTTTAACATCACCAACTATATAGGACAGAGATTATTGCTCCCAAGTCCCCAGAATTGGTTATCTTGCATCAATTTCTAAGGGAAAGAGTTATTTCTACTGCATCCCTGATCGATGTTTTGCAGATTGGTTTAATTAAGATTTCAGAGCATTTGAGTTTATGTTGTTGTAGTTAAATTTATTTTTCAAGCATCCATTTACTCTTGTATTTCAAACACTGTACTACATATTGCAAGGAATTACTCTTGGATAAATTGCTGCCTCAGACTGAGTACACTCTTGAAATAAAAAGTCGCTCCCGGATTGATAATTAATGTGAGATAAATAGGTGTTAAAAATATACCCTTTTATACCTCGATGTAAAAAACACTCATTAACAAAAAAAGGTTTGTTTGACTTGGTTTGACTTTAGACATTTTAGCCAAAAAAAAAAATATTATTATGGTTTGAAGGCATTTTGATGTAATTGTGGAAGCCAATAGTAGGGCGTCATGTGGCCTTCCTAGAGGTTACCACATGGCCCCAAACTCAAAGGCAAAAGGTCAAAAAAATTGGTTTAAGCCTGACACCGTGGACAGTGTTGCACGAGCGCTCAGGTTGCCTCTACACGCAAGAATTGTTTAGCTCAGGTCAGACAACGGAGTTTTGTCAACCAAAAAATGTGGCATTGTGGGGGTTCGAACAAGGGCCCCCTGCCCACGAGCACACAGGCCCGACCGCTCGGGCTGTGCATTAGTCCTTATAAACCATTGGATGCCACATATATTTGAACCAACATTTAAATTTGGGTGGAATTTTAAAGGGCTAAACCTGTTCATAGAACCATGGTGTGGTGACCAAGGGGCGCAGCAAAGACTTATCCACCCAACGGTTAGTAGTTAGCACTAAATGCACATGTGAACACGCTAACAAATCTGATTCGACAACATTGAATTCCTCTACCAATCAAACGCTATTTCTCGCCAATTCCCATTCGTCCACCAATTTTGGGAGTTTAACTGGAGTCCCTCTAGTTTTGGAGGAGGATTTTGGGGGACAATGGGCAAAAATCTTGTTGAGGCCATAACTCCCTCATTATTGAACCAAATTGGGTGAAAAAATAGTCAATTTCGAATATCTCAGACCTTCTGAAATAAATGGATTATGTTTCATTACCATCAAAGAGATTCTAAGCAATTTTTTGCTTCAATGAAGTTCAAGGGGCCACCAGGAGGTAGAATCAGTTTGAGGACTAGCCAGGGGAGCCAAAGGCCTTATCCAGAGATACAATAGTCAAAATTGGATATTTTAGATGATATAAATCCTATGATATGGTTTTCAGAGCCTATAGATAACTTTAGAAAGCTGAAAAGCTTTAGTAAATTTCCAGGGACCATTAGTGCCAACTTTTGCCAGCAGTGGTGCAAGGCCTAGCCAGAGCAGCTAGAGACCATATGCAGCGAACCAGTAGTCATTATTGACTATAAAAATAATTATGTATCTAATGGAAAAGTTTTCAGAAATTTTTGAGGGCTTCTAGATGTCGAAATCCCAGTAGAGAATTTTTCAATGACCCTAGTGCTAGGGGGTGCCCACAGGTGTTGGAGGCTAAACTAGAGCAGCCGGAGGCCATTTTTGATGAATGAATAGTCTATATTGAATAATTGAGACATTTTGGAAACAATGAAAGTGTTTTAAGAACATTTTGAGAAATTATAGAGCTCGAGAAGCTGATGTGAAGTTTTGGGCAGCCCTGGGAAAACCATGGAGGATAGCCTAGTTTGAGGATGCAGTGCTTGATTTGAGCAATTTATCAGCTGATATTTGGTGTATTATGTGTTATGGACACAGAAGGAGTGGTTTCAATGATAGAAACATATTTCTAAAATATTTTTTTCCATGTAGAAGCTCAGAGTAGCTCAAAGCACTGAAAGAAGGAATCGTGTCAAAGGGAGCCTAAAGTTGTTTGCAGAGTTTGGACAGCCATGAGAGGGATATAGATGGTATTATTAGCCCTTTGGATCAGTTTAGTATCCTTTGGAGTTAATTTTGTAACTTTTGAAATAAACCTTACAATAATCCCAAAGAGCCGAGTCAAGATGACAAAGCTCAAAGGAGACGTAGCCCATGAGATTTGGGTGAAATCCTAGATTAATTTTGTTGTTGTATTTAAATGTTTTATTGCTGCATTATGTTGTTGCTATACATTTTAAATTTCAGCAAGAACAAATGAACTTAATACACATAAGTAGTTAAAAATCATACACCACTTTCAAGCATAAATTCTGCAAATTGTCAACTACAAGCTAGATCATTTAATTGTTAAACTGAGTGGGAGGTTATTGAAATACATAACAAGTTATTGAGACCATTTTCAGATCAGATACCATACATGTTTTTGAGCCAACAAATTCATATTTAAAAACTCCAACACACCAAATAAAAAAATTTAAAGCATGCATACACAGTCTCAATATTTCCCTAGCCTCATTCCATGGACACATTGTATGACCACAAAACATTCAATAGTATGAAACATGCAGTGTATAGTTTATGAAATTATTACAATAAATGTAGTAACACTAAATTTTAGACCAACATTCACCATGGTATTTCGAGAAATGTTATAACATATTCAACACTACTTTCAAAAGGTCAGCATACATAAAATATTGTTGGGCCCCCCACGTACAATGTATGTAACAATGCATAGTTGCATGCGAACTATGGTTCTACGGTGGTGCAATAGCTCAACTCCCATGGTTGTGCAGTAGCTCAACTTTTACATCAGTCTTAGCAACACCCACAATCGGTTTCCTTTCCAGAAAATCATGAGTTTTATGTCCTCCCACTCTATATCTCGATCCATTCACAATACCCACATATTATAGTCATTTCAAATCACACATTTCAGGCCAGACAACACACGGTTATAAAAAACTTCACCAAAAACCTCTTGAAGTACAACACTCACGATTTAGAGATCAGCGTTCAACTTATATGAATATCCATTTCACCATAGCAGTTCACAGTGGCATGGAAAGACATGTTCAATGGAGTGGCACGTCTCAGCCCTGAAAACCATTAGAAATTTCTTTCGTCAGATGTCAACAATACGGATCCCATAGAGAAAAAATATTCCTTGAAGGAAAATGAAGCAGAACAACCCCAACAATGTTAGTGGCGACCAAGGTCGAAGAGAATGCTGGTCTAAATGTATGAAGTGCTGGTGCACAAAGTGCTGGATGTGGACACCACTATTATTGACTACATATTAAAAATCCTCAAGGATGAATTCTTTGACTTAGGCATCAAGGAAGAGGGCACCTATAAAGCTATGGGTGACCTCCTCGATGATTCTGGATGTGTTGATGGTGAACGAGAGGCTCGCCTGGTTTGTGGCAAACTGTTTGAAAAAAATGGGAGCCATGGAAAAACATGAAAGAAGGAAATTGTTCAAAGTCTTACAACCCCTATTCAAATGTATGATGGATTGTGTCAAGAGGAACCTCCTTCTAAGAAGGCTAAAATAGAGGACGATACTCCTATGTCAAAGTGTGAACGTGCTAAGTTGGAATGAAGGAGGAGTAAGGAAGAACACCAAAGAGAGTTAGCATATGAGTCAAACTTGGAAGAAATGAAAGCATCATTAGTAGGGATGCATGTAGCACATGTTCATAATGGAAATTGGGATGAAGGATTGACTATGAAGGACATTCACATGATGAATTTCAACATTTTTTTTGGAGGTCGAGATCTCTTTAAGGATCGTTCAATCACTTTTTTCGTATGGCAGGCACTATGGTAGGATTGGAAGGAATGGTACAGGGAAAACAACACAACTATGACATATGGCCCTGCCTAAAAACTTCCAAATACTAGGAAGGTGAGAACAGCTACAGTTCCTGACAGATAAATAGGAACAAGAGCTGTGTATGGCTTTGTACAAAGCAGTTAACGACAAAATCAACCCTCGTGTGTCCAACGGTTAGGACAATTTCCTTTCAAATGAGTAGATGGTAGGATTAATAAATTGGAGATAGTAAAAAGTAGAGGTAGGAGTTGAATCCGCTGATGGAAAAGGATGGCAAGGAGCATTTTCGAATTTATTTTCAGAGTTGTATGCAACACAGTCTAGCGCTATTATGATAGCAACAGAAAACTTAATGCATAAACACACAATGATGAATAATATTGCTCAATTAGAGGTTGCGAAATCCATGGAGAAGGCCACAGATCATGGCATCATGGCTCTAATACCATGTTAAACACAAAAATAGAATAGGCAGGAATAGGCAGAATAAGACAAGCGTGAGTTATTTTTCTATTAACCATAGATGTACATTTATACTATATTAGGTGTGACTCTTGGATTCCACATTCCAAGGTCACTTGGAATCCTCTTTGATTGTTTGCCTTCCACACTAACCCTAGGATGATTAGGTGTCCAACACACACACACACACACACACACACATATATAT
>JAXQQM020060325.1:0-437252 GCA_034641835.2 Pinus albicaulis | reverse complement strand
TTCATATCAAAAGTAATCAGAAGAGAATTTTTCGGATCAACAGCCCCAATGGCAGTGAGCAAAGCACTGCGCTGAGCCGGACAAGACTGGAGTACCTCTAAAGCTGACATAGCACAAGGACTCTGCGCCAGATCTTCTACAATCGAGTAGTTCTGGGCAGCCCTCGCGTTCGGATTAATCGTTGACCACTTAGAAGATGCTTTCGGCATCCGAGGCATAGACTCAATAGTTGGCTTCGTGATGTGAAGCGGCTCAGTAGCATCAGGAACTTCCTTAGCTTTCGAAGATTCCTCTCTGCCATAATCACGGGATCTCGTAGCGACATCCACGTGAGCACTCATCATAAAGATGTTCGATGGAATTTCCCCTTCCTGGGTACCTCCAGAGGAAGCCCCGGGATTTTGGTTCGCGCCAACAACTAATTGCTGCCCTTGGGGAAAAGGGTTTGTTAGCACAGCCTGGGAACTAGAAGAACCCTGCTGAGATAACAGGCGCTGAGCATCCTGAATTTTCGGGCAAAGGTGTGTGTGATGGTCTCCAGCACAAAGCTTGCATGGAAACTTCACTTTCTTTTTCTCCTTTTGGCCCTCACCAACACGCTCGTTGGTTTTATTTGCATTGCCCTTCCCATTCTTGCCCTTCTTCTTGTTATTACGTCCCTTCTTCTTCCCATCGGATTGTTGATTTTCTTTGGGTTCGGAAGATTGGACAGCATTTATGGACAAGGACTAGGAAGGTGATGAATCAGCAGGCACAGCCTGACCAGAAGGAGCAGATTGTAAAGACAACTGCTGCAATTGAGAAAGCAGGCTGGCTGCACTACTATTGACCGATCCGACAAGCCCGTCACCATGCGGACCAAGTTTAGGTTTCGATAAATCCAATTTGGAGCGAGGAGCATTGGGTAAATACTTATAAAGTACCCCAGACTAAGAATAGATCAGTTCTAACTGCTGGGCCCTAAAGATGGCTTGCTCCTCAGAAAATACCCCAGATAGGGATACATCTTTTGAAATATCTGACTGCAGAGATTTCAAGAACCACTCGAGAAGGAACTCACCTGGAATATGGGCTTTGATAAGCCTCTTCCTTCTCCTCCATTCCTGAATGTGATCAGAAATGTGAGTTGCCTCATCCTGCTTAAAATTAGCCAGGAGTTCGGTCCCAGCCTCATATCTGACAAGCAACTGAAGATGGTTTAGAAATGTGACAGCCAGTTCTCCAAATGTGGCGAAACTGCCCCCAGTGAGCTCTATATACCATTTGGCAGCATTTCCGGTTAGGGTGCGTTGAAATAATCTCAACCTAATCGAATCATCGATCAGGGAGTTCGAAGAGCACCATAAGTGGAAAGTGGTGATGTGGTCCGCTAGATCCTCTCCATTCTTACCTTCAAACTTTGGAATGTCCGAAGGAAGTTTGGTCGGGACTGGAGGCCACCCTGGACTATAACGAATCGGATCATTAGTTAACTTCGACAAGTCTGGCAAGTTTAACGTTGCCAGAAACGGTAAGCGAGGCGGAGCCTGAGGGTTCCATCCTTGAGTGGATGAATTCCCAACATTCTGAAAAGAATAGCCTGGATTTGATGAGGCACCAGGCTGCCAGAAAGGACTCGTAGAAAACGGAGAAGAACCTCCTCCCCACGCCGAGTTACCAAAGCCCAGACCAATTCCCCCCGCTGAAGTATTGATTGAAGAGGAAAGCCCCTGGTAGGGGTTCCAAGCATTAGACAGAGGAGAAAAAGACTGATAAGCACTCGATGAAGGGAAAGAAGCATTCCCTTGATGACCTACGTAAAACTGATTCCCTGCCCCCGCTGTAGTAAAGACAGGATTCCATCCCGTAAAAGTAGTCGAACTCTGCCCCCCAGACCAAGGGTTGAAACTCTGGGTCTGAGACGTAAACGGAAACGACCCTAAAGAAGGATTGGAACTAGGAATATGCCCAGTCCCAAAGGGGAAACCCTAAAACGAAGCTGATCCACTAGCCATGTTAGACATGGGTGTAGATCCAGCTGCACCGGCAGAAAAGGAAAAAGAGGGATTTCCACTAATGGACATCCCTGAACAAAAGGGACCAGAATGAGAAGCATATGCTTGGGTGAACCCAGAGCCAAACATAGCAGCACTAGAAGCACTCGAAGATGAAGCAATAGTGCCCCCTGCCTCGACAGAAGCAGGGATCTGAATGCCTGCAGCACTCACGGTAGAAGCCGCGTTCCCGGTCGTGGCCATCGAAAGATAAGAATGATACGGAAGATCCGGCGGTCTCTCAGACTCCGGTCCGATGTACTGAACAACAAACGGATAATCAGGAGGAAGAGGAGATGGACCTGTAGCAGGAGGCTCAGGTATATCTTCTATCTGAAAATCTTCTTCCTGAGGAAAAAGAACTCGCGAGGTGAGCGGAACGCTCCTCTCGGGATCGACACCGGAATCAGATACGAAACCTTCAGACCTTGGTGGAGGATCTCTCTCCACAGCGTCAGACTCTACAGGGTGGTAACCACCTGCTAAATCACTCCTATGCCTTCTCGAAGAAGGCTCTGCACTCTCGAGAGATAACCCCCGGATTCTCCTCGAACGTCGAGGCGCTTGATCAGCCACTTTTATAGATTTATTAAATTAGACTCAAAAAAGTGAAAAGCTAGGCAAGCTAGGAGCAAAGAGCACTCACTAAAATAAAAATCCCTGAGAGACAGCAAGCAAACAACCTCCAAGTATTTCCGCTCCGGGTGATGAGGACCGGACACCAAAATACAGGAAAGCGAAGTATAGGGCCTTCCGAAAGCAGTCTGGGATGATTAGGGCCCAGAACAACTAGCGAAGGTATCAGAAACAGTTACGCCGACCTCCTAACGACAGCCTTTGTCGGCTCAAGCACCCAAGCTTCGCAAGGGCACCCCCCAGAAGTACTGCTGAAAGTGATACGACGTCTGCCTCAGGTACCACGGGTATTCCCCCCCGCAGTCACCTGTGTGGAACCTA
Source organism: Pinus albicaulis (assembly GCA_034641835.2). Taxonomy (NCBI): domain Eukaryota; kingdom Viridiplantae; phylum Streptophyta; class Pinopsida; order Pinales; family Pinaceae; genus Pinus; species Pinus albicaulis. The sequence goes on along the minus strand of JAXQQM020060325.1, from coordinate 434,262 downwards.
GGAATAGCAACTATGGACACCAATCCGTATCAGAAGCTGGGCGGAACGGTCTTGAGGTCAGATTCAGCTAATCAGAGGGGGGGTATCCCTCTTCTTAACCTTCACTTCCCCTCGCGCTTGACTCTCGGATGAGAGCTTTCCCAGTCCACCTCACGGAGTTGGATTTCGCTCAATTAATCAACTTCTATGTTTGTTTGAGCGGCCTTAGAGAGTTAACTCTCCACTTACCTATTCCAAGGCCCTACAACCTAGCTAGTTGGTGATTGACACTTAGAAAAACTTGCTAGTTGATTTTAGATTAAATCGCTTATTTTAAGGGCTGTTGTATTAAGTCACAAGGATATGGAGATGAAACCAATGGTGTTTTGACGCAAAAGAAATTAATAAAACTTAACTACATGCACATGCAGTTCTTTGTCTTTCGATGAAAAGTAATCTCTATACAGGTTCTACGAGACTAAAAATTGTATTTTTCTTTTCGAATTGCAAACTCACACTCACAAAAACTAAGAAGCTAACTAAATGATTCAATGCACCTAATGAAAATCACTACAAGCATGTAAATCCTAAGATGCAAAAATCTCTTAAAACAAGGTGAAATTTCCCAAAAAGCTCCTTCAGTTTTAACTCATCTTTTGTTGTCCAGAAAGCTAATTCTTGAAATCAAGAACTCTTAAAATAAGGACACCAAAAACAATCAAAAACAAGAAGAAGAAATCAAATGACAACTCCTCCTCAAAATCAAGCCGAAAACTAGAAGCAAGAAACTTCACAAAAGCTCCAAAAGATATGGCAAAACGAAAATGAAAATGCAACAACAAAAACAAAAACAAGACAAAATGTTTTTTGAGTTTTTGAAATGCAAAAAACAAAAAGCAAAACAAATGTTTTTTGGGCTTTTTTAGTTTTATAAAGCAAGAGCTCGAAAAGACCAAGCACAACTATCAAAATCCAAACCAAAACGAGACCGAATTTCAAGCACAAACTTCAACAATGCTCCCAAACCTTATAAGGCTAACAGTAGCAAGATCAATAAGAGCAACGGAAGACCAAAAACTCAGCCACTCAGCCTAGACAAATAGTGCAAACTTGTTGCAAACAAAAACTCCAAAGAAGCAAGAAAAGTTCTTCGAAAATTGCAACAAAACCCTAGCCTATGGAACTCAAGAAAACCAATCAAAAACGAAGCAAAAATCGCAATGCAAAGCACAACACAAAGATAGGAGCGAGTCAGTGAGCAGAAGCTCTCTGTTATGATAAAGTAGAACAACCAAGAATGCTCAGAAAGTGATCTTGGAACTCAATCCAGAAGTGCCAGCACCTAAAACAAAACTTTTGCCAAAAGACTAGTTTCCACTCAAACGAAAGAGAGAAAAGACATGAAACCACTTCCTTCACACTCTAGTAAGTACAGAGACTCTGCAAACACAGGCCTCCACAGCCAGAAAGGACCAAAAACTCCAGAATCTTAAAAATTCAAAATCTGCCTAGGTATACGCGGCTTCACAGCTGTGCAACCAGCGTGTATACGCGTCTGTTCTAAGGGAAACTCGCGTATACGCGGTTTCCTTCAGACAAAATCGCGTGTATACGCGACTGTGTGAAAAAGAAGAAGCGTATGCAAAGGTAAATAATGAAAAAAAACAAAAGAACAAGCCTGGAAAAGACACCAAGACTTCAGACTGACTGCAAGAAAACAAACTGGACTGTAAATGAAAGAGAAAACTGTTGGCAACCTACCAAACAGCTGAAACAACCCAACAGGAGAATCACAAGAATGTGATCCCCAGCGGAGTCGCCAGTTCTGTTTCGGGGAATTAACACCATAGAGGTTGGTTGGGATACAACCTCCACAGAGCAGGGGCGTACTACTTAACAGAGACTCACACAACCATGCACGTTCAGAAAAACCAAATAGAGCAGAATGAGAGATTTACCCGTTGGTCCTACGTTTGAAGTAGATCCACGTGGAGTCCAAACTCCCAGCAACCGTCCTTCCTCTTTAACCTGAAATACAAGAAGAAACCAGCACAAAGGACAGGTTGTACAGCATATATCTACTCTAAATGTTAGTGAGATTCATATAAAACATTAAATAAATCATAATGAATGCTTGTATAACAAATATCCTCATACATAAAAGCATACACTAACACGTTTATTTCGGGAACATCATGATACTTCTGTATTATAAATAGCACGTACAAAAGTAATCAAGTGGAGAGATCACCTGATCCTTCCAAGGCCTTCGCAGACCGTCGTCCGGATCCGTCCAGCCCTTGCCTCGCTAAGACTCCTTCCAAACTGGTGCATGCGAGATAACATATAAAGGGATGTGTATCTCAAGGAAACAAGGGTTTCCTACAATGAACTGGGAAAGTGCAGGAGGCACGGGGAATCAGACTTGGATAGGGAATACCAACAGAGTATAATATCAATAATTCTCTCTCTCCCCTTAGGCCATACACATGAGGGCTTTTTATAGTCCCTCCAAGTAGTTTCAGCAGTTGGAAACAGTTGGCCACGGGCTGGGGTGGTTGAACTACCTGAGTAACCATCAACCCAGCGCGAAATTAGGGATTTTTTATATATTTTTTAATCATTTTAATGGCATACGCGGAAAAGTCTAGCTGGACTCGCGTATACACGCGAAAAAGTACGGGCATAGTCGCGTATGGGGGATTTTACACTGTTTTTAAGTGAATTTGTCCAAGTCTGTAGGAATGGGTGCCCAAAAGCCATAAAGAAATCATGAATCATGTCGAGTGTGTGCTCCACAACCCGAAGGCATGCTCATAGACATGCGTGTCTCACAGCTACATCTACGATCTGGAATGACGGAGTGTGGCTCAGGCTCGCTGAGTAGCTGTGTCTGCGCTTCTAACTCTAAACATGGAATAAGGGAATTGTGGCTCAGGCTCGCTTGATCTGACGTCGAAGCTTGTACATGACCACCATTTTCCCCCCTGTCAGGGACAAGGTGAGATGATGGTGAAAACTCAACTGCAAGTTTGTTCAATATTCGTGAACAAGTTCTAACATGTGTCATAAACATCTTCTTGGCTGCTGATGCCCATTGCCAAGAAGCAATCCATCCAAGATGAATCTTGGTTCTTGTAGGAGGCTTGTGTCTGAAGCATCTGTCTGAAGAATGAGTGTGTCGACCACAGTGCTTGCATGGATGAAGATCAAAACAGTGATCTTTCATATGGCCAACTCGATCACAGTGTTGGCATTTCTCAATCTGTGATTGTTGTGGAACAGGATCTGGAACAGCTACAGGTGAACTGTCATACAGGAATCCGGCACTCTGAAATATGATGGGCTTGGTGTAGTCTAGAATATGAAAGGACACATCCTTGTCATATCCAAGACCAGTTCTGTGCTTGTTGTGGACAAGCTCTTCCCAAGATCTGATGATGAGCTTGAGAAGTGCAGGCTGAGCTGCTGCATCTGCATGTAAATCTGCTCTTGTGCAAGGAACTGAAAGGGAATCAACTTCAACTTTACTGACTTGCTGTTGAAGGGAGTCTTTCTCAATCTTCTGAATAGAAACAGGTTCAGAATGGTGACTCTTTTGCTGAAGTTCATCTTGTTGAAGCTGAGATTCCAACTGCAAAAACTCAATCTTCTCATGTGCATCTTGCAAACAACTTTGAATGTTACAAAGAGCATTCTTGCTCATTTTTATCATGTCATCAACATTGGAATGAATGAGGTTATTCAACAACTCTAATGCCTCATTGATTTTAGCCATTTCAACAACTTAGGCTCAAAAAATGAAAGGGTGTCAGCTTCAACCGAAAATGCACCCATTTACAATGTGATTCAACAACAAATACAAATGACTCTAAAGAATTTCCAACTATGGAAATATCAAAGTACAAAGTGTGCTCCTCAAATGATGGAGGGAAATTAACAATTTTTCAACAACTCAAGTACTGATTCCAACTATGAATGAAGAGGCAATACAATGTCAATATAATAGAATATCTCTGCAAAATATTTTGTAGATGTGCAGCTGAAAACACTATGCAAGAAGCCTCAACAAAGAGCTGTTTTGCACTGATAACAACTCGTCTTCAAATGTCAATTTCTTCAAAAAATCACCCTTATGCCACAAATCACACAATGTCAAATCCACTTTTCTCTAAATATAGTCTATGCTATTTCTTCAATTCTGCTGTTCATTTCTCTCTTTTCTGTCTCTCTGTTTTTTTTTTTTTTTTTTAAATAAATTAATTGGGATTAATTAAAAAATGGGAAAGAGGGATTGTAGTAAAAATGGAGGAAGGGGATTAATTAAAAGGGAGGGAATTTAAAAGGGGAGGGATTGTAATAATGGAAAGGGATTTTTAAAAAATGAATTAATTTAAAATGGGTGGGTAATTTATTTAAAGGGAGAGTTATTATATGAAATGGGAAGGAATTAAAAAATTAAAAGTCGAATTTTAAAAATTCTTGGAGGGAGGGGAATTCATGGAAATGGGAGGGGGAATTTTTAATAATAGAAAAATTTAACTGGAATGAATCTACGTAAGGGAGGGATGGAGTGAAGTGGGAGGGGTGAGAGGAGTATGGTAGGGTTGTTGTGCGTAGATAGGAATGAGAGGTCTGCGTAGAGTGGGGAGGGGGTATAATAGTGAAGGGAGCCGTGTATTGAATGGAGGGAGGGACGTGAGCTTGAGGGCGGCCATGTATTGAATGGAGGGGGGGAAATCAAATAAACTTTGGAGTTTGCGCAGTGTGGAAGGAGGGGGACGAGGTGTGTGTATGTGTGAGAGGGAGCATGGGTCGGGTGCGTGAGAGCGAGTGGGGGTGGTGAGATTGCAGTGTGAAAAGTGGGGAGAGGAGGTATGGCAAGGCGGAGCGTTGTCTGCACAGTGAGATTGCAGAGAATAGCAGCTGGATGGGAGCCAAGTTGAAGTGAGCGGGTGGGTAGGTAGAGGGGTGAGTAGAGGGGTAGGGTCTATTGCGTGGGCCGTAGTTGCAGATAGGGGAGGGGTAGTGTGGAGAGATAAGGGGAAGGGTGCGGTATTGCTGTAAGGGAGGTGGGTTGTGAGGTATGAGAGTAGGGGGGGCCGAAAGGCCTGGAATTGCAGAAGTTTTTTTTTTTATATTTTATTTTATTTTATTTTTAATTAGAGCAGAGAGGAATAAGAGACTTTAAAATAGAAACAAAACTTTCAGTAATTGCAGAGAAAACTCAAAAATTTTCTAGTAACCCAGTAGCAGAGAATATTTTCAATGGAAAAACTCAAAATTTTCCGGTAAACACTTTTCCAACAGCCTCCAAAATGGTGCGTAATTTAAAATGCGTAGATTGCAGAAAAAAATACGCAAAGAGAAAACCTTCGATGCACAATGGTGCTTTTCTCGCAAGCCAATTTCCTGAATGCCGGGATTTTGAATGCTGCTCCTCTTCAAAACACTTCGAATGGCAAGAAAACACTCGGGCAGTAAAACTTCCGAGTGCCGGCAAAAATGTCAAATTTTTTGGCAGATATGCATGTGCCATAAACAACAAATGGCTCACTAATTTGGAGCGGCCGCAATCACCCGCTCTGATACCATGTTAAACACCATCTTGAACACACACATGGTGTATGAGAAGGATAAACACACATACAAGAGACTCAACACACAATGAAAGATAAGAGTGAGGCTTTCTTATTTTTTCCATTATACATGACGTACATTTATAATACAATGGTGTGACTCTTGGTTTCATCTTCCAAGGTCACTTGGAATCCATTGTGACTTTTTGCATTCCACACCTACCCATAGAGGATTAGGTGTTCCAACATTTTTTGTAATGGTGAAAATGGGAATTTTCAAGTGCTGGCAAAGGTTGCTAAACAATGGGCTTGCATGTTCTGTTTTCTAGGGATGATAGCAAACTTGCTTTCTATAATGGTGAAAATGGAAATTTGCAAGTACTGGCAAAGGTTGCTAGACAATGGGCCTGTATGTTCTGTTTCCGAGGCATGGTAGCAAACTTGCTTTGTAACAAATCCTCAACCAAATCATGTGCTATGTCCCTGTACCTGGCTAGTTTGGGATTGTGAACAAAGTATTCTGCGTTTATTTGCTTGATAACTAACTTAGAATCTCCCATGACCATTATTCTTTTCCCTCCCAATTTTCTAATAATTTGCAGACCTAAGATTAAAGCCTCATATTCAACCATGTTATTGGTGCATTTGAAATTCAATCTAAAGGCATGTCCTTCAGAATGGCTTGTTTCAATGTTGGTAATCCATACACCAGCTCCAGCTCCTGATTTATTTACAGATCCATCAAAATCTAAATGCCATAAGGCCTCATGACCAATGTAATCATCCATTATTTTAAGTTTCTTATCAGTGAGTTCAGTTTGGTTGTCATTATGATCAGAGTTACTGAGAATCAAGGAATCAAGATCAGTAGGAGTTGAATAGATTGGATAATTGGTAGGTTTGTCAGCAGTATTGATCATGAACTTCATTAAGGTTTCTCTGTAAAACTTTTTGGGCTGTCCAAATACCGAGATAGTGGCATAACTCATGTCAAGTTGTAGAGATCCCTGCAACTTTGCTCCCCATGAGCGAGAAAGAAGCATGCCATACTTTGGCGAGATATCAGCTACCACAACATCCATGATCATGCTTTTACCAGGATATTGGACTAGGTTTACACACAGATCTTTAATCAACCCTATGCATTGGAATTTGGATGAATCAAATGAAAACAGGTCCTTATATGGTCGGGTTATGTCTAGATTCAGGGTTTCCATTATTGCTCTGGGCATTAAGTTATGGGAAGCTCCAGTATCTAACATAGCATTGTGTAATATCTGATCATTTATAGTAAGACTTAAATAAAATGGAGGTACTGACCCATCTGAATTCTTACCATCTACATTGGGACCAAAGATTAATTCATGCCTATCCTCACTGATATTAATTGTATCCTCATTTTCATTTACATTCAATGCTTCATAAATAATAGATCTATACAAGTCATTTTTAGCCAATTCAACTAAGGGAACATCTATCTTTAACTTGGATATTTCAGATTGCATGTTAAATGTTGACTGAGATTTGATGGCTTGAATTATTTCATCTTTTGGAACTGTGGTTTGTGATGATTGTTCTTGTGTGTCAACAGTTTTACCTTTGGCTTAAGGTTTTTTCTTGTCTTCTGTTTGAGTTTCTTGGTTTCTGCTATCTTTAATTATTTTTTCAGGAACAGTTTGAGTGTTAGCAGATGGTTTATCAGATTTGGGATTCTCAGCAAAAGATTTAGGATTTGATGATTTTGAGTTAGCTGGATTCTTTTTTGGCTCATTGTCTGTTATTGAATTGGTGGTCTTTGTAGTATTAGCCTTTTGGGCATCTTTGGAGGGTTGAGCCACCTCATCAGTAATATCTACAATCTTTGGACTTTGTTGTTTTTTAGGACTGGGTGGGTTCGAATTTTGTTTATTTTCTCTGGGAAGAATCTGCAAAATTTTTGTTTTGGGAGCCTCAATCTTCTTTTTGTTTTGGCTTTGTTGGTTTGGAGCATTGTTCTTTATAGTAGGCTCATTGGTTTTCTTGCTCCTAAGGTTATATTGGCTGTAAATTTCATTGATTGCGAAGTCATAACCTTGCTTATAATCAAAGGATTCACCAGATTCCACTTTGAACTGTTGAAGCTCAAAGAGTTCCTGGTCCTCCTGAGTGAGGAAAATTGTATTGTTTTCATCTATCCCCATAACTATGTTGATGTCTTCCTCCTCCTCAACATTGTTTTGTGAACTCTCTGTGAAGTTTTCTTGGAATGGGGGTCTTATGTTCTGATCTGGGGAAGGTTCTTTACCTTTCCTAGGATTTTTGTTTTTCCTGTAGTTTGGATTCCTAATTTGGGATTGATTCTCCCATTGTGGTTTTCTTTCAATGTGATATAGTCTCTCAACTAATTTTTCTAATGTTTTGTTGATAAAATCAAATTTTCCATCTAAGTTTGAAGCCTCTTCTTTGATATTAACCCTTCTTTCGTTTCTCATTCTAGATTTTCTGGCAAGGATATTGATTTATACTCCAACAACATTTAGTTGCATTTGTTCTAGGGTGTCTGCATCCCTTTCTTTAAGTTGATAAGCCATGTCTACATCAAAACAGTCAGGGAATTTGAGTAGCATGGAATATGGAGTGGGTTTAAGGTCTGCAGGAATAGAATTGTAAACACTGTTGTACCTGGTGCAAAAATCTTGTACAGATTCATTACGGGCTCTCTTAACAGCATCAAAATCAGATAGTATTTGCATGGGATTCTTCTTCTTTTCCCATTTATTTAGGAAAAATCTATGGAATGCAGCTAGATCTGCTATAGTACCAACACCTAAACTTCTAAACCATGTTTTTACTTCTCCAGTTAAGCTTTGTGCAAATAACCTCATTCTGACATCAAACTCATCTATCTCATAAATTTCCCAAAAATCATTCATTCTAGTGATATGTTGCTGTGCAGTGATTTGTGAAAAATTATCAAACAATGGGATGTCCTTTTGGTAATTTTGGGGCATGTCATGGAGATTTTGAGGTAAGACCAAGGGAGCATATCTGGCTGCCATGGCTTGGATTTTTGCTAAACTGGGAGGTACAATAGTAGTTGCAGGGATAGTGCTGATTACAACAGTTGACGTACTTGAAGATCTTGGTAAAGGGGATGAAAAAGAAGTAGTATGGCTAGTGCTTATGGGGGTGGTAGTTGTAGTGGATTTAGAGTATGATGGAAATACTACTTTAGGCTGCAAGGGCAGCTCAGGGATGAATGGATCTGTGGATGAACTAGCGGTGGATTGAGGATATGATGAATATATGATCCTAGGCTGCAAAGGCAACTCAGGACTAAATGGCTCTGGGTGTGTTAGAGCCTAAATCTACCTTAAAATGAGAAAGGTAGAATCTAGGGTAACATCAAACCACGCTTAACCTAGTAGCTAGTCTACCAGGTCGAGGGCTTCTCCTTGTCAATCTCAAGAAAATGATCAATGAGGCTTGAGATGTGTTGATGTGAAGATCCATTTAGGTTAGTATGTGCAAAAGATTTTGATTGAATTTTTTTGTCAAACAAAGGCAAGTGCATTTGGGTCTGGGGAATGAGGCTCAGTTTTGCAGAGATCTCAATGGGGCAAGGTAGGCAATTGTTTTGACACTTCAAATTGAATGAAATTGAGAGCTTTAGACAGGTGAGGAGTTGAAGAGGGCAAGAAACCTTCAGGGATCCTCTTCAAACAGCTGAAAACATAGATAACTAAGCAAACCCTAGGTAGAGCACTTCAATTTCAATGGATTCTACCTTTATCCTTGTTTGTTTTAGTTAAAAAGAAATAAGAGAGAGAATGGCATACATAAAACACAAGTAAACTTACATTTACTGAGAGAAACACAATATCAAAGCAAAATGTCACATGAATCCCATAGAGTGCTGCAAACCCTGGTCTACTCCTTTGCCAAACTGCAGAGATGAATGTACAATAATGCTCAAAGCATTCCCAAAAGTCCAACCATGCTAATGACTGAAAAAACATAAGATATAGGCAAACAACAACTCATCCTAACCTCTAGGGGTCGAGCTCATAATATTAGGAGTCGTTCCAACAAAATCTAAACTGAGAACTAAAAAGTAGGCAGTGGAACAGCTTGCCTCTAAAAACTAGGGAACTGATTCATTCAGTTGTAAACTACCTTTTCATGGATGAATCTATCTCTATGAGTGAAAATTTAGCATAATTACATCAAAATCCATCATGTCACATTAAATTACATTATGAGTTTGATAATTAGAAGGAGAAAAGTCAAACTGTGAAGAAACTAGGCGAAAAACAGAGTTTTTTGGCCAAAATGAGCAAAATTCCTCCAATGCACCGCGCTGATTTCCCTATGTGTAGCGCATTTTTGCAACTGATTTTGGAGGCCTTCCCGGTGTCCAAATTTGCTCCAAGTGGGCTTGTTGGAAAGGTCTATCTGTCTACTTTCCAGCACAAGTGGAATTTTTGAATTTGGTCTCCATTTGCCCCTCCAAAATTGAGTTCTCCCAACACTGCTTCCTGTGTGTCCAAAAAGGGGCAGAAAGGTCATTTTTGGGGTGTTTTTGACCTTTTTGGGGGCTCAAAACCTATCAAAATTTCTTGGCCATTGGTAGACATGTATATTTTTCCATGACAAATCCAAAAATGTTGAGTTTTCATCAAAAGGAGTCCCCCATCAAAAGCGAGCGCCAGGTGGCGCGGCGCATTGGGCTGAAAACTCTGTTTTTTAAGGCAAAATTTCCAAAATTCATCTCAATGCGTAGCGCCTTTTTGCAGGAGACTTTTGGAGGCCTTCTCGGTGTCCAAATTGGGCGAGGGATAGCTCGTTGGAAAGCTTATTGAGTCTACTTTCCAACCCAACTTCAATTTTTCAATTTGGAGTTCATTTGCCTTGTCAAAAGTCAAATCTCCCAAGACTGGTCAAAATGTGCAAAATGAGGCTGCCTCAAGGCAGAGTGTTGTTGCAGTCAACTTTTGAAGGTCTTCCGCAACTCCAAATTGAGCTCATGATAGCTCATTGGAAAGCTCTTTGTGTCTAGTTATCATTTGACTCATCAAAAAAGTTATTTGGCCAACCAAGCTAGGAGAACGCTTGATTTTCCCAAGGTCACTTCAGAGGTGCATCAATTCTCCTAAGGCAACTCTATTTTTGACATTTCTCTAAAAACATGACACCTGTGTAAAAATTGAAGGATTTTTTTCTTCCTTGGCCTATTTTGGACAAAAACCTCTCTCAGGTTTATGAAATTCATCTTTTCTTGCTCAGAAACATCATTGGAGTAAAACCTATCCCGATGTGTGGAACAAGGGATTTGTCGAAATGAAGTGAAATGAAGGGGATAAGGGGCTTCTAAATTCTTGAGAAAATTTTGAGAAGTAGGGAGGGATTTTAGGAAGTAGGGGAAAGTGGAATTTCAAATATTGAGTGAGGGGAAGGGGTCCAAAAGGGAAAAACACAGGCCTAGCCTAGAAAATTGCCAAGTTGTAGCAAGAAACTAGGGTTTGTGCGAAAATGAGGAATTTGGGGGATATTAGTGATGGGAAGTGTTTAATAAGGTACATTAAGGATAGGGGAAGGTGTATGAACATCAGGATACAAGTTTTGCTCATGATTTGACCATCCAAGAGAAATTACCTCCAAAACCCTAGGAGAGGGAAATGAACCTTACCTAGGCACAACTGAAGCATGAACAAGGTGTAAAATTACCCAGTGGAACTTGACATGATGATGAAAACCCTCTGAATGATGGTACACTCAGATGAATGGTGACATGGACCGACATTTGGACAACTTTGAAAGGAGTGAAAACAAACCCTAGACCTAATACCTAGTGACCAAATTTTACTTGAAGACTCACTGAAATGACAAAATTTGACCTTGACACCTTAAAATCACTTTGTAAGAGCATGTTTGATCACTAGAGGAAGGCTGCAAAGACTGACACTAACATTGGCTCCAATGGGGATGGTAGCTCCTTGGAGGTGCCAAGAACTACAGATCTTTGGAAAGCAGACAGTGCCTTCATCCATTGGGCAATGGAGTCAAAAACTCAAGCTGAAATGCATGACTGAAAACTGATGACTTGACGACACAAATTGACTCTCACTCAACTAAAAATTGACTCGATACTTAAACACAACCGACAAACTGGAAAATATGCTCAATATGAAGCTTATTCAATACAACCTACTCTAGTTGTTCCATTCATCACCCGATCAAGTGAAATGAAATAACCAATGCAACCAAGTAAGTATTCTAGCTACTGTTTGAATTCTCCACAGGTGCTCATTTATGAACAACAAGAGAGAACTACTGAAAGGCAACTCCCATGAAAACTTGGAAACAGATTCGTTGAATGATATGGATTCTCTATCCGCCTCCAAAAACACTGCAGAAGGATCTTGAAGTTCATGCACATTGGGACTTAGCTCATCCAATGGATTACTTCTCTTCTCCTCATACCATGAATGCAAAATTTGTTTTGAGCTTTGTGACAAGAATCCTGCTAAAAATGACAAAGAAACCAGTTGCGGGATCAAGTTTATATCAGCACACGTTTCAAGCTCACATGTAGTCAATGGAGAAAGACTTTGACTGCAGACATCATCCAACACATCAGCTATTGGATCGTGAAAAACTTGAAAAGATTATTGCAACCCATTTTCTATTGGTTCCGATGAGATTACATGATTTCCTACAGGCTACTCATTTGAAGATATACTATGCAATTTACCCTTCAAAAACTAAAATGATTCAAAACAAAATGATACAGAATCATCCTGTATCATTTGATCATATGTGCCAGCTTCTAGGTCTTCATCTGCATCTTGAAAATCAATGGCATTCGGGGGCTGCAAATCTAGATCTAAGAAGTCTTAAACAAGGTTTTTATTTCCCTCAAGATGGTCCAAATCAATACTTGTCAACAGTTGATTTCGTATTGCATGAATTTTGTCTCTGATGAACTGAAACGAATCAAAACAAAAAGGAAAAGATCCTTCACTTACTTCAAAATTTGCTGCACTTTCCTCGTCATTCCCATAGCTGATATGTGATGGTTGAACATTGTATTCGAGATGCTGAAAGTGAACTTCTTCCTCCCAGAAACTAGCTGTTGATTTGTATGCAAGATTAGCTTCTGTTTGGAGAACATAATCATCATCATACTGATCAAACTGAGGCAAATCATCAGTATAAAACACATCATCAAGCATACATGTCATATCAACAACTCTCTCTTCTCCAAGATGATCTATAAAACAATCACTATGACAACTGGGATAAGAAACAAAATGTTTTGGATCAGCAACTTGTTCTTCTTCAATTAGCGAGCCATGGGCTTGAACATTATACTGATTCCTTGTGGTGATCTTTTGCATTATCTCTTCCACTGCACTTACCAAAATGTCAAGCTTTACCTCTAGAGATGTCGATTTCTCCGGATATATGTTTTTCATCTCTTCTTCCTTCAACTTTGCCCTTCAGATCAGAAAATGAGCCTCTACATCTACTGCATTGTTCTACATCTCTTCAAGTGTTTCAAGATTCCTTTCTCTTAGCTGAAACTCCATTTCCGGATCAAAGGCACCCAGGTAGTGCAAGAGAGCAGATCCAAGAGGAGGTCTTATATTAACTAGCATCGAATAATAAACTTTGTTAAATCTAGCAGAAAACTATTGTACTGTCTCCCCTGGCAGTCTTTTTAGCTGGTTATACTCTTCTATAATCAAGAAAGGGTTCTATCTGACCACCCACCTATCGAGGAAAACTTTGACGAACTGTTGGAAATCTGAGATGCTCGCATCAGGCAAGGTTTTGAACCAACTCTTGACTTTGCCTTGCAAAGAAAGAGAAAAAAGCCTAATACTAACATCCTCTTCATCAACTTCAAAAAGGTCAAGAAAAGACTCAAAATTTAGAACATGTCTCTCAGCAGTGATGTTGTCGCGTTCACCATCAAATCTTGGTAGATATAGGTCATGATTTTTAGGGAAAGCATGGGATATAGGAGGTAAAATCATAGGCTTGTATCGATCTGGAATTTTACAAGGTATAGGGGTATGTACAAATGCTACAGAATCAGTCTTGGTCTCTTGAGGTTCATCAGTTTGAAGATGGTCATCACAAGATTCAGAAGAAAGGTCTTGATCAAGCTCAAAAGCATGCAAATCTTTGGTATTCACAATCTTCAAAGGGAAGGAATCAAATGCAAGCCGAGGATCTTTTCTCAAATACAATATACTTTGCAAAGCCTTCTTGACATTCTCGGGAAAAGAGAAGAAATAATTTATGACAAAGAACAAAATGTATTGGATGAAATTCCAACTTGAATACCTGATCTTTCCATATTGTCCTTTCATGTTTCTGCTAGTCAAGTTCATCCTCCAGTGGAGTCCTTGGATCTGATCTCGAAACTGATTTAAAGTCACCAGGTGAATGATTTCAGCCTTGCGGTGTCTGATCGTTGTCCACCATCAACAATCAGATCTAAACTTGATTACATCTTACTGAGGAAACCAGATGTTCAGTTCATAAACTAAACCGGAGATTGTCTGAAGCAGCGTTCATCTACTATGCACTTACAGAGCAAGAGCAGTTTGAAGGCTACCTGGCTAACTTCAGGCTCCGTCTGTAGTTTATAAAGCAAACAATAAACTTTTCATCTCCCCAGTATGGTTGTCACTATGTTAGGGCCTAAATCTACCTCAGGCTGAGAAAGGCAGAATCTAGGGTAACATCAAACCACGCTTAACCTGGTAACTAGCTCTACCAGGTCGGGAGAGGGCTCTCTCCTTGTCAATCTCAGCAAAAAATGATCAATGAGGCTTGAGATGACTTGATGTGAAGACTGATTTTAGGCTAGGTATGTGTGCAAAAGAGTTTGATTGAATTTAATGATGTTTTGTTGGCTCAAATGGAAAGACAGATTTGGGTCTGGGGAATGAGGCTCAGTTTTGCAGAGATCTCAATGGGGCAAGGTAGGCAATTGTTTTGACACTTCAAATTGAATGAAATTGAGAGCTTTAGACAGGTGAGGAGTTGAAGAGGGCAAGAAACCTTCAGGGATCCTCTTCAAACAGCTGAAAACATAGATAACTAAGCAAACCCTAGGTAGAGCACTTCAATTTCAATGGATTCTACCTTTATCCTTGTTTGTTTTAGTTAAAAAGAAATAAGAGAGAGAATGGCATACATAAAACACAAGTAAACTTACATTTACTGAGAGAAACACAATATCAAAGCAAAATGTCACATGAATCCCATAGAGTGCTGCAAACCCTGGTCTACTCCTTTGCCAAACTGCAGAGATGAATGTACAATAATGCTCAAAGCATTCCCAAAAGTCCAACCATGCTAATGACTGAAAAAACATAAGATATAGGCAAACAACAACTCATCCTAACCTCTAGGGGTCGAGCTCATAATATTAGGAGTCGTTCCAACAAAATCTAAACTGAGAACTAAAAAGTAGGCAGTGGAACAGCTTGCCTCTAAAAACTAGGGAACTGATTCATTCAGTTGTAAACTACCTTTTCATGGATGAATCTATCTCTATGAGTGAAAATTTAGCATAATTATATCAAAATCCATCATGTCACATTAAATTACATTATGAGTTTGATAATTAGAAGGAGAAAAGTCAAACTGTGAAGAAACTAGGCGAAAAACAGAGTTTTTTGGCCAAAATGAGCAAAA
Organism: Pinus albicaulis; assembly: GCA_034641835.2. Classification (NCBI taxonomy): domain Eukaryota; kingdom Viridiplantae; phylum Streptophyta; class Pinopsida; order Pinales; family Pinaceae; genus Pinus; species Pinus albicaulis. The sequence goes on along the minus strand of JAXQQM020060325.1, from coordinate 419,008 downwards.
TTCCTCCAATGCACCGCGCTGATTTCCCTATGTGTAGCGCATTTTTGCAACTGATTTTGGAGGCCTTCCCGGTGTCCAAATTTGCTCCAAGTGGGCTTGTTGGAAAGGTCTATCTGTCTACTTTCCAGCACAAGTGGAATTTTTGAATTTGGTCTCCATTTGCCCTCCAAAATTGAGTTCTCCCAACACTGCTTCCTGTGTGTCCAAAAAGGGGCAGAAAGGTCATTTTTGGGGTGTTTTTGACCTTTTTGGGGGCTCAAAACCTATCAAAATTTCTTGGCCATTGGTAGACATGTATATTTTTCCATGACAAATCCAAAAATGTTGAGTTTTCATCAAAAGGAGTCCCCCATCAAAAGCGAGCGCCAGGTGGCGCGGCGCATTGGGCTGAAAACTCTGTTTTTTAAGGCAAAATTTCCAAAATTCATCTCAATGCGTAGCGCCTTTTTGCAGGAGACTTTTGGAGGCCTTCTCGGTGTCCAAATTGGGCGAGGGATAGCTCGTTGGAAAGCTTATTGAGTCTACTTTCCAACCCAACTTCAATTTTTCAATTTGGAGTTCATTTGCCTTGTCAAAAGTCAAATCTCCCAAGACTGGTCAAAATGTGCAAAATGAGGCTGCCTCAAGGAAGAGTGTTGTTGCAGTCAACTTTTGAAGGTCTTCATCAACTCCAAATTGAGCTCATGATAGCTCATTGGAAATATATTCGTGTCTAGTTATCATTTGACTCATCAGTAAAGTCATTTGGCCAACCAAGCTAGGAGAAATCTTGATTTTCCCAAAGTCACTTCAGAGGTACATCAATTCTCCTGAGGCAACTGTAGTTTTGACATTTCTCTAAAACCATGACATCTGTGTAAAAATTGAGGGAGGGTTTTTCTCCTTGTCCTATTGTGGACAAAAACCTCTCTCAGTTTTCCAAAATTCATCTTTTATTTGTCAGAAAAATCATTTGAGTAAAACCTATCCCAATGTGTGGAACAAGGGATTTGTCGAAATGAAGTGAAATGAAGGGGATAAGGGGCTTATAAATTCTTGAGAAAATTTTGGGAAGTATGGAGGGATTTTATGAAGGAGGGGAAAGTTGAATTTCAAATATTGAGTGAGGAGAAGGGGTCCAAAAGGGAAAAACACAGGCCTAGCCTAGAAAATTGACAAGTTATAGCAAGAAACTAGGGTTTGTGCGAAAATGAGGAATTTGGGGGATCTCAGTGATGGGAAGTGTTTAATAAGGTACATTAAGGATAGGGGAAGGTGTATGAACATCAAGAGACAAGTTTTGTCAAGGATTTGACCATCCAAGAGAAATTACCTCCAAACCCTAGGAGAGGGAAATGAACCTACATAGGTACAATCAAGCATGAACAAGGTGTAAAATGACCAAGTGGAACTTGACATGATGATGAAAACCCTATAAATGATGGTACACTCACCGAATGGTGACATGGACTGACATTTGAACAACTTGAAAAGAGTAAAAGAAAACCTAGACCTAATACCTAGTGACCAAATTTTTCTGAAGACCTACTCAAATGACAAAAACTGACCTTGACACCTTAAAATCACTTTTGTAAGAGCATGTTTTATCACCGGAGGAAGATCGCAAAGACCGAAACTAAGAGGGTGAATCGATTAGATGAAATCTGAAATGAGGTGGCAAGACAGCGTAGCAGAACCCATCAGCGGGAAGATGGTGGTGTATAACAGGAAACTTTGGAGGTTTGAATTGAGACAAGAAATTGGCTAACTTTATAGCTTCATCAATGTCTTTAACTTTTGTGACACTTACCCTTTTTGCTGGATTTTGACTTTCAGTTTTATCTGATTTAATAGGTGCTAAAATAGCTTTCTGCTTTTGATTCACAAAGGAAGTAAAAACAGGATCTAAAACAATTTCCTTTAAATTAGTTTCAGACTTGGTTCTAAATAGTGATTTTTCAAACTTCAAATCAAATTCAATATCTGATAGGCTTACTAATTCTTTGGGTAAATAATCAGCGCTTTTTAGGGGTACTTTAGTTTCTGAAATATCAATTTTTTTTTTCTTTTTTCCTATCTGGTCCAGATTGTCTACTATATCTGGAGGGTTGGGATTAGGGTTGGATCTAGTGTAATATACTTTCTTGGGAGCTAGAATTTTTATTGTGTAAATACCCACAACATTTAAACTTAATCTTAAAGTAGAAAATATATGGTTAAAAATCTTCCTTCAAGATTAAACTTAAAACTGGAGATTGGTTAGATCCCCAGTGGATTCGCCAGTATTTTATCACCCTAGTAATTCTTAGGTCGTGGGATTTTGGTTTATAGTTAAAGAAAACTAGGGGTAACCAAGAACATCTTTTAGAATTTAAGATCTAGCCTTCCAAAGTTCCGGAGAGGGATCTCTCCTTAAGATTTAGCTTTGTTTTGTAATGAGTTTTAGGCTAGCTATGAGTGGAAAATTTGGTTTGATTTTTGGAATTTTGGTAGGAATAAAGGAATAAAAAGGAAACCATAGAAATATCTATGAAACCATTGAGCAATGGAGTCAAATTACTAGCAAACAAGACTAGAAAACTAAGGTCAAAAGAACAAATATACTAAGGGCAAGATAGATGATCTTCAGAGGATTTAAAAAGGATTATTTTGATGAAGTGGTATGATCTAGACTAAGGGCAGTTAAGAGTCCTTAGATCACAGAAAAGGAAGAGGGAAATTGAGGTCAAACAAGACTAAATAGAAATTAAGGAATCTAAAGTCTAGAAATCAGCAGAAAACATAAACATGAAAACTAGTAAAAACAGAGAGCTTTTTACACTGATTCTGTAATACCTTTCCTAGTTATTCATTTAAGATGGAAAATAACACAAGATATATGAATGTAACTTAAAGAAATAAACAATGAAAACTGGAAGATACAATACTCATCTGATCAGCATGAGGATCATTATTTATGATGTCTATTTGCTTTAGTTTCCAGCCTACTGCTTCAACTTAACTCACATAAAATCTCAATGTTTTCAACAAAAAAGTCTATAGTAGTCTTGATAATTTTATTCCACACAAAATACTTTGAATGATGAAGTATTTATACAAATAAACTACTTACAAAATATCTCAAAAGTTTTAGAGAATATCTCAAGAAAAAATAAGAATTATTACATAAGAAGAGAGACAACTACAAAATAGATGTGCAAGTTGTCCTCTTTTACAAGAAAAATAGAACAATTTATCTACTCAAACTAATTTTTTGTTTAGCTGGAAGTATTGCTGGCACTTGGGGCATTATCTTGTGGAACATGACTTTTAGTGCACTCTTCCTCTTTTACGTTCCACTCTGATACTCTTTTACTCTGCTTTTTCACGGTTTACTGCTGTAAATTAAGAATAACCAGCAGTAACATCTTGGTTTTACTAATACACTTTGACCATTGATACACTTTGACCACTGATTTTATTTGATATAATTTAACTGCAAATTTTCATAGTAAATCAGTGAATTCCTGCCATTGTTCTGCATTGGGAATTTTCATGCTCTTTAGCTTCTTGTAACTTTCATCTGCTTCTATATATTTTGCAAAATTGGGCTTGACCACAAAAATATGTTTGATTTCATTTTGCAAAAAGAATAAGTTTTCAAAATATTCCAAGATGACTTTACCAGTAGGAGACCCTTGAGGTAAAGGTTTATTGACCCGCTCTTTGGCATATGCCCTGATTTTGTTGTCATAATATTTTTGTGGCATTAACTTTTCATTCAATGCCTGAATATCCGGTAAACCTGCTTGTGAAAGTACTGTGTATTTGGCCTCGAATCTGGTGATAGCCAAGTTCATATCTTTGCACCTATCCTCCAAATTATTCATCATGTTTCTCTTATTCAAGACCTTTTTGTTTTGTAATATACGTTCAGTTTTGTCCTGAATTTTTAGCTCCTCAAGTTCTTCCCTATTTTTGCTGTTCAAAAATGTGATAAGTCTCAAATCTTGAGCATGCTTATCAGCCAGTTCTTCTTTTGTCTTCTGTATCTCTATCCATGCTGCTTTAAGTAACTCTTTTTGCTCATAAATTATCTGGATTGAGGGCCATTGCAAATGTATGCCCTGAATGATGTTATTCCATAGATAATTATTAGTGTAGGATACCTACTCAGTGAAATTTACCTGCTATTGAAGAATTTTAACCTGTTCTTGTAATCTGTTGGCCCTCTATTCATGTCCTTTGGAAGTGATTAAGGCATCTCTATTGAATGTTTCCAGATTTTTGATGGTGCCTTTTAAACTGATTATCTCTTTATCTTTTATGGACATGTCTTCCATAGCCTTGACTATGGCAGCTATTTCCCCTATTGTATTTACCTGTGATGTTGATGAAGAAGTGGTAGAGATGTCTTTAGAAGTAATTGACACTACATTTTCCAATACTCCTTTCAGTGCCAAATGTTCTGCCAATGTTAAGGGAACATCTATACTTACAGTTGGAATAACTGTAGGGATGGGAAGTTGCTGAGCTTTCTTCAAACTCTCATTTTCTTGCATCAAAGCTTCTATTTGGCTTTCCATTTCCTTTATTTGGGCTTTCATCTTTAGAACCAGCTGACTTAATTCATCATTCTCTATCTTTTGTTGAAGGATCTCTTCTGCCTGGGGATGTTCACTCTGAGGTAATTTGAGTTGCCTTCTTAAGGCAGCAATATCTTCATTTTTATGTTTTATCAAAGCCTTTGCAATTTCAATATTAGCTGGATCTGCTCTAGCTTCAATTACCAAATCCTCTAATGCTTTGATTCTCAATTCATTAGCATGCAAGGATGCTTTGTCCAATTTCATTTATGTTAGTAGATTTGACACAGTTTTCTGAAGCTTATAAGCACTCATTGTTTTATTGACCACTTTTGAATACAACATCTCTGTAGTGCTTCTGTGGAAGTCTATTTGGCCTAATTCATGAATAGCATCTACATCTACCTCCAAATATGTCTCTGAGTAATCTTCCACTATCTTGGGATGATCCACCATAGGCTTTTAAAATGACAATATGAGTTTATTGGATGAATAGTCAAAAGCAGTGAAAAGTCTATCTTTATTTCTCGGTTTCTCTTTGAGAAACTTGGAATAGACTTCATTTTTTATTTCTTCATTCTTCTCCCTAATTTTCCTGAACTTGATCTGAATGTTTGAATCTCTGTTATTAGTTGCCTTTGAGGAAGAAGGAATTTCTACATCAGTTTGTTTCTCAACCATCACTGTATCTTTATCATGTGTTTCAAATTGGCTCTTTTGAATTTCTTTGTGTGTTTCAATTACTATCACTGTTGCCTCATCATCAATTTCATGACCATTATTATCATTAATTTCCATTGCTTTATCCTTATCTTCAGTAGTTAATTTGGTTCTCTTGCTATAGGAGGTTTTAAATTTCTTGCATGTGATGGTTTTATCAATATAATTGAATTCTTCTCCGCTTCTTTTGTGAGATACCTCTACTTCCTTATCAATTGTAGTCACCTGTGCATTATTCACATGTGTTCCCTGTGTATTAACATTATGCATTACTTGTGCATCATCATCAATCAAAGTATTTGTCTCCCATTCATTCTGATTGGAAAATTTCTCAATTTGTGGTTTTGACTCATGTAGGAAAGAAGTCAACTTGCCCTTTGCCCTGATAGTGCTCAAAATACCCTGAGGGTCATAATTCCACATGAAGCTTTCATGAAACTTTAACTCTTTTAATTTGATAGCTATCTCTTTCATAGCTTCCCTGTTGTTAACTATAAATTGTCCAATCTGATTCTTGAGTTTGAATTGGGTCTTCTTCTTGGAGGCCATGAAATCTATTGCATCAGCATTTAAGATTTGCCTTAAATATTCTAAGGCAAATATTCTTGTAGTTACAAAACTTGGTAGTTTGTATGGAGCCAAGAGTGCACCATACACTCTAAATTCTGTGTGATTCCTGTATAAATACCAATCCCATGTTTTACAGCTCTCACACAACTGTAAAATCCTCTTTGTTTCTTCATTTATTTTTGGAGTTTCAGCTTTATTCAACAAGTTCATAGCTGGTATTATGAATAGGTCATTGAAATCTATGTAGTTATACTGACTGTTGTATTTTCTTAAAAGATATGTCTAGAATATTATTGAAAGTAATTTCCCTTCTACATCCATTTTCTGAAATACAATAGGGAATTTTTCTGCTTGATAATACAAGAAAAGATGTAGTAGATATGATGTATATCTAAATACCCCCTCCTCTGGTAATTTTGTCAACAAGTAGTGTATGTTCTTAGCAATAAGCTTAGCAAAATTGAAGATTATGGATGGAGGATGGCCACGAGTCAATGTGGACAGAAAACCCAAGATAGAAGCATCAATAAATTCATCATTGTCATATCCCAGTATGAATGACAGCATGGAGACAATTTTTCTTGTATTTTCAAGGAAATCAAATGTATCATAGGGTGGATTTAATTTTGGGACATCAACATGATTTTTCCAAAAGGTCTGAAAGATATTGAACCTGGTAGGAAAATCTAAATCCAAGTAAAGTGGGGTCGAATCCTCTATTGACAGTGAAACTGAATTAGGGTCATGGTTCATTTGCAGCATGGAATTAATGGACTCAACATTGGTATAGAACATGAATTCCCTATCTTTATTAACAATACACCTCTGATCTGGGAGGAAATACAACTGACATAGTCTGACAAAATTAGGGGTTTGATGAGTAAGAGGAACAACTTATTTTGGAAAATTGGAATCCCAAATGGGTACATCATCTTTGACCTTTTCTACAAACTTCCCAAAACACCAATTGTGGACTTATAGCAGGTTGAATTCAACTGAAGGATCAAATATTCTATAATTAAGATCAAGCAATGGGCTACTTTCTTGAGAATTTATGGGATGTTGTACATGTCTAACTACTTTAGTTGTTTCGGCTGAAAGTGCAAGAGTAGGCTTATTGATTTTCGAAGGTTCATCCTGTGATAACTTGCTTGAGACATTTTTCTGGGATTTTGGACCTCCAGACTCGGGAGTGACTTGTTTCTTAGTCATTTTGGATGAACAAAGCAATATTAAACAGTTTTCTAAGTTCTTTTTAGAAACCAGGGACAACTGAAGTATTTTTCTGGTGAATTGAGACTCTGGGTAAGGTTTTAAGGTGACAGAATAGGTTTAATATATGTAGAAGGTCTTCTAGATCAAATTCAGCAGTGAAAATGATCTTGGAATAGATTAAAACCTTAAAAATGGAAACAATGGATTCTGGATAAATTTTGACAGGGTTTCCCCTGTATTTTGAAGGTTTTTAGACTTCTGAGATGGATAATTTACTAAATTCTAGGGAATGGAAGTGTAATTGGGGTAATTTTCCTTTGAAATTGAAGATTTTATGGATCGGTTTGACGGAAAAATACCTATAAGAGGTATGATTGCAGTCGATGAAGGTTGCAGTCTTGTCACAATCTTCAATTTAATTGTAATTCAGTTGATAGAATGCAGGAACAGTCTATTTGGGGATAAATTTCGGAGAAAATGGCTCTGAGAAGTAAACTGGTTAAAAAATGGCTCAAAAATGGCGTAAAGAGGCTCTGCAAAGGGTTCTAAGTGGTTTCAAAGGTTAATGCATGAAATGCTATGAAAATAGTGAAAAAAATAAGGCCAAGCCTTAAGTCATATCACGATAAATCATATTAATTGCAAGCTTAATGGTGGGAATGTTTTTGATTTGGTATCGGGTTGTTTTCGCACAGCTTTGAGGTGGTAAGCTGCATTTCACTTTATGCACGTGATTGAATGAAATATTGACACATTGGCAGCAGGTGGTATTGGGAAACAACTTTTATCGCATGATTTTTTGGAAACATTGGTCGATTACTTCAATCACGCGATATGGGATATGCATCGTCGGATCTGACTCCGAGATGTGAACGGTCAAGATTTAAATTAAAGTTGTGGGGAAAGCAGAGTGGGGCCAAGGCTTTGAATGTTGGCCATAGATCTAGTGAGTGATAGATCTATGGTGGATGATTAACGTGATAAGCAGTGGTGGGGACGGGGACTATGTTATCGGGTTAGATGTGGATCATTAGATCAGAGGGATGATTGAAGATCGGACGGTTAATACTTAATGCGATGTGGAAAAGGTGGGGCATGAGGTCAATGATCACATTAAATATGGATCGTTGGATTGAAAAGGATGATCGGACGGCTATAATGCTATGTGATAGGGAATGATAAGGGGCTGGGAATTATTCATCGCGTTTGATGAGAACCGTTGGATCAAAAGGGTTAGAATGATTTGAAGGCTGAAATTAAACCTGATGGGGAGGAGATATTTGTGGAAGTTTTATGTATAAACATATTTTTTACAATGAATCAAGTGGATGGGCGGGGTATTAAGGGGTTTTAATCAACGTTAAAAACTAAGGTAGTGGGATATATATCAGGAAAAGGATTAGGTTATAGTTTTAACCTTGTGCTAAGGGAGTTGGGAAGGGAGAATATAAACAGAGGGATGGGTCTAGTGAATTTTAGTTTAAATTAAACTTCGGGTTTTATATTTTTTGTTTTAAACACATATAAAACATGTTTAATCATTTTTTTTAATGTATTTTTATCATATAGTTAATTAAATCAAATTGATTTAACAACCATAGAGGGCGAGATATTTACATAATGATATTTTTAGCCAAAGGGGGTTTAATGTGGGTTTTTTATTTAAACATGTGGGGATAATTTGTTAGTCATAAGTATTTTTCACCTGTTGATGATGACTAGTTTTTAGAGCCAAGTTTTCTAGCAGCTGATCTCCAATTTGTCAAATTTGCCAACTGGAAAACACCCATAAACATTTTTGCCCTCCTTCGTTTTAAAATCAGCCCATGATGAGATAAAACCTCATTTTCAAGCCATATCTAGCCTCAGTCATAAAAACTTGTCCATCAGCTCCAAAGAGAATACTCCAAATCTGTCCAAAAAGTCTCCCCTAAGTTAGGTAGTGGCGCTTTAGTCGATCCTCTCTTGGAAAACTATCCTAAATCCAAAAGAACCTCTATCTAATATCAACCAGTCATAGATAACCTTCCTACTCTGCAAATAAAGCTTGATACACCCTTAAGTCGCGCCACTAACAGAACTTAATGTCTCAGCAGTGCATATGCCATAGGTCAAACTGATATTAGGTGGATTTATCGTGTTTCAATGTATTTCTCAAAGAGCAGAAGTGTACCAGTGTTCCAGAAGACATTATCAAACTTAAAATGAGAAGACAACTGCTTCTCATGTGGTTTTGAGCCTGGGGTGCAAGTACAGGACAGAGAGTTATTTCAATAAGCTCCTGCAAACACAGTCAAAAGGTTAGTGACTTATAAATAACAAGTAATATTCTGTAGATACTGTTCAGGTTGCTTCTGATGTCTAAAGATGTATAAAGGTATGTTAACAGCAGGATTACATGTCTCAGAGTAATGCCCCTCATGGAATATTGTCAATTTGTCACTTTTCTTTGCTTAACTATGAATAGGCAGTGAAAGGAAAGATGGCACTGCTTGAAAGTAGATGAGATGGCATCACTTTTTAAAACCTCCTCCAAACATGAGCAGAGGGTTGATTGACTGAGAAAACCTCCTCCAAACATGAGCAGAGGGCTGGGTCACCTATTGTAAAACCTCCTTCATTTTACAAGCAGAGGGTTTGGCAATGTGATAAAGGCCTCCTTCATCTAATGAGCAGAGGGCCAGGAACAAAGGTATGGCCTCATTTAAAGGGAAAAAAACTAACAATGCTGCAATTAGCCTTAGAAACTTGTTTTACACCTTGTCTCTAATAGATTAAAAACCACTAACACATCAGTGGTGTTTCAAATATTGATTATAGGTTTTCACTGAATAAAAGGCAGAGTTTAAGTGCAGTGGGAGACAATTGAAGCCTTATGAATAGAAAATGGTGTTAAAAACAGAGGGAAAGCAGTGGTGTTTTAAAAGGTGCTTACATGAGTTTCACTGTTAAAACATACAATTGAAATACAGTGTGAAACTAGTTAGATGGTTATGAATGGAGAAATTTTGTTAAGAAGATGGCAAAGGAGTGATGATGTTGATGTTCAAAGAAGCTTTTCTCTTCCTGTCCATGAAGATCTTTTTCAAAAAACTCATCAAAATTGACAAGAAGGTAACCTAAGCCTAGCTTCTGAAGGAGACTTTGAAAATAGACACATAGAGACAGTATGTGTAAGAAAGGATATAGCAAGTATTTTTAAGTTCAGAGACAACACTCAAAGAAAATGAAACATGCCTCTATCACAGTCAAAGGCCTCTTTATGGACATGTGAAAATGACCTTGCTGTTGCATATGAGTCCCAAGGGTCTCTAAAGAAATTTTTTCCTCAATAAACAGGTATAGGTAAAATCTGGGGAGTAAAATGAGGTTTTTCACCCAAAGTGAAAAGAAAATCTCAAGGAGCACCTGATAGTTTGATTAACTCCACAGTGGGCATGATTATCATCAAAACACCAGGAAAGCAGAAATTGTCAAAGTAAGCTTTTGAGTGGTGATTTATCTCCTTCCAAGATATGGAAAAGGATGCCTCACAAATCATTGATATGTCTTTGAGAAAGGTTTTTCCTTTAAGGGTCAGAAATAGGTAGAAGTGACAGAGTTTCTTCTTTAATGAGAAACAGTGAAAAGGCAGTAGAAGGGGTTTGTTGTTTCTTAAAGAAGCCTTTTTTACTTCAACGAGAACCATCACTATGGTGTCATTCAAAATTCGACTACAGCATCTTGTCAAAGGACTTGATTGAAGATGAGTCTTTATAATGTTTTAAAAATAATAAATGGCAAAGACAGTGTTCCATGTTTTGACAAAAAAAAAAGCCTTTTCTAACACATAAACCCTCATAAAGTAGTTTCAAAGGTTTGTTGAATGTTTGAGTTTATTTAAAAGGTGAAGAGACCGTTGGCGAAGTCTCATTTTGCTAAATCAAACGCATAAAACGTTCCCCCTAGTTTCGCACTGGAGAAACGAGGGATTTCAGGCAAAATTTTCAAGTTTAAGGCCCTAAAGCCTATGCAGCGCGCCTGGAAAAGCGTGCGGCATGCTTGTGTCCACGGTCAACCATTGCCCGAAGGCCGACCCAACACCTCTCCATGGCGCGACGCTCTTCAATCTGAACGTGCCACTCATTAAAAAGGCCCTCAAAAAGCATCTTTGGAGCTGCCAAATGATCAAAAAGGGCTCATGAAAATATTTCAAGGTATTCTCCATGTTTATTGCTAATTTTTTGAAATCTTAAAGGGGTGACAAGGTTATTTTCACGAGAAAAGAAACAGTGATAAGGAGGGTAGGGTTTTTGATAAAAAACAAAGTTGTTTAGGGCTATAAATGACACAGACCATTTCAAGTGATAGAGGAAAGTGTTGAAACAGTCTTAAGAAGCCCTTATTGTTTTTCAAAAACAGTGATAGTGAAGGAGTATGGTTCTAAAGGATGAAGGCTGGATAGATGAATAAAACTTCCTTTTTATTTTATGAGACAACAAAATCTGTGCAGCTACCATAGTTCAAAAAAAGCAAAATATATGTTTGAAGGTCCCAAAGTCAGTCTAGAAAGATGTTTTTCTTCCTGTGTTGAGCAGAGATCCCATAATTGTTGAAGGTGCCCTAGTAGTGGTAAAAAAAAAATTTAACCCCTGTCTGCAAAATCTAAGGTGAAACGATGTTTATAAGGTGAAAATAGTGTTTATAAGGTGAAAACATTGATCATGATCTGAAACCCTTATCATTTTGAAAAGGTCCTTCTCTGTGTGATGAAACATCCAAATATGTACAACCTCCATAATTCAAAAAACAAAGTGTGTGAGAGGTTTTTCAAAGTCAGTTGAGGGTGTTTTTGTCTACCTTTGTAAGGAAACAATGAATATAAAAAGGGTATTGGTTGAAGAGAAGGGTGTTCTTATCAAAACAAGATTTTCTTTCTTCACCAATAAACCACAAGCATATCTTTTCAGGGTTATTGGCCCAAGCACAGTGATAAGTTGATTTTATTTTATTTTGACAAATTACTTGATTGATTGGCATCAAAAAGGACAAACAGTGATTTATAAGGAGGACAGGGTGTGTTCTTAAGAAGCCATTTGAAAGGCCATTTGAGATAGCTTGTTTTTGCAAAGAACATTCAAAACAAAATGCCTCACAAGCAAGACAGTAGAAGTGGCCTTCACGGGAGGTTTGAGCCTGTTTCCACTGAAGAGGTAAATGCTCATCCATCAGTCCTATTTAACTTTCATGAGGTTGGGTGCCTAGAGTTTTGTCAAAGGGTGCAGGAGGTGAAAAGCTATTCCTCTTTGACACATCTTTATGCTTTGAGATTTCAAGAGAAGCACTTTCAACTGGCAGGCTTGGATTTCAAGTTCTCTCCTAGGTCTATTTCCAAGGCCACCAAAATCCCTTATGTCGGAGAGAAGTGGTTTAAACAAAGCCACCTAGACTCAGAACAGTACAAACCTTTTCTAAAGCCCGAGCATAGAGACACATGTCCATCCATTTTTCCCTTCTCATATCTGTTTACTAGTTATGCCCCCCTCATGAAGATAATCATGAAATACTTCACTTGCGAGGGAAGATACTCCCGAGTCTATGCTTACCATGTCTGATTTCTCATGCATTTCACAAGAGCCAAATTGTTAAATCTCCCTTTCTTCCTCCATAGAAGTATTGAGAAAATTGCCTCCACTGTTCAGAAAAAACCTCCTTCTCAGCAGACAGCCTTCTTGTTCCATCACTCCCTCATCAAGGTTATCATTCTTCATCAGCTTGAGAAGAAAGAAATCTCTTGGGATACTTTCATTACACATCCGGATTTCGCCACTGTCCCTTCATTTCATACATCTCCTTAACCTTCCACTCACCATCCTTCGCCTTCTTCAAGCAAGCCCATTCCCAAGAAGCTCAAATTTCCCATTGAAAAAGAAAAAGAGCATGATGAGGAAGAAGAGCGTGAGCAAGAGGAGGAAGATGATGATGAGCAACATCATGATGAAACAGGGCAGCGAGGGGAAGAAGAGCATAGTGAGGTAGAGCAGCAAGGGGAATAAGGGCATGATGAAGAAGGGCATGATGAAGAGGAAGATGATGATGAGAAGCAAGATAAGGAAGGGCAGCATGATGAACAGGTGCAGCAGAGTGAGGAAAGGCAGCCTCATGAAGAAGAAGGGCAGCATGATGAACAGGTGTAGCATAGTGAGGAGGGAAGCCCTCAAAAATAAATGCAAGAGGACAGTTAAGGCATCCATGAAGAAACTCAAGAAAGTGGCAAGAATGATGAGGAAAGTAACAAGGGCAGAGAGCCAATAGAGCATGTGCTAGCTGCCTCTCCTAGGCAAGGGGCCATGCTCTCTTCTCCAAAAACTGGCCAAGCCCCGGACATCAAGGAAAAGGGTGCCTAAAGCTGTAACTCAAAATGTTACTAGGGCCCTCCGAAGCAAGGGGAAATTGCCCAAGAAGCCCATTTTCGAATTTCCCAAGAGGAGGAAGACTAAAAGAACCACCCAAAGCAAGGGAAAGGAGAAAGAAGAAAGCAGCCATGAAAAGGAAAGGGACTTTGACATAATTCAAATCCAAAGTGATGATAGCGACAATGAAGCCCGAATCTTAGAAACTCTCTTGATCAATAGAGAAAACCAAATTCATGATTTGAAGACTGATCTAGAGAGGGCTAGAAACTTCAATCACTTTTTGCAAATTCAAAACAAACATATGAGTGTCCATATGGCGGTATATGAGACACGGGCCATAAAATACAAAAAAGAGGCCTCCAAGGCACAAGTGAGATTGGACGAACTCATGGGTGAGTTCAATGAGAGCGAAGATGAAGATCAGCCCAGGAGAAAGAGGCCAAGAATCATGGGACTCAAAAGAGCCCTTGAGAAACAAAAGGAGGAAGAAGCTGCCCTTCTCCAATCTACTCCTCTCACTACTTTGTTTGCCCAAGAGATAGAGAACAATCGAGAAGCATGGCTTGAGAGGGTAAATGATCACTTGGAAAAGAAGTTGGAGAAGGCAAATAGAGATTCTGACCTTCAACGGAGGATGACCGGGCACTATAAGAAGCTCAATCAGTTTTCTTGGCAGAAATTGAAGGCCACACAGGAAAAATTCAAGGAGGCTCAAAGGAGGCGCGCGACACCAAAATTGAAGAAAGACACCTCAAAGCTAAAAATTTTGGCCTCAGCTTCACAGCATGTTTCTGAAAACCCTTGAGGGTCATGCTCGCCAAAATTGGGCAAAATTCAACAAATTTTGGTTTTTTGTCATTTTTGGGTTTTTGGCTAAAACTCATGGGCATCGCCATTTATGTTTGGGGCATCCTCAAAGGATGAAAATGGTATCATTGGATGCCATAATTTCAGGGGCATATACTCAGTGATTTTTAGATCATTTTAATATTATTTTCTGCCCCAAAATGGCGAAAAACACTCACTTTTTCTACACTCTGCCTCATTTATCAGCAAGGCCTATTTTTTGGGTTTTTACACACAGGTCGGTTTTTGATGGACTTCCAATGCTCAGTTTGGATAAAAATAAGCATTTACATAAAACAGACATTCAGATATTTCCAACGAACCATCACAGACCTTTTTTTGACATCGGGAAGGCCTCCAAAAGTTGCTGGCAAGTCAGAGGACTTTCTGCTGATATATTTCTTAAGTATTTTTGTAAAAAATGAACCTTTCAAAAGTGAATTTTCCTCATGTGTGTTTAGCTATTTTTTTACATGATTAGTTATGAAAAGTCAATTTATTTTCCTTTTTTAGCATTTTTGAGATATTTTATTAGATATTTTGTGGCTTGGGTTTTGCAAATCCTCAAGGACAAAATCAGATATTTTGGATAGGCCAATGAGATTGCAAGTTGAACTAAGAGGTTTTCCTCACTTTCGCCTATATATTCCAAAGGATTTCATTGTAAATAAGGCTGAACTTGATGAATAGAAGCAATATATGGTTATACAAGCTTGGAAGAAATGCTTGTCTCATGAATTTGGAGAGTTTCTAGAGTGCCTTTGGATGATGAAAGATGACTTTTGTTGGATTCCATGACTTGGTAGGATGGTATAGTGTCTCTCTCTCTATTTTGTTTCTTAGTTTTCATTCATAATTCCATGTTCTTGCTTGCTATAAGATAGTAGAGAATATATTTGAGACATGTTCTTGGAGGCACCTCAAATTCCCTGTTTCTTTATAGCTTCTATGTTTTCTTCATTCTTAGTCATATTAAAGAATCCTTGATTTCTCTTTGATAACTGAAGAATATTGTTTGATTGTTTCATTTATGGTTTTATGCATGCTAAGTATGACTCACGGTATGCCCTGCTTACTCATGGATAGTCATAGCTCCACCTCTGAAACCTTTATTTGATTGATTAGATTATCATTTATTGAACCAAGGAGGTCTTGTACTGATCTTGCCCTTTGCCTAAAACTATGCAATCTTGCTTTCAAAGTGTCCAATAGCTTGAAATACAATGTTTAGGCATTCCTTCATAGTGATTTGAGTTGTTTGTTTGTCTTAAATGTATTTCCCCAAAGTCTGATAGTCATTTCCTAAAGTTAAAGAGTCATATATCTCTATGCATGGCTTGAATGTTTATTTCTATGCATTGATCAGTTTATAGTTACATTTCTCATGATTAATGGTTAGCCCTAACATGTTTATGTCAACTATTAAACTATTTATGTTTGAAATCCTTTGTTCTTCACAAATTTAATGTCCATCTCACTCCATTTTACCCAAAGATCCATTTTACCTCGAATCAAATCGACCCTTCAAAAACCTTGTATCACCATCTGAAAGCTTTCTTGACCTTTTCGACCCCATAGCCTAGTTGATCTGACATCTTTTTACCTATCGTAGTATTTGATCAGTTCATCCCTCACAATCTAGAAACCAAAACCAAAAACCTACTTCATAACTAGCCTAAAATCAAGAACACAACAAGCAAACACAAAGATATCCCTTACACAAATAGAGAGAGCCCTCTCTGAGTCTAGGAAGGCTAGGTCCTTGGGCTCCAAAGACTGGTTTGATGTTACATTATCATTTGGCTTGCCAATCAGCCAAATCACGGGACCCTACTATAATTAACTTTGGCTAAATTTATATTAATGGGTTTTGGGGCTATTTTATAAAAGGGAGTTATATAAATAAGAAAAGGTTATTTTCTAGGGAGTTATTAAATAAGTTAAAGTTAATATGAAAAGGGAACAATGGATACTCAAAATACATTAACATAACTAAGAAAAGTGAAGTTTAAAGGAAAATTTGCATTATAATAACTTTATCACTTATACTTAGGATAAAATGTGATTTTGAGGGTTTTATGCTTTTGTGTGATGTGGGAAGTTAATAAAATGGGGATTTAAAGTATCATTAAGTAAAATGAGGTTTTTTACTTATGATTTTTCATGAAAATGAATGCATGAATGGAAAATGATGTGATTTTTGGGATTAATATAACAACTTAACATTTTCAACTATTCAGCCATAGAGCCTTCGGTTCCTTCCCAAAAAAAGTCAAGGAAATGCCTTGAGCCTTTCTGACCGATAGTTTAGAATGATAAATGGCTGTGGGGAAGGGAAGTCAGTTATTTGCAACCTTGTTGAACAATATTTACAATGATGCTTCTCACCTTCTTCTACCTACCCAATTTAACATGCTAACTTTTTTTCTTCCATTTTTGATTTGGTGCATTTGAGCTAGCAATCTTTCAACATTTATTTTTTCTGAAAGCAATAAAACTATCTAATTATACCCTTATTTCATCCATGAATCCAGATTAAACTTTTGGATTCACTTATTTTCTACCTAACTACTGAATTGTCATGATTAAACTGTATGACAATTATTTATTCTCTATCTAAAACATTTGAAATTGAAAAATGACGAGTCAAGATTAAATTGTTCAACTCATCACATATTATGGCATTTATTGACACTCTACAATAATCAACTACAAAAGGTAAAAGTAGTAGCATTTAGACTTTAAAACTTTTATGTTTTATTCATCTTTTTCTTTTTGGGTATATTATTTTTTCTAAGTCCTTTGATTTTTCTTTTAGGACTTTTTACCCTCTTTTTTATTTTTGATTTATTTTTATTTATTTATTTATTTTTATTTTTTACAAAATATGGGAAATAATTTGCAGAAAGCAAAGTTTGTGCATATTTACAAGACTACCATCAGTCAAGTCAAAATTATGAATCCTATATTTATAGGTTACCTATGTAATCAAGAGTTAAAATCCTTAATTGGTGCTCCTTTGTTATAACTATTTCTATCATTTTTTCCTTAGAATTTTGAGATGATTGACGCTCCTTTGTTATAACTACTTCTATCATTTTTTCCTTAGAATTTTGAGATGATATGTTTTGTATGACAGTGTTAGTGATCCATAATTTTAGTAGACTGGTGAGACTAAAACTGCAGAAACAACATCATTTCAACCAACTTTGGGATTCTAGGATCTAGCCCTCCTGAATCCAGAGAGGGATCTCTCCAATAAGTGCAAAGATGGATTTTTCTTTGAAGTTTGGGGTAATTATATTAGGCTAGTTATGAAGGCCAAGGGTTTTTTTTGTTTTTGGATGGTTGAGCATGAATACTATTTTGAGGGGAAATTTCTAAGTGCAAAGAGTTTCAAAGGTGAGAAGTTGCAAGTGGATAGAATAGCTAGGTTAAAAGATAGATATAACGCTGGTTTTTAGTCCATTGGGCTATGGAGTCATAACAGGGATTTAATTGAACAAAAACATCAAGAGTGATCCAAGGGGCAAGTCATCTATACCACAAGATTATTGAGATTAAAATGATGGAATGGAGACAATAAAGTGTTGGAGGGGTGGAAACTGATAATAATTTCTCAGAGGATTTATAGTCAGTCCAAACAAGAAAAGCCTCTTAAGTAACTGTTTAAAACCAACCAAGTGCAGGGCTAACCATTGACTTCTTGGGCAAGTTTGTATTAAAGCAGCTTAATTGACAAACAATCCAGTAATCCACATAATTACCTTCAGAAAGTATGAAAACACATAAGAGAAAAAAAAGTGCAACTTAAGATCAGATAAAGTACTTTTAAACCTAGTCTGCTTTCAGCCAACACCAAGGGAAACTTTCAGAATCTGCCTTTGGAGAATAGAAGCTAGAAACAGGGCAAACCATCACTTTCTAGTCTAACTTTAATAAGCAAATAAGGAAAATAACTTTCAAGAACAATGTTTAAAGCAAACAGTAGAATGAGGGAACTCCAGCATTCCTAACTGCTTAAACTGTATTGAATCATTCTTAAACAAAAAAATAAGAGGAAAACATTAAGATAAATATTTTCAGTTAGAGAAGGGAACTGATAAAAAGTAAATCCTAACTCTATAAATGTTGTTCTTTATCGGAGAATAGTGAAAAATATGGCATACATAGAAGGAAAAAACAATAACAAAGAAAGGGGCACTTCACCAGTAATATAGACCAGGATCCCAAGAAACAACTTGTTATTGATGTCAAACCAGTTACAGTCTTCAAGTCTAGTGTTTCAGTTCAGAAATCATCTTCACTATTCAGCCTAACTTATCTATTACAAACAGAGCTTCAAGGGCCAGTGAATAATATTTACAATCAGAATTTTCAAGGTCAATTACATAACAATGCTCAGCAATGCAGTCAACCAACCCCTCACTCATCTTCTGCAGAAGTATATATAGAAGGATGAGGAGGTGAGATCTGATAAAAGATCTCAATTTACAATTAATACAGACTTAATGACTTCTTGTACTTTGAGGGGCTCAATGAAGAAACTTGCATACACATTCTCTGTATTAAATGATTTTATATAAAGATTTAAGCTCTGTGGGAGCTTTTGTTGACTTTTGAGGCTTTGTACGGTGTCGAAGTAACTCTGTAGATGTTCGTCATTAATTTTCCCATAGATTTTACCCTTTGGCTGTGTTGTGAGGTAGATATCCGGTCCTGATCAATAAATTCGGCCTCTGATTGAATACTTTGAGGCACAGGTGGCATCGTGGTAGCTAGAGGGATCAATTTGCCTCAATTTTTGGCTATGGAGGGTTTCCTATCAATAAAACACTTCAGATCTTCTTTAACCTGTGTTTTAAATCATGGATTAGGATTTTGATAAAAATTCTTAGCCGTGATCCCCACAAAATATTTCCTTTAATCCTCTGCCCTGATAAATTCGGTCTTTGTCACTAATACTCTCTGACTGCACTCGATTCATGGTTTTTTTTGATGTACAGGGCTGCGCAGGGGTGATATGGCATAATTTCCTGAAGGAACACTGATGAAACGTGTTATCAACACCCTGTGATTATTTTCTTTGGTGAATCGAAGGCGGGAGGATCGTCATCCTCCTCCTTCGAATTTTCCTCGAAAAGAGGCGATAAAACCTCGAAACCCTGCAAAATATAAACAACTTATTATAAAATCCATGCATTTATAGGTTTATGGCTGTAGAGGCATGTGGAGGAAGCGTGGTCGTTGGATGGCATCATCCAACAATTAGGATTGATCAGAGAAGGCAGAAGAAAGATTAAATCAGAGCCGTCAATCACACAGAGATCGACGGTTGAGAGCTAGGGGGAAAATCAAAACGGAGAATTGTTGACTGGGCGACGAAATCAGGGTGATGGAATATGGACCATCGATTTGCAGATCAGATCGATGGCAGAGATTAATTGGATGGCGCGCCAGGACCATGTTAACAATTGGGCATCTTGGGTGAGCGATATCCATCAGATGACCCACCCCAGATCGGACGGTGGACAGCGATATTGCTGGGCATCCATGTCCGAAAAATAATGCGCGATGGATGGCGGTTTTATGAATAGTGCCCAGGACACGCGTCAAATGGCGTATGGAATCGCTGGCGTTTGGGAAAAAACCGCCTTCGCCCAAAGGCGGTGCAATAGATACCACGTGGTTTTTTGGACAGGGTGAGTGGAATGTGGGGACCACGGGAGACAGGCTCCGCACCATCGATCTGCAGATTAGATCGATGGTGGAGATTAATTTGAAATTCGGATCGGCGGAAACTTTGTAATATAATAAAAATCAAAATTTTAACAAAACCAAAGGTTTTAAAACTTTGGGTGGGTGCGTTTAATATTTAAAATGGCTCGGCACCCGATTACGGGGCCGAGGGTCATATGAAGGGTCATACGACCAGGGATTTATGCAGGAAGGGGCTAAGACCCATATATGTACAAAATGTGGGTTTTTATGGTTTTCCAATGGTTTTCAAGGGAAATTAAGGGTTCTGATAAGGCTTAAAAGTGGATTTTAAACCTTATAAAAATGGATTTCCATGAATGGAAGAAAGAAACTCATGAAAAATAGAGAAATTTTATGGAGAAATAGGGAGGAAAATGAAGGTTAGTTTTGAAGTGGGAGGAAGGAAAAAGGCCTTTGCAGCAGTAATCTGGCTCAGAAATCAGCAGGATTTCTGAGTTCTGAAGGGAAACAACAGTGAAGTTTTGGACAAAGGAAAGGCATGAGGCCTTCAAGAGTCTTCAAGAGCCAACACTTTTTAGTAATAAAATTTGTTCCTTGAAGGCTCAAAAAGTCTTAGCCACCTTTTGCTATAAAAAATATTATAGGTGGCTAACATTGTCTCCACTTGGGGATGGTGCCTTCTTGAAGGCATCACGAACTTCAAACCTGCATTCTCTGGGAGGCTGACCTGTGCCTGATCCATTGGGTTGCCCTTCCTTTGCTGGGATGATCTTCTCTGAAAAAATATTTAGCAACCACGAAAATAATGGACCTTCATCAATACAAACTTTCTACCTACCCGATCCTACTGATCTAACATTTTTTCTTCATTAGAGTGCACACGGATTGGAAAACTCTTTTACAACATTTTATTTTTTTGAAAGCAATAAACCTAATCTATTTCTGCTCCTTATTTCTCCATGGACTCAGATTAAATAGTTGAGCCCATATGATTCTCTACCTAATCTACTAATCTGTTAGGATTAAACAATCTAACATATTTTTTTTCTCTAAATTCTACAACAGAAATTTAAAAACAGCCAAGTCAAGATTAAGCTGTTTGACTTGCTGTGATATATGGCATAAAAACAAGCTGCACATAGACATTGTTTTGCAAAAAATAAAAATGGAAGGCTTAAGATCTGAAAGTTTCTCATCATGGCCTTCTCTTTTTACAACTCTGTTTTGAATTTTGTTTGAGTTGTTTTTTCTTTGTTCTCTGGTTCAGATTTTGAGTTGATTTGAACCAGATTTACATCTTTTTTGACTCAAGAAAATAGAACATAATTGAGTCATATTTCTTTGAAACCTTAGGTTCAGATTTTGATCATGTTTGAACCTTTAATTTCTATCCTAAACTATCTATTGATAAGCCAAGATTAAACAGTTTGGAAAATCAAATTCACTATCCTATCAGCAAAAAATTTAAAACTAATTAGTCAAGATTAGACAGTTTGATTAACTAGAAGTGTGTTTTGTAGGAGTGGCATTTGAGCTGGCACACTTTCAGATTTGTTTCTCTTTTTTTTTTTTGGTATGGGGCTATACCTTTGTTGTTTTCACAATCTGCCCTCTTTTCTTTCTTTTCATTGTTTTTGTATTTTTGATTTTTACAACTTTTAATGCAATGGTGGATGAAATATTTACAGTGGAAAAAAGATAAAAAGGCTTTGGAACATAATCATGGATCAAGAGAAGTAATGCTTAAGCATCCTGCCATTGACAGGACCCCAAACAGTTCTGCTCCATTCAGCTTCTGCAAGAAAAATTCATTGTTACCAGCAGCTGAGTGAATAGAGCAAGGGCCAAGCCATAAGTTGTCAAATTTTCCATGCTTTCCCTTCGCTTCCCTTCTTGAATCCCACTTTATAACTTTGTCCCCAATCTTGAAATTGCTGGCCTTTGTTATTCTGTCAAAAAGCTTTTTAATGCTGTCACGCTTCTGCAATGCTTTGCTATACACTTCCTCTCTGGTTTGCTAAAGATGAATGGTCTAATTTATTCTTCTGATCATGTAATTATATTTAGTTTGCAACTCTTGAATCAACTTCATTTCTGGTACACCAAGGTTGTTTGGAAAAATTGCATTATTACCATACACAAGCTGAAAAGTTGACATGTCGATAGATTTCTTCAAAGTCAATCTGTCAGCCCACAGTGCATGAACTAGCTTTGTGTGCCAAGAATTCTTATTTTCCTCCAACATTTTCTTGATTATGTTCACTAAAATTTTGTTTGAGGATTCTTCAAGTCCATTACCTTGAGGGTAATAGGCCGTGGAATGCCCCAAATTTATCTGATATCTATGACAGAACTCAACCATATTCTTTGATCCAAATGATGTTGCATTATCAGTGATGATCTTGGTAGGACAACCAAATTTGGAGAGAATATTAGTCTCCATAAATTTTATAATAACCGAATCATTGGCCTGTCTGCAAGGTATGGCTTCTATCCACTTAGTGAAATAGTCTGTGGTAGTGAGAATCAATCTATGCTGGGCAGAAGATGGGGGGTGGATTTCTCCTATGAAGTCAAGTCCCCACTGTTGAAATGGGGCCTCGACAGTGATTGGATGCAGAGGAAGGGGCAGGAGTTTTCTTTTGCCTTCAAAAAGTTGACATTTATGACAGGAAATGATCATCTTGTGGATATCAGTAAAAAGATTAGGCCAATAGAAACCAGCCCTCAAAATTTTGTTGGCTGTTGTCTTCCAGTACAAATGACCTCCACACTCTCCTTCATGGAACTGGTGCTTTACCTTCTCTACATCAAACTCAGGCAAAAATTTAAGCAATAGACCACTTGCATTTTTCCAGTAAAGACATCTATCAATAATGCAAAAGTTTATCGCTTTCAATTTGAGGAATCTTGCCTTTGTTTTTGTCAAACCAAGAGTTGTATTCAATTTAAGCAAAACATAAATAATATCAGCATACCAAGGAGAATTCATAAAATGATCTTCAACAACAGGAGTTGAGAATTCTTCTTGGTCATCCAAAGCATTAATCATATTAATATCCAGAACTTCAAAATTTGATTCAGCCATTAATTTAGCTAGACCCTGGCCTTTGATGAGTTTAGTGGGTTTTATCTCTAAATCATACTCAAGAATAACAACAATCCACTTACCTCTCCTACCATCTGGGTCCTGTGTTAGAATTTCTTTAACAACTGAGTTTGGGACAAAGGCAATGATGTGTGAGTGAAGGATGTATACCCTGAAGTATTTCAAAGCTTTAACCAAAGAAAAAGCTTGCTTCTCCATAATGTTATACTTCAAAGGGGCATCCCTCAATTCCTTGCTAAAAAATGCGATAGGCTGCTCTTGTCCTTGTGGATTTTTCTGTAAAAGGACAACAGCTATGGTATGTTTTGATGCAAATGAAAATATATAAAAATATTTTGAAAAATCAGGAGCTATTAGAACCGGTGTTTTGGTTAAGGCTTGTTTCACCAGATCAAAGGAATTCCTTGCTTCCAAGGTCCATTTTACCCCTTGCTCCTTCTTCAACATGTTTGTGATATTCCTAAGGAGCTCAGCCAAATTGGGGATGAACCTTCTCAAAAATTTAATCTTTCCAATGAAAGATTGCAACTCTTTGATGTTTCGAGGATGAGAGATTTGCAATATGGCCTCAATCCTCTTTGGATCTATATTTATACCCTCCTCCGAAATAATGTGCCCAAGAAGTTTACCTTCTTGGAGCCCAAATAGTGTCTTCTTAGGGTTTAAGGATATTCCAAACTTTCTGCATTTCTCGAAAACTTTTCTTAAATGTTCTAAGTGCTCTTCATATGTTTTTGAAAATACAGTGACATCATCTAGATAGAGAATGATGAAGTAGCCTAGCTCTTCCGAGAATGCTATGTCCATGGCTCTTTGAAAAGTTTCTCCAGCATTCATTAGACCAAAAGGAATTTTCACATACATGAAAGTGCCTCATGGTGTAGTGAAGGCTGTCTTTAATTGATCAGCAGGGTGAACTAAGATCTGATTGTACCCTGAATAGCCATTCAACAAAGAAATTCTTTTAGAACCTACCACCCTTTGTAAAATATGATCCATCTTGAGTAAAGGGTAGTTGTCTTTTCATGAAGCTTTGTTTAAGTCTCTAAAGTCTATACAAAGCCTGATTTCTCCAGTTTTCTTCCTAACAGACACCAGATTAAATATCCATTCAGAATATCTAATAGGGACAATAATACTAGCATCATTCATTTTCATGATCTCCTTATGAACTAGTGGTAACTGAACAGGGTTTATTCTGCGCAGTTTTTGTTTGAATGGTTTTTGGTTCTCCTTAAGGGGAATTTTGTGTTGTATTATTTCAGTGTCATAGGATTTAAGATCTTCGTAACTCCAAGAAAAAACATCAGAAAACTCTTTAAACAGCTCAATATATTTAAGCTTAATGTGAGCTGGTAAAGTCTTAGATAGTTTAATCATTATAGGTTTAATTTCACTGCCTATATTTCACTCTTCTACCTCAGTCTCTACAAGTTCCAGTTTTGGTTTGTTTTCCACATCATTAAAATCAAACAACTCTTCTAAAGGAGCCAGACCTTTAGGAAAACTTTCATCTTTAGAATGCAGAGTTTCTAACTCTTCTGTTCCGGATTCTGCATTCATTTATGTTTCTCTCTTAAGTTTGCTTGACAACAGATCTATATTAGCAAGTTCAGGAGACGGTTCTTCTTCATCAAGAAAATTTTCTTCCTTGCAGTCTGTTTCATAGTCTGAATCCGAACTGTTTAGTTCGAATTCATTTTTGAATTGCATGAAGTCTTCTATTTCTTTGTCATTGTAAAACACCTGCAAATATTTCTCATTATCAGGCACAGCTGGTCTAAATTTTATCTGAGTTGTGCAGTCTTTGGTGTTATGTGGCGTAGGCTAAGCTGTGGGCCGCAATGTTTTTCTTTCTTGGGAAAAAAATCAATTGGGACTCTTCAAAAGTTTCCAAAAGGTCCACGACATCGTTCCGGTAGGCCCGAAGTCTGGGATGATGAGTGTTATACTCCCTGTTGACTTTCCTAATGATTAACTCTGAATCCCCATGAACTTTAATTCTTTTGGCTCCTATCTTTTTTAACAAACGTAAGCCTAAAAGCAGGGACTCATATTCCACTATGTTATTGGAACACTGAAAGTTTAGTTTACATGAAATGTTTTCTATGTGATTGTTTTCAGTATTAGTAATCCAAACACCCGCGCCTGCGTTAGTTTTAGTGCAGGATCCATCAGAAAACATACTCCATAGGGGACCATTTTTGGATTCGACCGTCCGGTTACCATCCTCTTCAACTAACGTGCTCAACAGTTGTGGAATGTCAGCACTTGGTCGTACTTGTTTTGAATCACCAAGATTTGTGTTCTTTTGAGGGTCGTTTTCCTTAGTGTCCAGGTTCAAAAGCGAAGGATGTATGACCTGTAACTCAAGACTCTTTTTTATTTTGCTAACGTCTTCCAACACAACAAATTTTTTTGTCAGTTTTGTGGTTTTTACCTCCTCCTCTCTATCGGCCTTTAACTTTGTTAAAGTTATTTGTTCATCTAATGTTTCTTCGTTAAAAAGGATAAATGAATCAAAGCCAGTATCTACAGAGTATAAAGGGGATTTCTGTGGTCTGTCTTGACTTGTAACTGTGTATTTCATATGAGACTCCCTGTAAAGTCTTCTATTCTGATTGAAAACAGGGATAGTCGCGTAGGTCGTGTCCATTTACATAGTCCCCTGTAACTTAGCTCCCCAAGACCTTGATAGTAACATTCCATACTTGGGGGGAACATCAGCTACAACAATATCCATAACAAGGCATTTGGCTGGAATCTGGGCTAAGTTAACAAAGAGGTCTTTGATTAATCCTAAACACCTTACTCTGCTGGAATCAAAGGAGTACATGTCTTTATATGGTCTGGTAATTTCTAAACCAAGGCTCTCCATCACAGCTTTAGGCATTAAATTATGAGAAGCCCCGAAATCATGCATAGCGTTGTGTAAAATTTTGTCATGAACGTTTAAACTTACATAAAAGGGAGGGACATGTCCTTCTTGATATTTACCTTCAATCTTTGGACCAAAAATAAGCTCTGGCTGATCGTCATTAAGATTGACTGTATCCCCACTTTCCTCTATATTTAAAACCTTCAAAATTTGGGTTCTATATACATGTTGGCCAGCTAACTCAGTTAAGGGAACAGAGATTTTGATTTTGGAAATTTCCTGCTCCAGGTTGAAAGGAATTTGGCTTTTAAAAATGCTAGTTTCAGCCTTATTAACTGTCACTTTATCAGCACTATCAGTTTGCTGATTTGTTTTATTTACACTTGACACAGTTGTTTTCACAGGAGTAATAGCTGAAGTGTTAGTACTACTAGTGTCTGCACTCTATTTTTCATTGTTTTGAGTGCTTTTCCCTTTACCTTTATCAAAATTTACAACTACTGTTTTATCCTTTTGCTTGACAATTTTAGGCTTGGTTGTAGTGTTGTTTTGTGAAGATTTTTCAGAGGTTTTTTTGTTGGGGGTTTGTTGACTGGTTTTTCTTCTAAGGTCATATTCTCTTTGAGGCTCTATGATGACGTTTTCCATGTCTTGATGAAAATTTTCATCATCATCTCTTTTGTCATCATAAGGTGTATATAGACCTTGTTTTTTATCATAATGAATCTCAAAATCATCATCCTCCACCCCGAACATGTTGATATCATCTTCCTCTGTTATCTCATCTGTTTCCTGAACCTCACTTACATAGTTTTTATGAAAGGGAGGAGAGATCCATTGATCATCTTCCCTAGGTCTATTCGGAGGTTGGTTCCTTCTAACATTCTGATTTTGGTTCTGGTTTCTATTTTGAGGAGCGGTTTGGTTTTGATTTGCTTGTGCTCTTTCAATTATGCTCATCTCTTTCATCATTTCTTCCATCATTCTCTCCATTTTTGAGTTGGAAGTAGATGGTGTGGATTCTTATCTAAAGGAAACTCTCTTTTCATTTTTCATTCTTTCCCTCTTCTCCATTAAGTTGACTTCCATAGAAGGAGCACCCCTTTGCATATCTTCAAGAGTTGCAAAATCTCTTTCTCTTAGCTGATAGGTCATGTCAGAGTCAAACCCTTCAGGAAATTTGTTTAAAGCTGAGCCTTGTGGAGGTTTAAGTTCTGGGGAGAGTGCATTGTATACACTATTGAATCTAGTGCAGTAAGCTTGCACACTTTCCCCAGTGTTTCTATGGAGGTTCTTGTAATCAGAAAGGACTTGGAGCAGATTCTTCTTTACTTCCCATTTGTTTAAGAATGTATGATGGAAGCCTTGGAGATCATTAATACTATGGGGGGCTAAACCTTTAAACCATTTTCTCACTTCTCCCCCTAGAATTTGAGCAAATAACCTAAGCTTGACAGAATCATCATCAATTTCATTTCTGTCAAAGTAGTCATCCATCTTATCCACATGTTGTGATGCAGTTGTAGAATTTTTAGCATCGTATAATGGAATTTTGGACTGATAGTCCTGTGGAAGATTGACTAATGGTACAGGGAGGACTAAGGGAGCATACCATGCAGCCATGACAGGAGGTGCAGGTGGATTTACAAGAGTGACAGTGGGCTGAAGTGGAGTGGTTTGGATAGTGGATGTAGGGTGAGTAGAAGTGGATGGACCAGGAAAAGACTACTGAGCTGATCTTGGATGAGAGACACCTAAATTGTGAAGGAAATGCAAATCAGGGGGTGTTGTTTCTCTATTACCAGGATGTTCACTTTCCTCAGGGGATGAAAGTGAAAATTCAGAGTCTAGATGAGTTATATCATCAAATGACCTAGTTCTAAATGGATTTACTAAGTCAGGTTGTGATTGTTGTAGAGCTGTAAGATTTTCGGGAACTGAATTAGCTCTCAAGGGTGATCTAAAAATAGTTGATAATTTAATCCTAGGAGACTTCCAAAGGATGCTTTCTGGGTCATCAACTATCTCAGGTGGATCCGGGTCAGGATGGGCTCTAGTGTGAATGTTTCTAGAAGCCACTATGCTATGTTTTCTAGACCTAAATAAACAAGAAAAGTTCAACCAGATATGAAAATATTTGAGAGGTCAACTAATCTGTTTGAATTTCAATCCTACAGTCCTCTAACTGAGTTTTAAAGATGTTATAATGAGAAAGGTTCTTCCCAGTGGAGTCTTAAGGTCTGTTAAGGATTGTGGAGTCTCCAAGTGGAAGTTTTTAGCTCCTAAGGAGGTAAAAAAATTTATGGTCCACCACCATGTTTATTGAGAACCAGTCTGAAATATTTTTAGGTTTTTCTAAGTTATTTTTCAGTTGTATGGTTTTTAAGAATATCCTAACTTTTTTTCAAAACTTAGCTACGGTTATGAGACAAAAAGAGTTTACTCCTATGGCTAAGCTAGCTGATCTTTCAAGGTTAGATAGAGTCCTAAGAGAATCCTAGGTATTGCCTAGTTTGTCACTGATTCAAACAAGTTTTACCATGATTACCATGACTTGGTAGTGCTTGAAAAGGTTGCTTTTCACTCTCAAGGTTTTATGAAGTGTTTAAGGGAAATGCTTCCCTAGCGGAGTCACCAGAAATGTTAGTTGCTAGTGGCTCAACTGGTTAATATAGCAAAGTTTCTTTGAAACAAATCTCTGATACCCTATGGTTACATTAAAATGAAAATAATTCTGGGTTTGGTCCCTAGTGGAGTCGCCAAAAATGTTAGTGATATGTAATTTTAGCAGACTGGTGAGACTAAAACTGCAAAAACAACATCATTTCAACCAAATTTGGGATTCTAGGATCTAGCCCTCCTGAATCCGGAGAGGGATCTCTCCAATAAGTGCAAAGATGGATTTGTCTTTGAAGTTTGGGGTAATGATATTAGGCTAGTTATGAAGGCCAAGGGTTTTTTTTGTTTTTGGATGGT
Source organism: Pinus albicaulis (assembly GCA_034641835.2). Lineage (NCBI taxonomy): Eukaryota > Viridiplantae > Streptophyta > Pinopsida > Pinales > Pinaceae > Pinus > Pinus albicaulis. Next base: position 390,034 of record JAXQQM020060325.1, on the reverse strand, counting down.
TGAGCATGAATACTATTTTGAGGGGAAAGTTCTAAGTGCAAAGAGTTTCAAAGGTGAGAAGTTGCAAGTGGATAGAATAGCTAGGTTAAAAGATAGATATAACGCTGGTTTTTAGTCCATTGGGCTATGGAGTCATAAAAGGGATTTAATTGAACAACAACATCAAGAGTGATCCAAGGGGAAATTCATCTATGTCACAAGATCATTGAGATTGAAATGATGGAATGGAAACAATAAAGTGTTGGAGGGGTGGAAACTGATAGTAATTGCACAAGGGATTTATAGTCAGTTGAAACAAGAAAAATCTCTTAAGTAACTGTTTAAAACCAACCAAGTGCAGGGCTAACCATTGACTTCTTGGGAAAGTTTGTATTAAAGCAGCTTAATTGATAAACAATCCATTAATCCACATAATTACCTTCAGAAAGTATGAAAACACATAAGAGAAAACAAAGTGCAACTTAAGATCAGATAAAGTACCTTTAAACCTAGTCTACTTTCAGCCAACACCAAGGGAAACTTTTAGAATTTTCCTTTGGAGAATAGAAGCTAGAAACAGGGCAAACCATCACTTTCTAGTCTAACTTTAATAAGCAAATAAGGAAAATAACTTTCAAGAACAATGTTTAAAGAAAACAGTAGGATGAGGGAACTCCAGCATTCCTAACTGCTTAAACTGTATTGAATCGTTCTTAAACAAACAAATAAGAGGAAAACATTAAGATACAGATTTTCAGTTAGAGAAGGGAACTGATAAACAGTAAATCCTAACTCTATAAATGTTGTTCTTTATCAGAGAATAGTGAACAATATGGCATACATAGAAGGAAAAAACAATAACAAAGAAAGGGGCACTTCACCAGTAATATAGACTAGGATCCCAATAAAAAACTTGTTATTGATGTCAAACCACTTACAGTCTTCAAGTCCAGTGTTTTAGTTCAGCAATCATCTTCACTATTCAACCTAACTTATCTATTACAAACAGAGCTTCAAGGACCAGTGAATAATATTTACAATCAAAAGTTTCAAGGTCAATTACATAACAATGCTCAGCAACACAGTCAACCAACCCCTCACTCATCTTCTACAGAAGTATATATAGAAGGATGAGGAGGTGAGATCTGATAAAAGATCTCAATTTACAATTAATACAGACTTAATGACTTCTTGGCCTTTGAGGGGCTCAATGAAGAAACATACACACATATTCTCTGTATTAAATGATTTTATATAAATATTTAAGCTCTATGGGAGCTTTTGTTGACTTTTGAGGCTCTGTGTGGCGTCGAAGTAACTCTGTAGATGTTCATCATTAATTTGCCTGCAGATTTTACCCCTTGGATATGTTGTGAGGTAGATATCCAGTCCTAATCAATAAATTTAGCCTCTGATTTAATACTTTGAGGCACAGGTGGCATCGTGGTAGCTAGAGGGATCAATTTGCCTCAATTTGTGGCGGTGGAGGGTTTCCTGTAAATAAAACACTTCAGATCTTCTTTAACCTGTGTTTTAAATTTGGGATTAGGCTTTTGATAAACATTATTAGCCATGAACCCCGAAAAATCTGTCCTTTAATCCTCTGCCCTGATAAATTCGGTCTTTGTCACTGATACTCTCTAACTGTGCCCGATTCATGGTTTTTTCTGATGTACAGGGCTGCGCAGGGGCTATATGGCATCAATGCCTGAAGGAACACTGATGAAATGTGTTGTCAGCACCTTGTGATGATTTTCATTGGTGAATCGAAGGCGGGAGGATCGTCATCCTCCGCCTTCGAATTTTCCTCGAAAAAAGGCGATAAAACCTCGAAACCCTGTAAAATATAAACAACTTATTATAAAATCCATGCATTTATAGGTTTATGGCTGCGGAGGCATGTGGAGGAAGCGTGGTCGTTGGATGGAATCATCCAATGGTCAGGATTTATTGAAGAAGGCAGAAGAAATATTAAATCAGAGCCATCGATCACGCAGAGATCGACGGTTGAGAGTGAGGGGGAAAATCAAAACAGAGAATCGTTGACTAGGCGACGGAATCAGGGCGATGGAATATGGACCGTCGATTTTCAGATCAGATCGACGGCAGAGATTAAATGGATGGCGTGCTGGGACCATGTTAAGCATCGGGCATCTTCGGTGAGCGATAGTCGTCGGATGACCCACTCCAGATCGGACAGTGCACAACGATATCACTGGGCATCCAAGTCCAAACAATAACGCACAATGGACGGTGGTTTTATGAACAGTGCCCAAGACACGCGTCAAATGGCGTATGGAATCGCTGGCGTTTGGGAAAAAACCACCTTCGCCCAAAGGCGGTGCGATAGATACCACGCATTTTTTTGGATGGGGTGAGTGGAATGTGGGGACCACGCGAGACGGGCTCCGCTCCGTCGATCTGCAGATCAAATCGACAGTGGAGATTAATTTGAAATTCGGACCGGCGGAAACTTTGTAATATAATAAAAATCAAAATTTTAACAAAACCAAAGGTTTTAAAAATTTGGATGGGTGCGTTTTGTTCAAAATGCAGCAAGATGATGGAGCTTAGTGAAATGAAGTCGCCTTCACTAAGTGGGCCTGCAGGCAAATTCTGCACAAAGTCTATTTTTAGACATATGGAGCATGGTCCAGGGGTTGCAGTATGTTATTCTTGTAGTATTGGTCATGTTGGTAAAAATATATGGACCTCTATTTTTTGACCTATAGGTCAAATTCTATAGTTAGACTGCCTATCCTAAAAATAGGGAAGTCAAATATTATTTACCCTTAATAATATTTGGACTATAAACTTCAATTTACTCTCTTGGAGCACTTCAGTTCGAGATACAGAAGTGGCTCATGCATCTGACAGAGGAATTACACTATTCCTAAGGGTTTGGTGAGCTCATGCATGGTTGACTTGAGTTAGGACTTCAGTGGCAGAAGTTTGGTGGAGTTGATGAGACAGATGGTGGAGTTGTGTTCGGTTTAACTTAGTTGAACTAGTTGAGATTAGTTTAACTAGCTAATCAACTAGTAATGAGTGGAGTGAATTAAATGTTATTTAATTCATTAATTAGTAACTCATTATTCAACTCAAGAACACATCAGTTCACTACAGTGCATGGACAGTTCAGTGGAGACCAGTGAAAGAGGTAGATGAAAGGGTGGAGTTAGCTATCAGTGGCGACATCAGTTGTGCATGAGATTTGCACCAAACTTGGAGGAATTTCCCATGATGATTGCGCTGTCAAGCCAAGGAGATTCAAACCTTGGATCTCTATTTAGACAGGCCATGATTGCGCAATAGAGGCAAGGCAATTAGTGGTGAGTTTTGAACCAGTAACCTGTTCAAAACCAAGCTAGTTTGTGTGTAACTTTATGAGAAAGTACTGAGTACTTGTGAGGAGTAGTGTACTGATTTTGTTACATGATTTCTCCATTATAATATACACAATAGCTGCGGGGTTTTCAGCTATAAGCTTTCCCCATACATACCGTGTTAATGTGTATGATGATTTGATGTGCTATCGCTTGTTTTATTTCCGCATGTGTGATGATCTGAGTGGAAGAGATTATGTGTTGCATATAAATTCGAATTGTATGTGATCAGGATAGTCTCGGTGGATAATTAATCATTATTCAGCAAATTTCTACATGGTATCGGAGCTATTGAAGCAGAGATTGATCATCACAGTGATTACAAACTTATTTCGGTAGACAGAGTCTGCATGCGGGCCAGGTAGCCTCCGGATTCATCTTTCTTCGGAAAGTGAAAGGTCTGGTAAACGCCCCTTGCATTCGATCTCTGTGCTAGAAATAATTTGTTCTCACGATCTAGAGCGGTTGAGCTTTGAGGTGGAATTCGAAATTTTGCAGCAGTTTTGTTTTCTTGGTGCCATTGTTGAAAATGTCTTTCAACGGTTTGCGACTCGAATATGCTCTTGAAGGCAGTTCGAATTATGTTGCATGGAAGGATCGCATGGAGGCAGTATTAGAAGATAATGGACTGAAGGAGTTCGTGGATACGGATTTCCAAAGGCCCACTGATCCTGCTGAAGTCGAAGCATGGCAAAAGAAGATGGCAAAATGTCGAAGGATCCTGTTGGAGGGCGTCAAGGATCATATTGTATCCAGCCTGCATGGAAAGGCTTCTCCATATTTAATGTGGAAAGCTTTGACGGATCTATTCCAGAGTAAGAGCGACCAAAGGAAGTTGGCACTCAAAGATAAGCTCAGAAACATCAAGATGGAGAAAGGCGACAGTATCGCCAAATACCTCACGAAGTTCACTCAATGCAGAGATGAGATGGGAAGTGTGGGGGTGACTATCGAAGACGAGGACATGGTGGACCTGGCTCTCCTTGGTCTTTCGAAGGCTTGGAACTCATATCAAGATAGTGTCAATGGTCGGGAGAAGCTGCCAGGATGGGAGCGCCTTTGGGCGGATCTCATGTAGGAGGAGATAAGGAGGACTACTCGGGATGGATCTTCATCAAAGGGAGCTGATGAAGAAAATTGCGCTTTGGTTGCCAAAGAAAAGAAGGGGAAGGGTAAGAAAAGTTCTCATTCTGGTGCAAAGGGCAAGAAGCAGGATATGGCGAAAGTGAAGTGTTTTCACTGCCATGATCACGGAAATTATGCTACCAATTGTCCAAAGAAGAAGAAAAACAAGCAAGCGGGAAGATCTGCAGATGGAGAAGCTTTCGCTTCACAGTTCGAGCTTGAATTTTCATTGATCACATGCTTGGTTTCAAGTGTGATGGGATCGGTGTGGTTCTTGGACAGCGATGCGTCATTTCATATGACGGGAGATCGGGAGTTGTTCTCAGATCTGGAGGACAAATATCTGGGTGTGCACATCGAGATGGGCGATGATGGTAGATACAGTGCGACTGGTATTGATACCATATCCTTTCAGAGGGAGTCTAGTAAACCCTTTGTGTTGAAGGATGTCATGCATGTACCTAAATTGAAGAAGAACTTTATCACTGTGGTGATGTTGGAGGATAAGGGGTATGATGTGGTCTTCAGCGAAGGAAAAGCCTTCCTGCGCAGTAAGACTACTGGAGAGACCCGGAAGATAGGGGTTCAAACCAAGAACCTTTATCAGTTGTAGGTAGATGGCTACGCAAAGAATGGCATGCACATGGAGAAGTGGTGAGGCCTGGGATGAGGGCTGCGAACCGTGGCAATGTGAGATTGGGCCACCTTCACCATGGAGCTTTGAAGATACTGCAGCAGATTTCTACTGGGCTTCCTAAGGGTACTCTTGCGCAGTCAGATCAGTGCAAGGGATGTACCTTGGGAAAATGTGTGAAAGCCACCTTTCACGAGAAGGATAGTCGCGCCACGACGATCCTTGAGAGAATTCACACAGACGTGTGTGGACCTTTCTCAGTAGCTTCGACAGCAAAGCACAAGTATTATGTGAGCTTTGTTGATTATTTCTCCCGGAAAGGCCGGATCTTCTCTGCGTAAGAAGAGCGATACATTCGCGAAGTTCGTGAGTTTAAAGCACTCGGTCGAGAAGGAGCCTGGGAAGAAGGTGATCGTCGAAGGAGGATAATGGTGGTGAATTCATCTCATGGACATTTTGTACCTCGCAACGTAGAAGGGATTCGTATAGAATGCCCCTATCGCGTAAACTTACAACTCATGAGAATCAGAATGGGGTGGCCGAGTGGAAGAACAGAGAAAAAGAATGATCGGGTGCCGCACGGCGTTTAAGTTGTACGATCAAAGGCCTACCCTTCACTTCCAGGTCGAGGCATGCACACAAAGAAGCAGAGTGCAGAACCGTTGTCCTCACAAGGTTCTCGGCATGAGTACACCGGAGGAGGCTTATTCTGGCAAGAGGCCTGATATTTCCCATTTGCGGATTTTTGGTTCTCCTGTCTACATGCATGTGACGAAGGATGCGAGAAGGAAGATGGATCCAACTGCTGAGGTTGGAATATTTGTGGGGTACACTGATACACCTCACAACTACCAGGTGTATTTTTCAGACAATCGCAAGACTGTTGTGCGACGAGATATAAAATTTCAGGAGGAGAAAGCCATGCAATGTTCGCTTGAGAGGGAGCTACACTTGCATGCAGATGAGGAGCTGTTAGTTCCTAAGGAGGAGCTTCCGGATGTGGATCAGCCATAAGAGGAGGTTCAGGAGGTGGAAGAAACCACCCATGTAGCGCCAACCATCAGAGGGCGCATGCGCACTACAGAAGCTGAGCGACTGGCTCGGGATGCAGAGAAGGTTGTAGGACCACCTACAGCACAGCGCAGACAGAGACAGTCACCGGATCGGTACACTGGATACATGGCTCTTGTGAGTCAATGTGTTGTGACGGAGCCATCCTCTTTTGAGGAAGCCGTGGAGGAACCCACATGGGTTGATGCCATGATCGAAGAATATGATTCGATCGTCAGGAACAGTGCATGGGAGATTGTCCCAAGACCGGTGGGGAAATCAGTGGTGGGTTTGCGATGGATCTACAAAGTGAAGCAGGCGGCTGACGGGAGTGTGGAGAAGTACAAGGCGAGATTTGTCGCCCGTGGCTTTTCACAGATCGAGGGGATCGATTATGAGGATACTTTTGCACCTGTCGCAAGGTACTCTTCCATACGGACGATCCTTGCTCTCTCAGCGCAGATGGGGTGGCACATTCATCAGATGGATGTGAAGACTGCGTCCCTCAATGGAGTTATTGAGGAGGAGGTGTACATAGAGCAGCCTGAAGGTTTTGAGATCTTCAGCAGTGAGTCGCATGTGTGCCGACTCAAGAGAGCACTGTACGGGCTGAAGCAAGCACCTCGTGCTTGGTACACTCCGATAGACAGCTACTTCACCGGGCTTGGATTCTCCAAGAGTGAGGCGGATCCAAACCTGTACCAAATTGTGGTGGAGGGGAAGCTGTTGATCATCGTACTGTATGTAGATGATCTGATTTTGACTGGCGATGAGCAGTTGATACTTTCATGCAAGGAGGATCTTGCACGAGAGTTTGAGATGAAGGACTTGGGCATCCTTCATTATTTCCTGGGATTGGAGATTTGGCAGCGCAGCGGAGGACTGGTTGTTTCTCAGGCAAGTATGCTCGGGAGATTCTGGAGAGGTTCAACATGCAAGGCTGCAAGCCTGTTGACACTCCTCTTCCTGGTGGTTGGAGGAAGGAGGGAGATGATACTCAAATGAGGTAGTGGATGCCATCATCTATCGACAAACTTGCTGGTGGGGTTCTTATGTATCTAGTCACAATACACGCACCCGGACATATGCTATGTTGTTAACCACCTTTCGCAGCCATGGTTGCCTTACCAAGCCTTTGGGAGGCAGCAAGCATGTAGTCAGTGCTATCTCAGAGGCACACCTGGACATGGTTCATGCAGGCTGCATGTGAGGGATCGGCTTGAATCAAGATGGGTTTCCGCGTATCAGGTACCATAATATCAGAGATTGTGTTCAGCGGAGAATCATGATGCTTTCATATGTTCCCACGAAGGATCAGGATGCCGACATCCCGACGAAGGCGCTCACCAGGAGCAAGTTCGAATTCCACAGAGGTAGGATAGGGGTTGCAGATAATCCATATCTTGCTGAGAGGGAGTGTTGAAAATGCAGCAAGATGATGGAGCTTAGTGAAATGAAGTCGCCTTCACTAAGTGGGCCCGCAGGCAAATTCTGGCGCAAAGTCTATATTTAGACTATGTCTATTTTTAGACATATGGAGCATGGTCCAGGGGTTGCAGTATGTTATTCTTGGAGTATTGGTCATGTTGGTAAAAATAGATGGACTTCTATTTTTGGACCTATAGGTCGAAGTCTATTTTTAGACTGCCTATCCTAAAAATAGGGAAGTCAAATATTATTTACCCTTCATAATATTTGGACTATAAACCCTAGTTTACTCTCCTTTGAGCATCACTGAAGCATGTATGGCTCAAGTATCCTCGATGGTGAGGAATTCACGCTATTTCTATGGTTTGGTGAGCTCATGCATGGTTGACTTCAGTTAGGACTTCAGTGGCAGAAGTTTGGTGGAGTTGATGAGACAAATGGTGGAGTTGTGTTCGGTTTAACTTAGTTGAACTAGTTGAGATTAGTTTAACTAGCTAATCAACTATTAATGAGTGGAGTGAATTAAATGTTATTTAATTCATTAATTAGTAACTCATTATTCAACTCAAGAACACATCAGTTCACTACAGTGCATGGAAATTTTAGTGGAGACCAGTAAAAGAGGTAGATGAAAGGGTTGAGTTAGCTATCAGTGGCGACATCAGTTGTGCATGAGATTTGCACCACACTTGGAAGAATTTCCCATGATTATTGCGCTGTAAAGCCAAGGATATTCAAACCTTGGATCTCTTTTTAGACAGGCCATGATTTCACAATAGAGGCAAGGCAATTAGTGGTGAGTTTTGAACCAGTGACTTGTTCAAAACCAAGCTAGTTTGTGTGTAACTTCATGAGATAGTACTAAGTACTTGTGAGGAGTATTGTATTGATTTTGTTACATTTTTTCTCCATTATAATATACACAATAGCTGCGGGGTTTTCAGCTATAATCTTTCCCCATACATACTGTGTTAATGTGTATGATGATTTGATGTGCTATCACTTGTTTTATTTCCGCATGTGTGATGATCTGAGTGGAAGAGATTATGTGTTACATATGAATTCGAATTTATATGTGATCAAGATAGTCTCGGTGGATAATTAATCATTATTCAGAAAATTTCTACACGTTTAATATTTAAAATGGCTCAGTGCCCGATTGCGGGGCCGAGGGTCATATGAAGGGTCATACGACCAGGGATTTATGTGGGAAGGGGCTAAGACCCATATATGTACAAAATGTGGGTTTTTATGGTTTTCCAATGGTTTTCAGGGGACATTAAGGGTTCTGATAAGGCTTAAAAGTGGGTTTTAAACCTTATAAAAATGGATTTCCATGAATGGAAGAAAGGAACTCATGAAAAATTGAGGAATTTTATGGAGAAATAGCGAGGCAAATGAAGGTTAGTTTTGAAGTGGGAGGAAGGAAAAAGGCCTTTGCAGCAGTAATATGGCTCGGAAATTAGCAGGATTTCTGAGTTCTGAAGGTAAACAACAGTGAAGTTTTGGACAGAGGAAAGGAATGAGGCCTTCAAGAACCTTCAAAAGCCAACACTTTTTAGTAATAAAATTTGTTCCTTGAAGGCTCAAAAAGTCTTAGCCACCTTTTTCTATAACAAATATTATAGGTGGCTAATAGACAGCATATCAATTTGGACTTCTTCTTTCATTTTCTTCTAGTCATTTCATTCAACATCAGCAGATAATAGCATTGTGAGACATACATTGTCTTTGATATCTAAGGGTTTAATTGTAAATACTTGAAGGTGATTAAAATAGAGACAGATATTTTAGTGACATAATCATATAAATGTCTTAAGCATTGATTCCTTATCACAACTAAGGGATTGTCTCTTAAGGTACAACATTAATTGGCGCTGTTTCTGGGGATGCGAAGAAACCAAATCTTTTCCCTGGGTTTAATTTTTATTTCCTTTGGTTGTTCAGAGAGGAGGAATATTAAAGAGCTATGTTTTATTTTCTAATTTTGGCTTATAAGAAGCCACATACGAGGTCTAATACCTCTCAACAGAAGGTTCCTACCCTTTCAAATCCAGAAAAGTTGGTTTTTGAAAAGATCAAGAAACCAAAAACCCTTTCTACACCTGATACCACACTGCCTGCATAGCAGCAATTCATATACTCTTTCATCCAAGGATATTTCCCGAAAACTCATTTTCTCGAAACAAAAATCCTTGTCTTCATCCATTCATTTCCAAGAACCAAGGTTAGAAGAGCAGTCTTTAGAATCTGTATCTTTTTCATTTACAGAAACTCAACCTAATACAGTTGCGAGTTCTTCTGCTTTAGTTTATCAACACCCTCCTTTATCAGTTGTTTCTCCCCATTCGTCCATACTTACAAATGGTATACACATTCACACTACTCAAGGAGCAGTCAATCAGGGCATAAACATGGCAGCCCCTGCTTTCTTGATGAACATATATGCACCACTAAATCTTCCTCAACCAATGAATGTAATGCCCCAAGAATATCTTAAGTTGCTTCCTAGTTTTACTAGTGAAGATGAAATAACTGCAGAACAACACTTTCCTTTCTCTTGCACCTTTGCCGAAAATTTCAACCTAGAACACCTTGATTTGGTAATGAGACTTTTTGTGGGGAGGCAAGAAAATGGTTTAAAGTATTACCAAATGGATGAATTAATTATTGGGATGAGTTAGAAAGACAATTCATCCAAATAAGGGGTGAAAAGAGAGACCGTGGTTATTCTTTAACAGAGTTTAATGTTATTAAGAAAAAACCAGATGAAAATATGAGTGATTTCATTAAAATATTCAATAATTTGTACCCAGCAGAAATGAAACCACCTCCTATTGGAGTAAGATTTGTTTTCACTAGGGCATTTTTATCAAATTTTAGTTTTACTTTGACCGAAAGAAGGTCCCCTACTCTTGAACAGATCCAAACCGATGCCTTGGAAATTGAAGCAAATATGACTGTCGCTGGGAAGGCCCAAGAAAAACAATCAGTTCAAGATGAAGGAAAAGCTAAAGAAGAGTCAATACAATATCAAAGGATTGATGACATGACCAAAGTCATTAAAAATCTATCAAACAAATTAGTAAAGTTGGAATTGGATAAAAAGAAACCTACACAACAAAACAGGGGAGTTTTTAATCCCAAATTTAGAAAGCAACCCCTACAGATTCTGTAGAGGGAAAGAAGAGATCAGGATCAAGTTCAAGCACCCTTATATATAGAAGCAACTCCTTCCCAGTCTGCTGATGATGATCATCAAGGAGATGAAGAGAAAATTTCTGCCATATACGTGGAAGATAGTATAGAAGAAGAATGTGAAAAAGAATGTGAAGAAGAATGAAAAGAAGCTGATATTTCATTTGATCAGTAAGAGATGGATGACTATTGTAAACAATTTACTGATTTTATGCAAGCTAAATTACATAAAAATTATGAATTGACATCTAAAAAGAGGTCGAGAATTCAAGATGATGAAGAAACAGAATCAGATTCAGTTCCTTCTCCAATGGCGACTCCACAACAAAAAAATTCAATAAAACAATCAGAAAAGGGAAAGCAGCCCATGAATCTAGTAGAAGAGAAGGAGAAGCAGCAAAATGATGCTTCCCAACTCAAATATAATGACTCTAATATTTTGGAGAATATTGTTATTGTTCCTGAGAAACACACAAATATAAACAAAAATCAAGAAGAACCTGAAAAGTTGACAAAACAAAATCAAACTTTCAGTTTGTTGAAAGAGCTAAAAAAATTTAAAATAAAAGTACCTCTTCTTGATTTGGCTAAAACAATGGGTTCTAAGAAAGAAATTGTAGAATTTATTAATTTATCTCAGTCTGATGAGGTGGGTGATATAGTGAATTTTTAAGAAGAAAAGCCAATGGTTACTTTTGGGCCTCATGTAGAAGAGGTAGATTCCTCTGTTACACCTTTTTATATATCAATTTTGTTGCATGATTTCATTTTACATAGTTGTATGTTAGATTCTGGTGCATCGCATAATCTTATACCATTTCCTGTGATGAATGAGCTAAAGTTACAAATCACTAAGCCATATAGAGACCTTTATTCCTTTGATTCAAAAAGGGTGAAGTGTGTAGGTCTTATCAAAGAAATGGTTGTTTCCTTGGCTCAAATTCTAGCCAAGAGTATTATGATGGATGTTGTGGTAGCAGATATTTCGGCTGGATTTGGTATGTTGTTGTCTAGATCATGGGGAGCAAAGCTTGGGGGTGTGTTGAAATTGGATTTTACATATGCCATAATTCCCATTTTTAATGGGAAGGAAAGGAGGTTATCCAAAGAAACTATATTTCTAAAAACTACAACCAAGAAAGATGCAGGTAATTCCCCCATTTATGACCAAGAGAAAGAAAATCTTTCTTGTTTCATGTTGCATGAAGATGCAAAGTTTGTTGAAGATTCAAAAGAGAAACTTTCTTTAGCCAATATACACAAGGAGTTGCATTCAAATAAATTTGGAAGTGTTATTTCGATGGTGTCTTTTCTAAAGAGGACATTGGAGCTGGATTCATATTTATATCTCCTGAAGGTAACCTTTCACCTTTTTATTTTAAACTGGAATTTGAATCTACTAATAATGTGGCAGAGTACGAAGCATTGATTTTAAGCCTGCGAACAACTGAACAAATGGGAATTCAATCTATTTCTGTTTTTGGTGATTCTGAATTAATAATCAGACAGATTAAGAATTGGTGTCAAACTAAGCATCCCAGATAGAGGTCCTATAGAAATGAGGTGTGTGATCTAGTTGAAAATTATTTTGAAGCCTTTAATATTCAATTTATTCCAAGAGAAGAAAATAGAATGGCAGATTCATTAGCAGTTTCATCTAATACATTTAAACCACCAATTAATCCAAGGTTAAGATATGAAATTGATTTGAGACACGGGCCTTCAATCCCTGATAATGTAAAGCATTGGCAGGTTTTTGAGGATGATGACCAGATTAATCAATTTTTAACAATGATTCGAAATTTTGAAGATAGTCAAATTGATTTAGAAGTTGATGGAAGTGATCAAAGTGATATGTCTAAAAACCTAAAGCAAAAAATTGGCGATCAGATGATAATTCAATTGAAAGATAATATTTTTCCCAGAGGTTTGGTGCCTATTGAGAGATTGTTCGATGCTAATGGTGTGGCAGAGAATCAGAAAAAGGTATCTCAAGATGGAGAAATGGAGGAATGTAATTTAGGAACTCAGAATGAGCTTAAAATAGTCAAGTTGTTTATAGGAGTTCATAAGGAATATAAAGAAAGGTATGTAGATATTTTCAAACAATTCATGGATGTGTTTGCATGGTCATATGAATATTTACAGACTTATGATCTAGATATTTTTCAGCACAAAATACCACTGAAAGAGGGAGTCAAGCCACACAAACAAAAGCTCAGAGAAATTAACCCACTATTAGTTGCCCCAATTGAAAAATAAGTAAAGAAAAATTTGCAAGAAAAAATCATAGTCCTACTCAGATATTCAGATTGGGTTTCCAATCTGGTACCATTCAGGAAGAAAAATGGAGAGATAAGATTATGTGTGGATTTCAAAAATTTAAACAAAGCATCTCTAAAAGACAATTATCCTTTGCCAAAGATGGATTTTGTTTTGTAGAAAGTGACTGGAGCTTATAGGTTGTCCATGGTTGATGGTTTTCCTGGATATAATCAAGTAGCTGTGGAGAAGGAAGATCAGAAGAAAACAACTTTCACCACACCTTGGGGAACTTTCATGTATGCCAGGATGCCATTCAGCCTCATGAATACAGGAGCTACTTTTCAAAGGGCAATGGATATTTCTTTTGTGGGTGACAAGTTTGTATTCATTTATCTTGATGATGTTACTATTTTTTCAGGTTTTGATGATGAACATTTAGAGCACCTGCAGAAAGCTTTCTTGAAGTGCAGAAAATTTGGGTTATCATTGAATCCTAAGAAATCCTTGTTTTCTCTAGAGGAAGGGAAGTTTCTGGGTCATATAGTTTCAAATCAAGGCGTGAAAATTTATCCAGCAAGAGTTAAGGCTATACAAACAATTCCACTGCCTAGAAGTAAAAAGGATATCCAAAGGTTTCTAGGAAAAAATAATTTTTTGAGAAGATTTGTTCCAAATTATGCAGAGATTGTTAGGAAAATAACATATATGTTGAAAAAGAATGTTGAAGTGAAATGGGGCAAGGATGCAAGAGAATCCTTTGGCAGAATTAAAGAAGCTCTCCAAGAAGTTCCATTTTTTATCAGTCTATATTACTTGAAGCCTTTCCAAATATTCTCATTTGCATCGTCATCTACTATTGTTGTTGTGTTATTACAGAAAAATGAAGAAGGAAGTGAGAAACTTGTAGCTTTTTTTAGTAAAATCCTCAGAGATGCAAAGCTTAAGTATAATATTCTGGAAAAGCAGGTATATGGTTTAGTTAAATTATTAAAAGCTTTCAGGACTTATGTACTTCATTCTCAAATAGTAGCATATGTACCTAATTCTGCAGTGAAAGATGTACTAGTACAGAGTGATGTGGAGGGGAAAAGAGGTAAATGGATTGCTAAAATCCAAGAATATGATTTGTACATTAAACCTACTAAGTTAGTCTAAGGACAGGGACTAGCTAAATTACTGACAGAATCTAAATTTTAAGCTATGGGGATTAACTTGCTTGCACCTCTAAATGAAGTGGCTAATGAAAATGATTAAGTTAAGTCAAAGTCAGCAATCAAATACAAATTTCTTCGCTCAAACTAGTAAAGACATCATTCACTATTTGTGTTTCCTTTATTGTCCTCTGTTAATCAATAGAGCTAATTAAAAATCTCTATAACTTAAAGCTCATCCTTATGTTATAATTGATGCAAAAATGTATTGGAAAGATCCTACTGGTGTCCTGTTGTTATGTTTGACAGAAGAAGAAATAATGGAAGTTATCACAGAATACCATGAATGCTTGTGTGGAGGTCATTATAGCTGGAGATTAACTGCTCATAAGATTCTTAAATTAGGTTTTTATTGGCCTTATTTATTTGCTGATGTATACAGAGTTGTTATAATTTGTCAGAAAATGCCAATTGTTTGCAGAAAAGAAAAGGTTATCTCTTTTACCTCTTCTTCCTATTTTCATTGAAGAACCATTCAGACAATGGGGATTAGATTTCATTGGGGAAATTAATCCACCATCAAGTGGGCAGTTTAAGTGGATTCTAATTGGCACAAATTATTTTACAAAATGGCTAGAGGAAATTCCTACCAGAAAGGAAAATTATTTGGTAGTAATGAAGTTTTTAGAAGAGAATATTTTCAGCAGGTTTGGATGTCCAGTGAATATTGTAACAAAAAATGCTCAGGTATTCAACTCAGTCAGATTCAGAAATTTTTGTCGAACTTATAATGTGATATTGTCTCTTTCCATAGCATATCACCCACAAGGAAATGGGTTAGCTGAATCATCTAACAAAAAATTGGTAAATATCCTGAAGAAAAAAATCAATGAAAACCAGAAAAATTGGGACTCAAAACTAATTTTTTCTCTCTAGGCAGTGAGAATTACTACTAGAAGATCCACTGGTAAGTCACCATATGAATTAGTATATGGCTCTCAAGCTTTTTTTCCCACTCAATTAGAAAGACCAGTTATTTATTTTCTTCAAGAAGCTCAGGAATAACCTAATGCATTGATAAGAAGGTTGCATAAGGTAATAGAATTGAGTGAAAGAAGAAATAAAGTCAAAGACAATTTGGTCACATATCAGGAAAAAATGACATCTATTTTTGACAGGAAGGAAAAGGAGATCATGTTTCAAAATGGAGATATGGTATTAAGATGGGATACCAGAAGAGAAGAGAAGGGAAAAATGGCAAGTCGGATCCTTTATGGTATGGACCTTACAAAATCGCTGAAGTTAGATCAAATAAAACTTTTATGTTGGAAAATATTGATGGAGAAGAAGTAGAGCTGCCTGTGAATGGGTAGTATTTGAAACACTATTTCCAACACTGAAGCATCAAGTTCATCATTGTATATATTCGATTTTCCCTCATTGTATATTTCTCATCAAGCAATTTTTGACTCCATGCCCGAGGTGAAGGCAATAATCTATAGGTTCTTAATGTTTCGTGGTAAAAACACTATCCCCAGGTGGAGACAGATGTTGTGGATCATCTGCATATCCTTTTTATTTTCAATTTTTGGAAATATAAAAAAAATTAAATTAAATTGTTGTAAAAATGTTAAAGTATTGAAATTTTTATACTTTAACATAAAAAAACACTTCTGTTGATGTATTAAAGTAAAAATTTTAAACAGTTTAAACTTTATGAAAGTGGATTTTGCATTTATGTTTAAACATTGATCATTTCGTTGGGAGGAAAGCATCGATAGTTTCAATTTTCATCAAAAGGCCCAACCTCGCGGGCATAATCAGTGCACAAGTTAATTAAATGAGTGCCTCCGCAGTTGACTCAAATGACTGAGAGGACATCATAGAAGCCCGATGAAGATTCATTGTGGGGGCACCAACCAAAATATTCCTCCGTACCTCATGCGCCCCCAAAGTGACATAGGAAGTTGATTTGTTCACAACTGTCTTCCACATCGGATCAACAACTTGTTGGTGTGTCATGTCAGCATTAAATTTCGAAGCCACGCCACCTATTTAAACAAAATTAGCATTGTTTTTTCAAATATTTCCTGATTAGTTTGCTCTGAGTCTTGTTTTAAGTTTCCTGTCAACCTAGTAGAAGTGACCACCTTGTCAGTTATCCTTTATGTTAAATTTCAGTCATGGCTAAGTGTTCATCCTTGTCGGGTTCAACTAGTCGTATCCCTCTCATGGACACTGAGGGGGGTATTCAAGATACTCTTTGTTCCATAATTCATCTTCCATTTTATCAGAAAGTCATCCTACATGACAAAACCTCCCCTGTTTTCACTGCCATGGTCAATTCCAGAATAATTTATGCATGTATCCCAAAAACCCACCTTTTTCCTAAATTTATCTATTGGTTGGTGTCAGTCATGTACCCTGGGAAATGCTTTGTTATGAATCGTCAGGGAGAGAATGTTTTGCAAGTGTCTACCCAGCTAATCCATCAAGCCCTTTGCTATCCCAAGTCAGAGTAATCTGTTCAATTTTCCGAAAATTCCCTGATAACCTGTTATGATAATGTTACAAGTGAAGAGTTTAATTAGTTCATATTATTCTCGAAGAAAAACACGAAGTAGTTTCAACCAGACAACAAAGAATTTTCTATGGAGATTTTAGATGCAGAAATTTGACCAGTATTAAGTAGCATTGCGAAAATTTTGGGCAAAGAATATGACAATGCAGTGGATAAATTGGTCTTAGGGATGTTTGCCCTGATGATGAAATCAGGAATAGTACTGGATACTCCATCATACTGGAAGGAGACAGTTAATTTACAACTGATGAGCCTTTCATTAACAGGTTCGTTTAAATTTCCTTCATTAACTGTATACTTTTTCTTATATCAAACTGTGGAAGAGTTCATGCATTTAGGTCTAAATATTATGGATGTAAACAAAAAAAGGCAATCAGTAGTGTTCTGGACAGATGTAGTAAGAAGAGAGCAAAATGAAGCAAGGTTTCTTGATTTCTCCAGTGATTTCATGTTAGTTTCATAAAAAATATTGAATGGAGCTCCTCCACCTTCTTTTTAACCTAAAGCTCAGGAGTATTTACATCCAGGAGCAACTTGAAAATTTTGAGATTGGTTTGTTTTTGAGGATTACTTTGAAATTAGGCTATATGGAGCAAGTATTGAGCCTTACAGACTTCCAACATTTGTACCTATGAGGCTATTTGCCTTAGAATTTATTCGATAGAGTCTAAATGTTGATAATGTTCACTTTGTGCCCATGAAAAAGGGGCATATGTACAAATTACCCATGACTGTAGGCCCTTTCATATTCAATATGAGACAGGAATTTGAGGAGGTTACTAAAATGTTAGATGAGATGCATAGGTTGTTAGGGGAAAGTTGGGCTTATGACTCTCACAGTGTAATTTCAAATAGAACAATTGAGAATGGGTATTCAGCTTTCATTCCTGAAAGCAGGCGAAATTTGGAGAAGTTAGCAAGTAGAGATGTCATAAGTTTAGTAGGTTCAAACATTCAAACCCCTATCATATCAGAAAAATCAAACAAAACAAGCAAAGAAATAGTGATTGACTTAGATGCTGAGGAGCAGGGGGCTAAAAAGAGAACAAAGTTTAATGAAGAATTTAAATTTAACCGACTTGGTTTTTCTTTACATTTAGGAGAAGAAAAAAAATTTCCTGCTTCACCTAGGAGTCATGAAATCTCTCATGAGAAAGTACCTCTGATCAAACAGATATTTACATAGATTGAAGAAATGAATCAAAATATGAAGGCCAACATGGAAGCCCAAGCTAAGTATCAGGTCACTCCGAATCAAACAAGACTCTCGACTGTCATGGATCTTCAAAAAGATCAATTCAAAATTTCCCTGTTTCATCCCACAGACATGTCAATAGGTTCTTCTAAAAATTTCAATATTGTAAATGTAACTGTGGATGTAAAGAAGATTCCCCTAATGGATAAAATGAATTTGGATATGCAAATTGGTCAGTTAATTGTAAATGAATTGACCAAGACCAATGCAATAGCAATGAAGGCAGAAAATATGTTGGGAAAGCAACTCAAGAAATTTAAGCTAGAGAAAGCTAATGCAAGAGCTTTAACAGTTTAGAATGATGAGTGAAAGGAAATCATTGTAAAGATTGGAGTGGACCCTAGTGACTAGACTGTTGTACAAAAATTGATGCAGAGTGCTGAAATAGAAACATCCACATTGAGGAAGAAGCTTAAGTTTCCTATAGGAGAACATTCTATGGCTGCAGAAGTTACAGAGGTGTAGAATGAGAAGGAAAATATTTTACAACAACTAACGAAAAAAGATGAACAAATTTCCAACATAAAGCAAACTGCAATATCATTGCAAAATCATATTGATAACCATAGTTGTACCTTCATTTTTCCTACAAGTAGTGAAGATCCTCAAGCACATATTGTTCAATTGAATACTGAGTTGCAGATGGCTAAAAGAGATTGGAAAAAGGCTCAAGCAAATCTGGAGACTGCAACAAAGCTTATTCATATCATAGAGAATGAAGCTGATAAATATAAAACCAATATTCAGAATGACAATGCTAAGATTAAAAATCTCAAAGAAAGACTGAAAGGAAACATTTCACTGATACAAGCCAGATATATCATTTGGAATGATATAATTTCTAAAATGAAATCAATTTGGAGTTGTTTGAAGATAGTTGCAGAGGAAAAAAGTCTTATCAGGGAATGTGAAGAACCAATTATGATAGATAAGCGGAAGGAAATTAGTAGAGCCATCTGGGCTAAAAGGTTCATTGAATTTATGAATGCTAAAACAAATAAGGAATTAGAAGAGAATATTATTAAAGACATGACCTTATATGCAGTGGAGATCAATAAGATTATTGTTATAAATGATCATAGGAAAGCTATAGAAAAGAAGCTGATGGAAATTAAAGAGGCAGTAATTCAATTTGATAATTTATTTAACAAATTAACAAGAATACGTCTGCCATCATGTTGGGGAGATGAAGGAAATCTTTTGCCATGGGATTCTTATGAGAATTCTCTAGTTATGGAAAAAATCAAAGTTGATAATAGGCATGAAAAAACTTAGGTGCTTAAATGAGAAACAATGGTCAACTTTCTACAAAAACATTTCCAGCTACTATGGTTGGAAAAAACTCTTTTCACAGAAGGACCATCTTATAATCGAATTACTGCATTCAGATTGGAGTATCATAATCTAACAAATTTGCCCGAGACAAAGATAGATAT
Source organism: Pinus albicaulis (assembly GCA_034641835.2). NCBI lineage: Eukaryota > Viridiplantae > Streptophyta > Pinopsida > Pinales > Pinaceae > Pinus > Pinus albicaulis. The sequence goes on along the minus strand of JAXQQM020060325.1, from coordinate 370,546 downwards.
ATGGAAAAAGTGCAGAGCATGGACAATAGACTTGCCAAAAGGGTTTTTAGCATCAAAGAAAGACAAACCAGATGACCAAGGGCATGCAACAACATCATCAGCAATTCCCATAGATTAAGATGTATACTTTTACATTTTATTACTTTTCTGAAGACAATGTAATTGTAATAAGACATTTTGAAGGCATGTAAAAGACAACCTCTGAATTCCTAAGTAGTTGTGGTAGTTGGAATTGGTTACAATAGTTCCAAACGGTTTTTTTTGTTGTATTTAATGTAATTTTCAAGAGGAAGGAAGGTTCCAAGTTTTGGACCTTCATATTACTTTTTTGTACTAAGAGATTTCAATGATTAATGAATGAGTAAGCAAGTTTCTGGCATCTATTTATGTTGATATGTATCTTATTTCGCATTCTGTTTTTTCTTTATTTGAATAAAACAAAGTGATGAGCAGCGGGTCTCTTTTTTTCCTATGTAATCAAGAGTTAAAATCCTTAATTGGTGCTCCTTTGTTTTAACTGCTTCTTTCATTAATTCCTTTGAAGTTTGAGATGATATATTCTCTATGACAACATATCAGTTTGGACTTTCTTCTTTCATTTTCTTCTGGTCATTTCATTCAACATCAGTAGATAATAGCATTGTGAGACATACATTGTTTTTGATATCTAAGGGTTTAATTGTAAATACTTGAAGGTGATTAAAATAGAGACAAATATTTTAGTGACATAATCATATAAATTTCTTAAGCATTGATTCATTATCACAACTAAGGGATTGTCTCTTAAGGTACAACACATGGATCTATTGTACCCCAAACTAAGCATCGTCTCTCAGCACATCCTCTAACTTCATAGCAATTTCAAAGGCCTTTTCTTGCATTGCAATCGACTGTTGTCCCATAGGTATGCGCAGGTGAGGTAGAAACATAGAGATAAACTATTCCTTATGCTCCCTATCATCATAATGAAATTCCCCATCTCTGATAACCTTTTTTAGCCATTGCTCAGCCTCCCATATTGATTCGATGGGTCCTTGTTTAAAGTCTTTCAAGTCGACCACTATTTGTTAGTAGGACTTAGGCTTCTAAAACTGTTGTTCTAACATTATATTTATCTCTTGAATAGATGGATTGATGTGTTCTCCCACGTACCCCATATACTAATCCAAGGCCCTTCCTTCAAATTCAAGTGATAGCTGCGCTCTCTTTACAGTGTTGGTAGCTACATTATCTGCAGTCTATACAGATTCTGCTACAAACCAAAATCGGTCCATATCTTCATCCCCTACACCCTTGAAAGTGGGTAGCTTCATGTGAGTGGCCATATCTTCTTCCACTGGTGGCGGAGGTGTGGGTGAGTACTTACCTTTATGCTGACTTGAAGGTGGTGTAGCTAGAGGACTATCTCCTGTGTGCGCAACCAACTCTCTTAGCGGACTGTAGATGGATCTATCCCCTTCTCGATTGGTTCGGTAATTCTTAAACAAACTAAACATCAATCTAAATTAATTGAACAACATTCTGAATTAATTAAACACCAATTAATTATATGATTTTACAATGGAATTCTCTTTGTAACTTGACTAATTCAACATTAATTAGCAATGGAATGCCTTACTGTTTGAAAGGAAAATCTAATCTATAAAGGGAAATAACGTTGAACAGTAATTATTCCGTGACTCATAAATCGATTGTAAAGGTATTTGAAAGAAATTGGAAACACCTAACAGCATTACTATAAAACAAGAAACACGAATGCGATTATTCTAAGCTAGAGAGTATGAATGCCACACTATATCGAGAAAAGGAAAATGTAACTTTATTGAGTGAAAGAGTAATTTACAATCACATCAAATAACTGGGTATTGTTTCTATAACTACGCACTACATGGAAATTGGCGATGAAAATCCCAGCGGTTGGGCCCGGACCGCCAGAAGTTATAACACAATGAAAAAATAAAAGATGATTGTTAAAAACATCAAAACTATTTATTACATCGAGGTATAATACATGAATACAATTTGGACAACTCTGTCCTGATGCGTTGATTACAGAAGGAAATTCCTCCCATTTTCCATTCGTCCGTAGTCCTTTTAAAGGAATTTACATACAATGAGATCGTATTTTCCAAACAACAGCCCGCTTTGCGTGGCTATCGTTTGGGTTCTCGAGGTTGGACATGTCTTTCCCCCTCCTATCGGTTGTCTTCCATTTGCCATTGGTTCGGCTGCTTTGCCTTCCTACATATGAGGATACAATAAGTTAGATTTCCATTATAGAAATGTTCCTCTTGTCGTTAGTCCAATTTCCCTAATTTTCATAAGTCTTTTCTTTCTTTATTGTTAAGAGAAGGAAGAATTCCTAAAATTGTGTCATAACTTGAAGTAATCATAGGGTGAAAACATACCTTAATTCTAGCCCAACATACCCCCAGCTTACCTAATTTCATGTCCTCATGAAAACAAATGGTTGAGACGCAATTGTGTTAAGGAGTAGGTAGGGTAGACCTTTTCCTTGTATGTTCTGAAGCCCTACATTTGTCTAATCATTGCAAAGACAACGTTTGGGTGCCCCTCTAGCAATTCATAGTCATGATTATAGCCCTCAGGAGGATTCCAGAGAAGGGGGAATCTATATCTACATCCTAACCATACAGGAACCATGTTGAAGACCAGGTTACTATATAAGAGTAATCTATAGGCGGCAGCCTTGAAATTTTTGTAGCTCAGTGGCTCCCTATTCCTTACACTATTTGTGGAAGCCATCCATCTTTGTTTAGTTGTTGCCAAGGCTGCTTCCCAAATGTCTTCAAAGTATTCCCATCCATTTTCTAAAATGTATTTATGGATGGGTCCCAACCTGGTCCTTACACCTCGCCTTCACATGAAGTTCTTGTGTTGGATCATCAGCTGCAGAGGTTTTGGAGGTTCTCCTCTGACCCACAACTCTAGACCATGTTCTCTCTTTTGGAAGATGTTATAGGCTTTTGCCCATCTAATAAGGTTCTTAGTGTATGAGAGGAAGGCTTGGAGCTGAGCATCTCCTATAAAGGGACTAGGATTTCTTTCCGTGTCCTCTTCACGAAAGAAATTGTGCATGTAGAGTTCACATAGAAGGCATTAGACCTATTCGTATTGATCATTGTGACAGTGGACAAAATCTTCTATGGTTCTGAAGTTTGTGGAATTCCCTACCCTAATGACTTTGAATTTCCATAGAAGATATCGTTATGTTAAGAATAGGGCATAGTTGGTGGCCGATGCCCTGCATGTCAGTGCATCATAATACAAAGAACAAATAGTAGAGATTTGTTTCTTGGCCTGCTCTACCTACTCTTGTGCCCTCTTTACCTTTTCCTGTTCCTTTCTAATCTGGGAAAATGTTTCGTCTTCTGTGGAGGAGAGGTCTGTGAATTCGTTTAGTAGTGCTTGATATTCTTGTGTTGGCACCACCTCCTTCCTACATTGTGCTAGCTCCTGCTCTGCCTGCTCCAGTTCATTCTGCAATTTCTTCTTGACAACTTTCTCTACTAGGTGGGCATAGGTAGGGGATTCCTCTGTTTTGGTCTCCTTCTCTTCTGTAATTGTCTCCCTAGTCTATGTAGAAGCTTCAATGGTGTCTACTAGCTCGGTTTGAATTTCGACCTCAGTAGTACTTGCTCGGTCAGTTTTCATCTTGACTTCAACAGTGTTGGCTAAGTTGGCCTACACCTCAGCCTTAGTAGTATCTACGAGGTCGGTTTGAATCTCAGCCTCTACCATATCGGCTAAGTCAGTCTGTGTCTTAGCTTCAGCAGTGTTCATCAAGTAAGTGACTAATTCTGTTTGGGTTCCTGCGGTGGAGGTTTCCTTCTTAGGTTTTCGGGCCTTATTTTCCTCCTTCAATTTCTTTCTTAAATGTTTCACCATTTTCCTTAGTCTTTTGCGGGCCCTGTTAAGTTTCTTAATATTATTTTTAGCTGAATTATTTCCTATCCTGATTTCTACAGGTGGTGGAGGAGCAGCATTCCCATTTTCAGGAGTGGCGTTGCTGGCCTCAGGGTTTCATGTGATGGTGTTTCTTATTTGAGCTTCAGAATTTATTTCTGGGTAAGGGTCTTGACAAAGTGGGCCAGTGTCACCTCCTGGTGTCAAAGGGGCTGCTCTTGTGCTTGTGTTCTCCTCTATAGGGACATTGTCTCCTGACTAATTCTATGATTCCATTCTATCCTCTGCCTTCCCCTCACTATTCACCTCATAATTCTCAAGAGGGGATAGAACTACACCAGCCTGTGATTCCTCTTGGTAGGGTAGAACTTCAGTGTGACCAGAACTACTGGAAGTGGTAGGCTTATTGAACTTCTGATAGGATTTTAGGTTCATGGTTTTCCATCATTTGTTCTAGGAACCGAGTCATCTCTTTTGCGTAGTCTTGAAATGGTGTGTTTTGAGGGCTTGAGGGTAGAGAACGGGACGAATCTGCCTCCGCTATGGAGTATGAGGTTCCTTGAACTGTTTTGGACCATTTTTTCCTACTTGGTTATGAGGTTACGGTATGAGTTCTTTTTCTTCTAGGTATGTTTACCTTGGGGAGCTCAATTTCAGTTTCGTCGGGGTTTACCTCAGGTACTTGTGCAGCTGGGTTGCAAAAATTTTCCCAGGCTATCTGTTGCTTCTCCATGATGACCAGTTTGATTAGCTCGTGGTGAATGATTACTGCTTGGGGGTTCTTATCTCTTATTAATCGAACAATAGTGTTATGAAAGATAGAATTTAGGAAAGCATGCAAGTTAACTGAAATATTTTTCTTAAGTACAGCTAAAAGTTTAATTTGACGAGACTTTACCACGTCTTGGCATCCATAACATGTAATGAATATTTGGATGAATGATGCCAGTTCCTACCATGGTTGGTGCAGAGAGGTAGGGTTAATCCCTTTCCCTTTTCGCTCTAATGGCTCCTCCGGGTCCTGATATGCTGCAATTGCCTCTCGTAGGAGGGGATGTTTCTTCGTCCATATTTCTCCTACCGCTGGTATTTTGGAGACTTCAACGATAATTCCCTCTGTAACTGGTATAACTCGACCCTTGATTCTAGTTTTTCCTTCTTGCAGGTTTTGCAGAAACTCAATTGCTATTTCTGTATCAAATCCTTGTAACCAGTGTACTTATGTCATCCAACCGGCTTGCTGGAGGATGGCGCTAGCTGCATCTGAAATTGGGAAGTTTGAAGGCTCAGTTCAAAGAGAATTCTCTCCCATGGCTGGAGTGTTTCTCTGTGCCTCTCCTTATAATTGTATACTCTCTTAACTCTATTGTTTCTACCAACTACTCTATACAAGAGGAAGATATATTTGTGGTTCTGCATAGGTGAATTCATTCCTTAATTGTAATTATTTTCTGGCCTTATTGAAGTATTTGACAGGATTTGTGCTGAATTTTCGCATGCTTGCTAATTTATGACTAATTACACTCCCTCCCTCGAAGTAAGGGCGCTCACGTCCTCAAGTATGAGACGGATTTGGCCAATCATGAATGTGAATAAGGGAATGTCAAGATTTTATAATTATGGTCTATCCATGAAAGAGGAGGTTGTGACTTTGAAGATTTCAAGAGCTAAGGATTTAATTGACTAATTATGAGCATACACAATGTAAAGGTAAGATTTGGAAGTTTTTCTATAATTGCATCTCGTGCGGAAGTGATCAGAAAGGGAGAGGGAACAATATGATTATTATTATGATATGATTTTCTTCTGTAATGAAAAATTATGACGGAAGAAGGGCTGAGACAAGTAATGATTGGTGCTGTCATCTCGGGATTTGAATATGTAATCATATCTATGTTATAGTTATTCATGTGGTAGATTATAATTGTCACTAATTCAAGTAATAACTTATGGAAGAAGAAGGGAAGATAAATTATATGTAAGAGTAATTGGATATTGATGCAACATGCTCTCGTACCACAAGCAGAGCCACTACTGCCAGCAGGCATTCATAGCCTCGACAAGGTTGCTATTTTAACCCACAAGAATGAGCCAGGATCCTTATGTAAAAATAGTTAACTTGCCAATTTTATGGAGAGATCACCATGTTGGTATGATGGCCAGATATCCATAGTGCCACTCACCAGAGCTATAGCAAAGTGATCAGACCGACTCATCATGAGACCTCCTTTCCTTCAATCAGTTGAGAAGGTCATTACCCTGGTGTGGTGGCCATTGTGGGCATGTCACTTGCTAAGCTCTTATGAACATGGTAGGTTGGATCATGATGAGACCCCCTATCATCTCTTGAAAATTTTCATGTAAGCATAGTACTTCTTTTGGAATATAACAATTTGATTTATAAGGAGGTCACTGTGCTGGTGTGATAGCCAGATAGTCACAATGCCATTCACTAAGATTGTAATAAAGTGATCAGGCCGAATCGTGATGTGACATCTTGTCCTTCAATCATTTGAGAAGGCCATTACCCTGGTGTGGTGGCCATTGTGGTCATGTCACTTATTAAATCCCTATGATCATGGTAGGCTGGCTCATGATGAGACCTACTATCCTCTTAAAAATTTTCATGAACACATAATAGTTACTCTTTATACATGAAGAGAGGCTCATCAACTCCTTAAGAGTTTATGGATGGTGAGAGATGTAAAATAATTCCAATAAAATTAATATCCCTTAGTCCCATTTCTTAATATTGGAGAAACATACTACTCAAATAGTGCCGAAATATAAACCATCATGAGGTCATGTATTGTATGATAAAATATTCGAACTAGGGAGGGCTTAGCCTTTCATTTCGTACATGCACAATGTCAGCTTCTAGTTTAGGGATTTTAGCAATAAGGAATCATCAAATTGGTAATTTTATGGCTTCCCTCTCTTCTTTAATTCCATTCCCTATTCATAGATGAATTTTATAGCTTGGGTGCGGATTAGGGCAAGGGTGTTTGATAAGGGAAATAATGGGGTGCAAAACGAGGTCGCTCAATTTGAACAATAGTTGTTCAAAGGATTTAAACAACAATAAAATCAAATCACAGCTGTTAAACCCGATTGAATAGTAACTATTCAATTGGATTCAACAGCAGTCATTCAAGGTTTGAACAACGAGAAAATTAAAACTCAAATCACAGTTGTTCAACCCGATTGAACAACAATCATTCAAGGTTTGAATAGTGGGAAAATTAAAACTCAAATCACGGTTGTTCAACCTGATTGAAAAAAAGTTGTTCAATTGAATTAAAAAACAGCCATTCAAGGTTTGAATAGAAGGAAAATTGAAAACTCAAATCACGGTTGTTCACCCGATTGAACAACAACTATTTAATTGGATTGAATAGTAGTCGTTCAAGGTTTGAACAATGAGAAAATTAAAAACTCAAATCACGATTGTTGAACCCAATTGAACATCAACTATTCAATTGGATTGAATAGCAGCCATTCAATGTTTGAATAGCAGGAAAATAAAAAACTCAAATCACGGTTTTTCAACCTGATTGAACAACAATTGTTCAATTGGATTGAACAAAAGTCACTCAAGGTTTGAATAGCGGGAAAATTAAAATGCAACAACACTAGAGGATGGGAGGAAAAAAAAGAATACAATTGCGAATATGTACAACAAAGTAAAAGTAAGGAACTTGTATACATTAATTACAAATGATGGCATAAAACTTCTCATGTAGTTGAGGTTGTGGGGTTGTCACCCTATTCTACCATGATTTAAATGGTGGGATCATTTCCTACCTGTTGGTAAAAATATTCCTTCATGAGAGGTTTGTGGTAGAGGCATACTCTTTTCCTATTGACTCGAAATGTTGAACCAGACCTATCTATGGTGGTCAAGGTGAATGTGCCATTGTTATGTACTTCTTGAATTTTGTATGGACCAGGGCACCTTGTTTGTAATTTTCCTAGAAAATCTTGGAATCTGGATTCATAGAGGAGTACCCAATCTCCTTTTTGAAATATTTTATTTTTGATATGGTTGTCATGCCACTTAGCTCGTTTTTGTTGGATGATCGTTGTGCATTGCAGGGCTCGTAGCCGTATTTCATCTAGTTCATTTATTTGTTGGAGTCTTCTAGCTTGGGCTTCTATTAAGTCCAACCCTACCTCCTGGGTTGTTCTTAGTGTTTTGATCTCAAATTCAATGGTGAATATCAGTTCCCTCCCAAATACTAGCTGATATTGTGAGTATCCAGTGGTGTTTCTCTAGGTTGTACAATAAGCCCATAAAGTTTCTAGTAATCTAGTGGCCCAATCCCGACAATGTATTGATACAGTTTTGGTAAGGATTTCCTCCAGAACTTTGTTGGTGCTCTCGACCTGTCTGTTTTCCTAGGGGTGGTAAGGAGACGTAAATCTATGGACGATATGGCAATTCCTCAGGGTGGATGTAATTTTATTTCCTGAAAATTGTGCTCCCCCATCGATTATCACTTCCCATGGAAAAATGTATCGTACCAACAGTTCAAAGAGAAAATTAATCAGCAATTCTTTTGTGGCTCTTGACAAATCTACTGCTTCTACCCATTTGGTTACACAATATTTGGCAACCAACATGTATAATTTCTGGTTTGACAGTGGGTTGAATGGTCCCACAAAGTCTAGCACCCATCGTTCGAATGGTTCTACCACTAATTGTGGTTGTAGCGGCATTTCATCAGCTTGCCCTAGACGACCCATTCTTTGGTAGCTATCAGAGGCTTCAACATATTTCTTTGTGTCCTTGAAAATCATAGGCCAAGAGTAGCCTAATTGTAATACTTTGTGCCCCATTCTATGATCTGCGAAATGGCCACCACAAGGTTCATCATGATAGGCCCGTAGGATGTCATAGATATCGTCCTCTCTGATGCATCTACATATGGGCATGTCGACCCCTGTATGAAAAAGGTATCCACCGACCCAGGAGAACCTTACGCTACGTTGTACAATTAATTTTTGTTCTCTTGATGTTAAATTTTTGGGCAACTTCCCTACTACCAAGTAATTTGCCACGTTTGCATACCATGGCGTTTTTACTGCTACAACAAACAGATGTTCATCAGGGAACTAATCATCGACTGCTAGCGTGTCATCCGTCTTTAGAACCCTAGATAGGAATTCTGCGACCACGTTCTCCTTTCCTGGATGATATTTGATTGTTATATCGAATTCCTTTAATAGCAGCAACCAAAAATTTATTCTCCCATTCATGATTTGTTTATTGGCTAAATATCTAATGGAAGAGTGATCAGTATACATGAGTACTTGATAGCCAGTTATATAGAGCCTAAATTTATTAATAGTGTAAATGACAGCTAGGAAATCCTTTTCAGTCACTATATAGTTTAGTTTAGTAGAAGAGAGGTTTTTGCTGATATAATAAATATCATAGGGTTTTTTATCTTCTTCTTGGCCAAGGACTACCCCTATTGTTGTGTTGGATGCGTCTGAAGAGATGTTGAAAGGAAGTTTCCAATTGGGCCCTCATAGAATTGGTGCTATTGAGACCAGTCTCTTTAAATCTATAAAAGCAGTATAACATTTATTTGTCCAATGGAATTCAACGTTTCCAGTTAATGCATACAAAGGTGTAGTTGTTTGTGAGAAATTCTTTATAAATCTGCGATAATATCCTACATACCCCAAAACAATGCGTACCTCTGTCTGCGTACAAGGTGTGGCTAATAGAAGGATTACCTCTATTTTTTTTGGATCTACCTATATCCCAGTCGCAGAGATATAGTGGCCTAATATCACTCCCTCAATCATCATCATGTGACATTTTTCATTGCTTAGACACAACCGAGTAGCAATGCACTGCTCCAGCACCTTTTCTAATGTTTCTAATGCTTGATCAAAGTCCTCAACATATGGTGTGAATTCATCCATATATATTTCAAGTCCTTCATTTATTAAGTCAGGAAAAATGCTAATTATAGCTCTCTGAAATGTCGCTAGGGCGTTAGATAAACCAAATGGTAAAACTATGTAAGCAGAAGTACCCCATGGGCAGGTAAAGGTTGTCTTATCCTGGTCTTCGGGGGCTATCCGGATTTGATTGTAACCACTAAACCCGTCAAGGAAGGAAAAGAACCTTTTTCCTGTCAAGGTATCAAGGACTTGGTTTATGAAGGGGAGGGGGAAGTGGTTCTTCTTCATTGCTTTATTCAATTCTCTATAATCTATGGAGATTTTCCATTTTCCATTCTTTTTAGGGATGACTACTAGAGGGGAGAACCATTTGCTGTCTAAAATAGGATAAATGAAATTTACTTCTAACAGTTTTTGCAGATCTTCTTTTACAATATATTTTAAGTGTGAGTTTAGCCTTCACTGAGCTTTTCTAATGGGATAGACCTCCTTATTGGTGTAGATGTGATGGGTGCATAGCTGAGGGTCTAAGCCTTTCATGTCTAGGAAATCCCAAGTGAATTCCCCTTGATAATTCTGGAGATATTTTATGAGCCTTTGCTTTTGGTCATTATCTAAATTGCCATTAATATTCGGGACCTTTCCGGGCTCAATCTCAATGGGTATGCTGTTGTGTACAGCGGTTGTGGAAATATGTTGATATTCAAGTCACAGAATCCTCTTGAGCTTTGTTTTCAAGGATTTCTTTCAACATTTTTCATTTTAAATTTGCAGATGTGGGTGGCTGACTCATAAAATTAGTGATTACATCCTCTTCTGTATGATTCTTAAATTCGAGAGCTTCCACTGATGTCAAAGGCGGGCGAATGTTTTGTTCCCAATATGTGCATGGGTGTTTATGAATTTTTACTGTGGGTAAGCTCGGTTTGGCAGGTGGATAAATAATGATATTTTTTATGAAATATCCTCTAGTGATAGTCATGTTTCCTGTTAGGCAGACTATGTAGGCATTAGCTGTGGCCAACCAAGGTCGCCCAAGAATCAATGGGTGCCCGTCCTCCTGTTCCTTGGATTAATAAATAGGAAATCAGCTGGATATTCCCATGAGTCCACCAAGACTAGGATGTCCTGCACTATTCCTTCTGGTCTGATAACATACCAGTTAGCAAGTTCTAGCAGTGTAGCCATAGGTTCCAATGTTGATATGCCCAGCTTCTCGCAGGCCCCTGTGGTTAGGATGTTAGTGGCTGCCCCTAAGTCGACCAATGTGTTTGGAAATGAATGGCCAGAAACTTGTACAGTCACAATGGGATTTCCTGGGTCTTCATACTTTATGAGTGGTTCCTTACCTAGTAATAAATCAGATAGCATCCCTACCACATGAATGGTGGGTGTGGCCTTTGTTTTTTTTACTTTTTTTGTCAACATAGATCTTTAATTTTTTTTTATGTAGATGGAATGTCTTGTATGGCTTGTAGAAGAGGAATTTTGATGCAAAGGTTTCTCAATTCCCCCAGGATATCAAAATGAGGAGAGACTACTGGGCTGGGTAGAGTTAATCTTTTAGGGAATGGAGGCGAGGACATCCTAAGTTCTTCAGGTCCTCGTTGATCAATCGTTTCCTTATCTTTTCCTACCTCTCTTTCCGTTATATTTTCTTGGCTAGGTTTCTTTGAAGTTCCAGCTTGGAGTTGAGGTGGAGTCGTGGCTTCTACACGTTAGATAGTACATCCTGATCTCAGCATGAGTTCATTGCATTTATTATGCTCAACATTGGGATTTGGATTTTCTATTATCTGAATTAGTTGAACCAGCTTGTTGTTGGGATTAGGATTGGTTTGGGCTGGAAATTGAGGGTGTATGCCCGGCTGCGGGTTGTGCTGGACTAGGTATGGAGCTCGTAGCATTGGTTGATTTTGGGCCCATGCTCCCATCAGTAAGGTGGTAATTCCCATGGGTCATTGCCAATTCCAATTATTGTTTTGAGAAGGGGGATTTTGCCACTAGGCTCAATATGGAATATTTTTCGAATAAGGGGGAGAACAAGGAAAGCTTGGCCAATTACTCCCTGTTGAGCGTTGCATAGGCTAGGGTGGTATAAGAAATGATTGGTTTGGCCAAGTAGAAAAAGGGTTTGGATTCTACCAGGCTGTTGTAGGGTTTTTCTGGTTAAACTGCAGAGGAGAAAATAACTGAGGCAGGTCTGGAGGCATACCTGGTCGTGCCTGCCATTGTCAATGTTGATTCATTAGGTAGAATGCTTCTATTTCTTCCTTGGTTCCTTGTAAACTTCTTTCAGCTCGGGAGTGAAGGACATTGGTTCGTGGTATGATCTTTAGTGTATATGGCACAGGTATGAACCATCCCTAAAGGACATTCCATTTTGCTATGCTTCTTTCGACAGTGTGGGAAAAATACGGCCAAGTTCTTCTATACTATAGCTTGCTTCTATTTTTCTTGTAATATGTCAAGCTACGCTGTCAAAGTACCCAAGATGTCATTTTTGAAATGTTCCAAAATATTACCAAAATCTGCTCTAGTTACGTTGTCACTAGACTGCTTAAGATATTTTTTTGTTAAGTCTCGTCCATTTGGCCGATTACGCGTACTACCCTGAGAGAATATAATACACAGGGAAATAATCTCATCATATTCTTCTTAGTAAATATCCCCTTTTCCCATTATGTTGAGTGTTTCACCACACTATGCCTTCATTCCTTTAATCATTGTGGCTTTCAAGATGTCTTTGGATAGCATAGTATATGGGGACCTTTGTAAATTGTATTGGAATATTTCTATGTACTCCTCTAATGTTTCATTTTCTTTTGCAGACATATTGAATATTTCATCTTTAAGATCTTGGGTTCGACAGTAGTATTGGTATTTATTAAGAAAAAATTTCTTCATTTGGTCCTAGTTTTTTATGGTTCCCCCACATAATCCCATGAACCACTGTGATCATGTTCCCTTTAAGCTAGAGGGAAACAGTTTCACTTTATGAGGGTCAGTGGTGTAGTAATATCCCTTACATAAGACATTGAATTCAAATAGGAATGCATACGGATCTTCTGTGGTCAACCTGTGGAAGGTGGGGATATTGTGTAAGGGAATGGATTTCATGGGAACGTTTGCAGCATGATCAACAATGGGATATTCCAATTTTGATGTCTGCCTATGATTCTGGTTTATATTGTTTCCCATTTGAATAAAAATGTGCCAGTAATCTTCAGGAATTTCCTATTCTCGAGGAGTAATCCTACTGGGATTGGAAGGTAGGTGAGGAGGAGGCTTTACGATGCTTCCCTAATCTGGGATACCGAGTACCTCGGTCTTGGTTACTTCTTTATGGGATTGAGGCTCTAGTTCTTCTATTTTTATTGCACTGCTAGTTTGTCCTTCCCCTTCCTATAAATTTTAAGAACCTCTCTCTCTCGAAGGGCTAGTGCCTATATGATCAGCAATCTAAAGGCTTCGTTCAAATCCTTCTGTCTCGCAGTGAATATTATCATAGGCCTTAGATGGTGAGGCTACCACCTGAAGGAGTATAATAGGACTTTGAATGGAAATAGATATAGGTCCTATGGATGCCTGGGATTCAACTTTCTTAATTATTTCGTCTATATATGTTGTTCTTCCAAGGACCATGGGTCCTTTTTATTGTGGGGATTTTTTAGGGTGATTTTGATCTGTTTCTATCTTTGTCATTCTAGTCATAAAACGAGAGCACCTATTCTACCAATCTTTGCATGATTTTCTAAGAATCAGGACAGTGAGCAAGCATTTTTCTTGCTAGTACGCAGGTTCTTACCTCTCACTTTTAATACTCAATTCTTCACAAAAATGGAGAAAGATGAATAAAGGATATCACTCTTAACACCCTCCCCGGCAACGATGCCAAAATGTTGGACACGGGAGGGGCTTGTTATAGGCAACCTTCGTGCTTAGTTTTTACTTGTCAACCCGAGGTAAGTATTCTTATTTCAAGAGTGTAGGCATATTATATGAAAGTGGGGTTGACTAATTGTTACTCTATATTTCTCATGAAAAAGTATTATCTAATTCTCGGAGTTCAATCAACTTAAAGAGGCATATTTTGGTGGAATGTAGAAAATTATTCTATCTAGTTCAGAATGAGAGAAACCTATGACTGAACAGCATAATGATGGATTGAAAAACAAGCTTAATGAATTGAACAACAATTGTTAGCGAATTGAACACCACTCTGAATTAATTGAACAACAATCTAAATTAATTGAAGAACAATCTTAAACAAACTGAACAATAATCTAAATTAATTGAACAACATTCTGAAATAATTAAACAACATTTACTTATATGATTTTTCAAATGGAATTCTCTTTGTAACTTGACTAATTCAACATTAATTAGCAATGGAATGCCTGACTGTTTGAAAGGACAATATAATTTGTAAAGGGAAATAACGTTGAACTGTAATTATTCCGTGACTCATAAATCGACTACAAAGGTATTTGAAAGAAATTGAAAACATCTAACAACATTACTATAAAACAAGAAATGCAAACGCGATTATTCTAAGCGAGAGAGTATGAATGAAACACTATACTGAGAAAAGGAAAATGTAACTTTATTAAGTGAAAGAGTAGTTTACAACTGCATCAGATAACTGGGTATTGATTCTGTAACTATGCACAACATGGAAATTGGCAGTGAAACTCCTAGAGGTTGGGCCTAGACCACCAGAAGTTCTAATGCAAAGAAAAGGTTAAAGATGATTGTTCAAAATATCAAAACTCTTTATTAAATCGAGGGATAATACATGAATACAATTTGGATGACTCTGTCCTGATGCGTTGATTACAGAAGGAAATTCCCCCCCTTTTCCATTCGTCCCTAATCCTTTTAAAGGAATTTACATATAATGATATTGTATTTTCCAAATGATAGCCCGCTTCGCGTGGCTGTCATTTGGGTTCTTGAGCTTCGACCCGTCTTTCCGCCTCCTATTGGTTTTATTCCATTTACCGTTGGTTCAAATACTTTTCCTTCCTGCATATGAGGATACAATAAGTTAGATTTCCATTATAGAAACATTCCTCTTGTCGTTTGTCCAATTGCCCTAATTTTCATAAGTATTTTCTTTATTTATTGTTAAGAGAAGGAATAATTCCTAAAATTGTGTCATAACTCGAAATAATCATAGGGTGAAAGCATAGTTTAATTCCGGCCCAACAACAAGATCAAATCTAGAGTCCACTGCGTGACTCAATCGTCCTTCCAACACGTCTGGAAATATACGAGCTTGGGTAGCCACTCCTACAGCTCGTGTGAAAAAATTACAAAGAAATTTTCATATACTTTAGTAAAAATGTACTTATTTTTCCACTTCTCAGCTATCAGCTTTGCGCTGCGATTTTATTTTAAAGAAAATTCTTGAATCTCTCTTTCAAACCAGTCTTTGATTTCTAGCTTCTCAAGTCTCAAATTTTCTTTTGGAATTACTTGATCTCTCTCTCAAAATGCTCCCAGTCCCAGCAATGGAACGATTTTTTGGCTTGAGGTGTCCTAACCCAGGTTCAGAGGTTAAGATTTGCCAAGAAACCCCTATACTACTAGCCCTTTCAGAAATGACCTACTTTCGCAGGCCAAGGTCTCACTCGAGGTAGTATGGGAGGGTGTTGGAACCAAGTTTCCACACCCTGGCAGAGAGTAGGTAAGCAAGGTAGATCTGTGTTCACAACATATTGGATTCGCACAGAGCAGTTCTATTCACAAGATTTTAACAGTATAATAAGTTATTAACCATAACAGAGCTATTACCATTCAAATATCTAGTCAGTACCTTCACATCCACATGTGTATCAGTAATTACGAACACATAATACCATAAATGTAGCTACAAATACATTCGCAACACAAAAAAGATAACACAGATGTAACTGCACCTTAAACAGATACCATAGATTCGCACCAACAGTAAAACAGTATATCAATATAGCACAAAGATACTTCAACTATATTCCACATACATTAGTATCCAAAAACCCAGTTACAACCAAAATCAGTCCACACACACAGCCTAACAGGGTCTGCACGTAGCAGGATTGAGGATCTCCATGCACACAGCCAACAGGATTCCTCACCCAAAACAACCCAAAACACATCTAACAGTTCGCACATAGCATCAGTCTTAATTCCTGCCTACCTTTAGAGTCAAACTATCCATCTATTTATATCGACATGGCCTAAGCTATCCTATGGTCCACAAACTGGTGCTTTCAGACCCTAGGGCTACCCTTTCACCCATTACAAAACATTGGGGGCTTTGACCTGTCCCAAAACTTCTACGCATGACTAATTGATACCAAAATATACAAAATTCATAGCTTAGGGAGCCTCATCAAGGAGGAGGACCATGCAATAGAGGATGATGAAGGAACACCACGACTGCGTGGTGGCATGGTTCATTTTTGTTTTCTATCAACTCAGGATATACTACAACTATTTTGTTTTTATATCTGTTATACAACATTTTGCAAAACATGACAGTATGACTCTAGGGGTTGGTTTCCTCCTAGGAGGCAGCCCCAAACATGCTTTATTTTGAAAAATTCCCAAGGTTGGGATTGGCTAAGCACTGTTGGTCATCTCAGCCCAATGCCTAGGTAAAGTTTCTCTAATGATCTAATATAGTTTAGCCTAACTTACAAAAAAAAAAGCATAACTGTTTACCAAAATCACAATAGACACAAAACTTTAGCATATTTAGAAAACATTGATTTTATTTATGTAAATGTCAGTATATGTCATTATAACTCACTATTATTTTTTTGAAAGAAAAAACAAAAAATAATAGCGTTCCTTATAATTGTATGCACTAACGTTTACATAATTTTTTATTTTCTTTTCTGAATATGGTAATTTTTTTTTCTTGTTATAAACTCCATAGAAAGTAGTGTGAAATATATCATATATAAGAAATGTTCACGAGTTGGGAACAACTCTCTAAGGAGATTTTTTTTTAGAGTTTGTGGTGTAACTTTTCATGTGGATGTCTCATCCCCACAAGTTCGATGTTTCATCCCCACAAGTCTCTAGCTCCATTGTCGACAACTATTATTTATCGTTGATAATGGGAAGATCGAAATTAGAGATAAAAAAATTAGAAAATCAAAAAAGCAAGAAGGCCACCTTCTCAAAGCAAATCAAGTTTGTTCAAAGAGGCCAAAGAATTGACTGTCCTCTACGATGCACAAATAGGAGTTCTCTTCTTTTCTAGAGACAACAAGTTTTTATACGTCATTGGTGGGCCAAATATAGAAATTTCAATGCATCGTTACAGTAGAAGATTATGTGAGCAAAGGAATCTCGTGACCAAGTTGAATACAATGATAATAATAAAAATATGAACCAGAACATCTAAGCATTGGGGCCAAAGTTTCTGGCGGAACAGTTATAGAGGATGTTGAAATAAGAACCAAAACATCTAAGAATTGGGGCCAGAGTTTCTGGTGGAACAGTTACAGAGGATGTTGAAGTATATTGTGGTAGAAGACATAGAAGGATTGTATATTGCACTATTACAAGAATTATAATAGGAAATGGAAGTGGAAATCGCGCCGGTGAGGGCGAAAAATAACAAGGCTATCGAGAGGCGCTTAAAGGAGAGAACGGTTAATGAGCGAAATATGATTGAGGAGAATAGGAATTTATGAACAAATAAGATGTGTGTATATTAAACCTTGTGTCCAACGCCTGTTTCTCAAAAATTAGGTTGCCTGATGTATAATATCTCAAAGAATTTAGTATGAAAATTTGAACTATTATTTAAAATATTATTATTAAAAGTTGGAGTTCGAAAAACTCTTTGAAATTTTTATTTTTGCACTGTTAGAAATCATTGAAAAGAATTCAATTTTTTTATCTTTAGTAATTAGAATTAGGTGATTGGGTTAATAAAACACCCGATATTCAACATATTCTCTCTCTTTCGTGATAGAATCATACATGAAGTGTGGGAATTGTGAATTTTTATTGTAAAGTGGATGTTTCAAAGTGGTTTTATTAAATTACCCGAGATTAAATATATCATATCCATTTGTGGGGATTGAATTGTAAATGAGATATTTTAACACCTCCTCATGAATTGTATATGCCTATGAGTTTTTTTTTATTAAGTAAGATTAAATTCTATTAGTTAAACATAATATACATGGAGGCTCTGGCCTCTGCAGTTCAAGCCTGTATCAGTGGCATAGTTTGCAACAAAACAAGAAAAAGGAGTTTCCCATGCAGGGGAAACCAGCCCAAAGAGAGTTTGAGTCACTGCCTCACATGAGGAAACTAGCGTTATATAGACAAAATTGATTGTGCCAAACATAGATAGTAACATATAACAAAATTATGATGCTGAGTGTTACATCATTTTTTGGTTATCTAACCTATCATCATCAGATGGACCCAAGTACACCATGTAAGACCAATTTTACCCTAAGTAAAATTGCTTTCACTATGTAAAATAACTTAATAAACCACATTTATTAGGTTGTTTATGGTCTAAACAGGAAACCCCAAAAGGAAATATTAAACAGACCTATATTTGTTTGATTTTCCTCATGGAATAATTAATTAAACCATAATTTAATTATTATTCTTAATCATGTTTAACCCAAAATAAAGAAATTAATTAGATAAACCTTTATTTATCTTATTATTTTCTAGGAATAATTATTTAAATCTTATTTAGATAATATTCCTTGTTAAATATGACCAAATCACCGACAAATAATTAAATAAATCATTATTTATTTGATTATCCTTCAACCACTTCCTTAAAAAGATAAATAAATAGTTTATTTATTTATTATTAACAAATAAATGGATTTGACCCAAGTCAAATACTTTTTCCCTCCAACAAATATAATAAAATATTCCATAAAAGGTGGATCTAGATTTGGTTAACATTATTTTAATCATGCACCAAGATCTAGAATGACCCAATATTTTGTTATAAATAGGAGGGTTTTCCTACCATTCTTCACCTTTTGTTGCCTATTAGATCACTCTGGATCTATACACTTGGTCACATTTTTCTACATTATTTGTTGTGTGAGCTCCCTTTGAGTTCTATCTTTGTCTGGGTTTTCTACACCAACAAGAGAGAGAGATTCTAGATCTGAAGTGCTGAGGACTTCCAGGAACCCATCCCATTGAGGAGAATTGGAAACATCTTCTTGTTTTCCTCCCAGGTGCCCTTAATACAAAAAATTCTTTCAAAAATTGTTCTTGTCTTGTCTATTGGATATATGGGGCAAACCCTTCTTTTTACTGCTTAATGTCTCTTATGCATAGATCTGGTTTTTTGCAGCTCTTGTCTTGATCAACTAACTGCAGATCTAAAGATATTGGTAGCCATCTTTGATGTTAGGGCTATTAGTTATGTGTAGCTAAAGTGGTCTTTCTTCGTACACTTCAACAAAGGATTCATACTAACAATTGGCGACTCCACACGGGTTTTCAATTACGACCGCTGTCATTTTTTTTATATTCCTGCATATCCAGCTACTTCAGACCCTAGGGTTTCTTTTCAGCTTTTTGTTTTTCCTATTTTCATGGTGTTTTTCCCCTATAAAACCCTAAAACATTAAAATTTCTAACTTCCGCGTGTTTCTGGCCCTATTGCGCAGGTGACAGACATCAGCCACAACTGAGATGGCAAATTTTCCGCAAATCTGCCGCCGGGACAACCGGAGTTGGAGGTCACACTTTTCAGCCCATAAAATACGACCTGGACCTCTAGGTCACACTTTTCAGCCCATTTTCTGCGACCTGCACAAAAAACAGGTCAGAACCTGCGGCCTGCCAATTTTTCTGCTGTTTTTCTGAAAATTTTCTGGGTTTTTCTGAAGCTTCTGTCAGGGTTTTCCAGCCTCTGTCTCGGCCCGTTTCGACCTGTTTCTGATCTGTTTTGATCATCTAAGTGGGAACATAGCCCCCTAGGGCTTCAATACCCTCCAATTTTGGTGGAAGAGTTTTTATCTGTTTCAGGTCTATTTTTTCAGAGTTTCAGCCCCCCTTTTTTCCAGATCTAATACCTCCTTTTCAGACCTCTTCTAATCAGCTTTTCTCCCTTTCAAATCACCTCCTGAAGATTTTTTTGGATCTAATTTTAGGGCCTCCTCCTTGCCCCTTCTACTTTTTGCTAATTTCCTCCTTTTTCCAGCCACCTTGCCTTTGCCTCTTGGCTGTGATCTGCACCTCTTTTCAGTAGCTCTTCCCTTTAGATCCCTATCCCTTTTTTACCCTAGATCTATTGGCCTCTTTTTCGCGTGTTTTGACTAGATTTTTTCCCTCTTCTAGATTAGTTTTGAGACCCTCCTTTTTGGGTTGAATTGATGAAATAGTAGCTGTTAATTTTCTGTTATTTCAACATTATATATTGTTCTTGCAGCATTATTTTCAGTTACGCAGCACACTTTTTGTCTTGATCTCAAAACTAAAAAGGGTTTAAAAATTAAAATTAACGCACGCCACACACTCACCCTAAGCGAAGAAGAGCCTGGTTTACACCGCCAGGCAAAGACTTTAAAATCAATTGACACTGCACCTTTTTTCCCTTGTTTCGACATTGTAATCACTTGATTCTGCACCTCCCTGCCTCTGTCGGTCGTTCTTCTTCCCCTCGTGCCGTTTTTGCGTTACCATCATTGCGCCCTCAAGGCGCGCTTCCCAGAGACTTCTTGGCCTTCACCCTCAGTTTTCGGTCGATCGACCTGCTCCGTCCCGTCATCATCGAGCCAGTCCTCCTCCGAGTCCGCACTCCGACTCCTCTTCTGATTCATTGGGTTCTCCTTTTACTTCTGGTTCTCCCCCTGTCACCTTCACTATGTCTAGTCCAGGGCCTAACGCTAGCGGTGCTCCCAGCCCTAATGCCGGAAATAATACTAGCGGAACCGCCACAGGAACTACCTCGGCCACACCCTTTCTCCCGTACATCGCAGGCCTCAGCCTCCCCAATTTCAATCAGTTGATCAATGACCCTATCCGCCACGATGTTGGTTGGCCTGCTATGCCAACCAAGCTCCCCTCCGACATCCCTAAGTTCGAAGGCCTTGCTGGAGAAGATCCAACCAACCATGTCTGATATTTCCACATGTGGTGTTCCTCCAATTCCATCACCGATGATTCCATCCATCTTCGTTTGTTCCAACGCACGCTTACCGACGAAGATTCTAAATGGTATTTTGACCAAGCCACCTCTTCCCATACCACCTTTGTGACCATTGCCCAAGCCTTTTTATCTTACTTCCAGCTTCCTCTCCGATACGATACTGGTACGGAGCTTTTGACCTTTTTCAAGCAAACCTCTTCGACCCGCCTTTCCACTCATCTCTAGGAATGGCGACGAAGACGAAGCTTATGTCGAGCTCCCCCCTTCGAAGATCGGGTCTATATGGACTGGTTCCTTCGCTCTCTCTTAGCTCCCATTGGCAAAGATGTCGCCTCCCATTTCCCTAAAACCAAAGAAGCCACCCTCCAAATAGCCTTGAAATATGACCTGATCTATGCTCAGTCTGGTTATGTTTATACCGTCCTCCCTGACCTCCCCAGGCACGGTGGCGCTAACGCCCCGGGGGCATCTCATTCCGCCGACGGTATCATTGGAGCCCTTTCTCATCCGTATGCTCAACCCCCCGTGGGCTATGGTCTCCCTCAGGGAGGGGCCAACACCTCTAGCACTCTTCCCCCTCCCGGTAGCATGTATCCACGATACGACATGCCTCCTCCTTTTTCCCAACCTCCTGCTTACCTCAATGTTACCCAACCTAACCATTACCCTTATCCGCAGCCTGGTGCTCCAACTCCTCCAGCATATGCACTTCCATCTCCCTTGCCTCCTCCAACCCCGCAATAACACCTATTTGCACAACAGGGTGCGACTAATCCCCCTTCTTCTCAAAGAAGGCAAAGAGGCAATCCAAACCAATATTCCTTTGGTACTCGTGGGCCCAATCCTCAAGGTATTGACCCTAACACCGCTAACCAGCAACAGGGCAGTCAGCCCAAGCCGGACAGGCCTCTTCGCACAAATAAGCCTTGTTCGTGTTGCAGTGTTTATGGTCATTACACCCACGATTTTCCCCTCTTACTCCAGATGCGGCAGATGTGGGAGTCTCAAGCCACATTGCACGGAAAACATGCCTCCCCTAATGCTCCCCCTAATGTGGCCACTACTCAACCAGGTGTGTTTACTGATCCTTTCCCTCAGCAAGGATTCGTGGCTACCCAACCACCTGACGGACAGGTCGCCACTCCACCTTCCATTTCTGGTTCCTCCGATTACCAGATCCTCATGCTGAACTCTGATCCATCCCCTCCCGTCGACCTTCACCTTCAAACTCGGTCTCACCAGTATCCCAAGCCTCCCGCTCAATCTGCCCCCGGGTCCCCTTCTTCAGGTTCTACAGAGCCTTTTTCGACATCCAATGGCCCCTTACATATCCCTCAACCCAAATTTTAGGTCCATAACAAGATTCCTAAGGGACCATTACATCGAAATGCTGCTTCTGGTCGAGCTGCTCATTCGTATAGCATAGTCGATGATTTGGCGCAATCTCCTGCTGCCATTTCCACATTGGAAGTCCTCCAATCATGCCCTTCCCAAGAGAAGGCTCTGCTATCTGTCGTAGGCACTGTAGATCCTGCTGATGACCAAATGATTATTTTCGACGCCCATCAATCAGAGCATCCTCCTCTTCCTACTTCCGTCGCCTTCCAAATCCCAGTAAAAATCTAGATTGCCAACATTTCTCGATGTGTAATTGATGAGGGGGCATCCACCTGTGTGATGTCCGCTTCGGTTTGGAAGCAACTCGGATCTCCTGACTTGGCCCCTTCCACGATCACCCTTCGAGCTTGGGACAGCCACGCCTCTTAGCCCATTAGCCTTTTTCATAATTTTCCTATCACCCTTGCCGGTAACACTGTTTGCGTTGACATCGAAGTCATCGACGCCCCTCTATACTACAACATTCTATTGGGGCGAAGCTACACCTATGTCATGTCTGCTATCCCATCCGCGGTTTTTCACAAGATGTCTTTTCCTCACAATGGAAAGATAGTCACCATTGACCAGTTGACTTACCATGAGCCACTGTCTCAGACCTCCTCGGAGACGACCATCTCTTCTGTAGCTAATAAGAAAACCGTCGATTCCTTGACCAATGTCTCCCCTGGCGTCTACAAATATTCCTCCCTGCTTGGAACTTTTCATGGTCTCCCTCCTCCTCCTCTCTCTGATCCCAGTTTATCTAATGTTTGCATGATGTAATTGTCTTGGGCTGCCCTTAAGCAACCCGCCTCGGCTAGTCAGCAACCTCAGATGCAATCTCGCCCAACGCAACCCACTCCTAGCCCTTCATCTCCACTAGCCAGACCTTCTCCTTCTAGCCCCTCTCCTACAACTAGTATCCATGAACCCCTTTATCCCCCTGGATCGGTTCCCCCAGGCCTTAACCATCTCAGAGCCGTCCCTCCTGGTCATTATCCTGCTGGTCAGATACCTTTCCTGGCTCCCCCTCTCAGAGTCTATACGGTCCCCGTCATGGCCACCCTCTCTCTCCCTAACCTGACCCTGGGCATACTCGTGTGGTACCTTGACCCTCCAGCCGCTACCCCACCCAGTCACCCCAAACCCTAGCTTGCTTTGACACTGGTTCAACTGGTCCTCCTTGCTTCCTCCGTTACCACCAGGTCCCCCGCACCTCCCCAGGACCCGACCCCTGCGGTGAAAGCCCCAGGAAAGAAAGGAAAAGCTCGTAAGGGGGCAACCAATCAGGACCAAACTGCCCCGACAAACCCTACCCCTCCTCGACCGCCAAAGCACGCTATCCAGTGCGCTTTGTGCGATATTGTCGGTCACGCCACCCATACGTGTTCTGAATTGTTGCACCTTAAGACCCTGGTCAATGAGACGTTTCCCAACTCTGATATCCCTGAAGTCTACGTCACTATCCCGGATTCTATCCCAAAACTCAAAACCTTGCGCACAAATCACCCTTGTGCTTTATGCGATTTCCATGGCCATTACACCCACCTCTATCCCCGCCTTGACAAGTATCGTTCCTCCTTAGACACGTACCACCAATTCAAGGCTACGCATGACAAGATACCTTCTCACTTGTTTGTGAGTTCTACTTTGATAGGACCAGAGGATATTCCTACTCCCATTCACATCTCTCCTCTCGCTATCGAACCAACCGAGCCTTCGATCACCATTTTGTACCTATCGTCATCCTTGAGAGATAATTCACCTAACCTTCAACCTGCAGACACTCTTGGTTCCCCCTCAATCGACCTTGAATCTGCTGACGTTGCACAGGTGAGCCCTTCTCCGCAAGATGACCAGTCACACATCACTACATCCTTGGATGATCCTCCTTCCTACAGTCTTCCCATCTTCCAGTCCGATGAAGACATTATGGAAGCCATGACCAACCCTGACTTTCCATGGGATGATATGCACCATCATGCATACTTCCTCCCACAGCAATCCCACGACCAATATGCCGTGGAAACCAAAGACTTCATCCCCAATGCAGTCGATTGGTTCAAAAATCCCATCCCTGCTCTTGATTCTTTTGAAGAAAGAAACATGGCCAACATCTCTCCTACCATTAAAATTGACATTTCGGTCAAACCACGAATCGAAGAATATATCACCTTGGGTGCCCAATGCACCCCGAAAGAAATCGAAGCTTACACTAACCTTTTCAAAGAATTCCACGATATTTTTGCCTGGTCCTACTCCGAAATACCTGGGCCCGATCCCACCATCGTCGAGCATCATATCGACACGTGGCCCGATGCCAACCCAGTTCGACAAAAGTTGAGACCCATTAATCCTTCCAGATGTGATGCTGTCAAAGCCGAAATCGATAAGCTCAAGCAGGCTGGTTTCATTTATCCTATTGAATACACCACTTGGGTGTCCAACCCAGTTCCCTTCCTCAAGAAACAAGGCACCATCCGTGTCTGCACGGACTTTCGCGACTTGAACAAAGCTTGTCCCAAAGACAACTTCCCCACACCATTTATTGACCAAATCATTGATGAGTGTGCGAGGCATTAGGTTCTATCCTTTATGGATGGTTTCTCCGGATACAACCAAATCGTTATCCGTCCTGCTGACCAACTTAAAATTGTGTTCATCAGTTAGTGGGGAACGTTTTCTTACCGGGTCATGCCATTTGGCCTTAAAAATGCCGGTGCCACTTTTCAACAGGCCATGTCTTATTGTTTCCATGACTTAGCTCATATTATCCTTGCTTATTTAGACGACCTCACTGCGCGTTCTAAGCATCAGGCGTAGCACCTCCACGATCTGCGTACCATCTTTCTCCGATGTCGCAAGTATAATATCCGCCTTAACTCGTTGAAATGCATCTTTTGCGTTCTTGCCGGCCATCTCTTAGGCTTCATAGTATCTAAGGATGGTATCACTCTTGACCCTTTGAAATTTCAAGCCATTCTTGAACTTCCCATTCCATGTACCCTACGCCAGCTCCAAAGTCTCCAAGGAAAAGCTAATTTTCTTTGTCGGTTCGTCCCTGACTATGCCACCACCGCACATGGGTTCCTTAGACTCCTCCGGTCCAATATCCCATTTGTTTGGGATACCTATGCTCATGAGCCTTTCGATGCCCTCAAGCAGGCTCTCACATCCGCTCCCTTGATCCACCCTCCCGACTTTGATCGGGACTTCATCCTGTACATCTCCGCTTCCACCTATTCGGTTGTTGGAGTCCTTATTCAAGAAGATGACAATGGCATCGAGCATGTGATCTACTGCGTCAGTAAGAACCTAGTAGGGCCTCTTGTTTCCTACTCACATGAAGAAAAAATAGCGCTGGCTGTTGTGTTCTCAGTCCAGAAACTTCGTCATTACATCCTCATGCGTTCCACCAAGGTTGTGACTAATTCCAACCCCATGGATTTCCTATTGAGTCGCCACATCCTCACTGGGAAGTATGCCCGTTGGGTCGTCATCCTTCAAGAATTCGACCTCGAATTTGTCACACCAAAAAGTGAGAAAGGTTTAGCCCTTGCTGAACTCATTTCTGAATTACCTACTGGAACACAAGATCCTCTAGTTAATGATGATTTCCCTGATGAGCACTTATTCACCATTACTTCGGACGATCCTTGGTACAGCCATATCCTCACTTACTTGCGAACCCAAAAGTTCGCTCTTCACCTTGATCGTGATGTTCGACGACGTATCCGACACCAGGCTCCCCGCTACCTTATTATCGGTGACGACCTCTATCATCGCGGTATAGATAATGTCCTTCGTCGTTGTCTCATGCACACTGAATCTGAACAGGTCCTCAATGCCTGCCACAGCGGTGCTTGCGGTGGCCACCTCTCCGGTCTTGCTATTGCCCAAAAAGTCATGTGCGCTGGGTATTTCTGGCCTTCCCTCTTCAGTGATTGCATTGAAGCAGTCAAACACTATTCCAATTGCCAACATTTCGCCCCTAAGGCGCGAGCTCCCCCAGCTCCCCTCCATCCGATTGTCTCAACTGGTCCCTTTTGTAAATGGGCCATCGACTTTATGGAGTGTCGCCTGCCCTTCGCTGGTAACCATAAATATATCATCGTGGCAGTCGAATATTTCACAAAATGGGTTGAGGCTATGCCAACATTGAACAATGTCGTAGCTACCGCATCCCTCTTTTTCTTTAACCACGTTATCGCTCGATTCGGGGTTTCGAAACAACTGGTCTCTGACCACGGTCGACATTTTGAAGATGAGATATGGCGTGAGCTATCCTCACTGTTGGGTTTTCAGCACCAATATTCCTCCTCCTATTACCCCCAAGGTAATGGCCAAGTTGAAGCAGTCAACAAAATCCTCAAGAATATGCTTCAACGAATGGTGAATAAGCACAAAACCAACTGGCATCTTATGCTCTTCCCTGCTTTGCGGGCCTATCGAACTTCTGTTAAAACCGCCACCGGGTTTACTCCTTTCCACCTCGTTTTTGGAGAGGAGGCAGTCTCACCGATCAAGTGTGAAATTCCTTCCCTGCATCTGGCCGTTGAACTTCTCCCTGACACCCAACCTCTAGAACAATGACTTATCATGCTTAAGCGCGCCTCCGAGGACCATCGTGGTGCTTTGTAAACCATGGAAGCGGCCAAGAAACGCACCAAAGCTTAGTATGACAGAAAAGTCCAGCCTCGTACTTTTCACGAAGGTGACCTTGTTCTAGTTTATGACCAGGCCCATGATGTCCTTGGTCATGGGAAGTTCGACTCATTATGGCTAGGCCCTTACATCATCAGTAAGGATCTCAGTAAGGGGGCATACCTCTTAGAGGATTTCGAAGGCCATCCCCTTCCTAATCCTCGCAATGCACTCTATCTTAAGAGATATTACCCTTAGCATTTCCCTTCTGAAATGCATGTTTTATTTTAGATAGCCAACATATTTTTAGTTTTTGGGATTTGATACTTCACCAAGACACATTTTTTCCAAGACGGGTCACTTCCCCTCTCATTAAAATCGCATTTCTTCACTTACGACACTTGTACTTGGGGCACCATTTTGCCTCCTTACTTGTCTTTGTTCGTGTCGATTTTCGTCATGAGTTACCATCTTTTACTCATGTTTTCATGGTCCCCCATTGGACCTTTACTTTGTGGCAGCACCATCGAGTCGCCCTTGTTTAGAGCATCCAAGTTGAGTCATCATTGCATTCATGGAGTCTATCCCGAGTCCCTTTGTACCCCGCTATAGCCCTCCATCCTTCATTGCTTGGTCTCTCTCTTGTGTCGCACATTATGGCTTTCAGTCCCACTGTCCCCTATCCCTTCTGATATTATGTCAGTCGCTGCCATGTCATTCATGCCCTTTATGCTCTAACAAGGAAAATCATTCATTCGCTACTCAGTCCCTTCCATTCCACCATCATGATTGGTATTATTCTGTCTGTCGCTCTACTATTTTCTCTCGTGCCTTAGTTGAGGATCTCTCATTGCCTCACCTATGGCAGACCTCCTTCTGTTGACATCCGCTTCTTCATTCCAGAAGACAGGTCTAGAGGGCGATGTACCTTGGTTCCAGCTTCCACTCTTGTTCGGTGCCTCGGATCAGGCAAAGGGATCTCTCATTTCCCTTTGACTTGATTGTTTCTCCACTCCAGCTCCTTTCAACATGATCGAGATCCGTAGACTTGATGGTTCAGTGATGAAGCAGCAGCTCTTGGTGATTCCCGGGTGTGTGTGAGATGTCTCAGCCCTCATGAGGGGGTGGCCCTGCAGGTAGCCCCCCACATGCCCGGATGACCTATTCATTGTAGCCCTTGATGTAGCTCCATATATTTGATGATGTCGGCCTTAGCCACTTGTAGCGCCTCTTTGATTTGCATGTATCAGTCAGATTTTGCGAGCCCTTCCCCATTTACAGGGGGCATTTGGGTTGTATTTGTATCTCATGTACTCGGATATTATTGTATAAGCCCTGGCTGTTATCCCAGGCACAGCATGTATGTGGGATTCTTCTTTGTATTTTTATCTGGCTCATGATTATGCCGGCTGTACTTTATGGTTTGGTCCCTTGTTTACTGGACACACTATTCTTTTGTACTTTGTCTCGGCGGGCATAGGTATGCCTCCCCTGCCGCCTTTAGCACAAGTACCCTCTCATAAAAAGAGACTTGTTGCACCTAATAGCCTAGGTGTCATGGGGTGCAGGAAGTATTTCTTCGACAATGAGACATTTGTATTCATCATCATCGGCTTCCTCGAGGGCAAGTGCTGCATGTCAGGGTATTGTGGCTTCACCACCTTTACCCATGGCCTGCTTGCTCTGCTCCTTATCTTCTTTACTATTTCCCGAGCTGCTGCTGCTATCTGAGTGCTAATTATGCTTTCTAGGAACCTGTTGCTTCTCCTCTTCCGCAGAGGGGCCAAAGGTGCTCTAGGTAATTGAAGGAGAGGGACGGTGGTGCCACCACAACTGAAGCTCAGAGGTGGTGGTGAGGCCAGAGGCAGTAGAGAGGTGCAAATGGTAGAGGATTCTCTGTGAGTAATGGTGGCCCGAAAGAAATTAAATGCAACACTAAAGACTGCAGCATCTCCCTGTCGGTGTGTGATAGCTCGACTCTGTGACTTCAGGGGAGCAGCTGCTTCACAGGGGGGAAGACTTGAGAGGCATAGAACCAGGAGGCCGAAGAGAAAAACCAGAAGGTCGAAGAACATAACTAGGCCAATGAGTGAGGAACGTCACTTTGAGGCGGAAGGAGTAGCCTCGACGTTTGTAATGGAGTAAATGCAGCTCGGGGTGATGGCCAGAGCTCTTAAATGAAGTTAATGGTCGTTGGTGTGGCTTGTGGGTGGCCATGTGGCCCTTGCCAGACCCAAAAGCCTAGTACCGTATAATCACCATTAAGCACCCGCATACGAGGGTATATGCCTATGAGTTACTTGTATTTACTTATGTTATTTGAAACTTAAGAAATCGTGGGTTGAGTGGTAGTCTAATGGGAATTTTGGTTAATTAAGAATGCATTGTATATATTTTCTTTTAAAACAATAATACATAGGTAACCTAGGGGGAAACTTGGAATTCACTCAAGGGAACCTTATTTAAAGGTTTTACCAAATATTTATGATTTAGTTACTTTATTTCCTCTGAGATAAGAAATGATCTCAAAAGGAAGGGGGCAAAGGAAGGGAGGGGGGAGAAGTTTGGAGTCTTCAAAAGGAAAGGAAAGAGGATTAGCAAAGGAACTTGCACAAGAAATTGTGGGGTTTGGTTTGAAAAAGGAAAGGAAAGAGGAAAAGCAAAGGAAAGCATCTTTTTGGTTTGTTTTTATTCTTTTTCAATAGAAAAAAGAACAAAGAGATTGAAGACAAAATTTTCTAGATCCTAAGTGCTAGTTATGTGTAATAAAATCTGGTGGGTCGATGGGATAAAGATCTAAATGAAAAAAAAAGAAAGAAACAAGCGAACAAGTGAGCGGTCAATTTAATTCTTGAAAAGAACCGAAGAAATAAGAAATAATTTACGAAACTAAAGCTGGTGGTCTAGAGTTTGTCCAATTTACCCGTCGAAAGACATAAATTAACCAGCCATCCTGGAGTAGTCTTGGGAACAAACCATCATGAAATTAAACAACAAACCCTTAAAAAATTAAACCCACATTGTCAAAGTATGTCAAGCAAGAAAGCACATAAAATATCAACATGAACGCAACATGCTAAAGATAGATTTTATTTAAAGAATGAAATCCCTCTTCCTCTATTAATATCTAGGTTCATGGAAGAACAATATTTTCTTTATAATTATACAATTAATATTGTTTCATAAATAAAAATAATATTGTTATTTGTAAATAAACCTGAGCATGGAATTTTTTGCTACTAGTAAAGGAGCCTGGAGGCTTTCTAACTATATGTTTTTACAAAAACCATAAAAACTAAAAAATTCTAGAATAGAAACAGAAATATGATTTGAATAGTCAAGCCTAAAATGGTGTAATAGTATGTTTAGACAATCAAGGGTTGTGTGCCATTTTTATAAAATAAAGCGAAGGAAATCTAAAGTCAACGGCCCAAATCTGTAAATTCACAAAGTTTCTTTACGATGTACAAATAAGCAAGAGAAGAAAGTGGAACTCCAATTTCAGAATAGAAATTAAATACCAAAGGAAAAGATCCTTCTTCTAGCTTATACCATTAACATAAATAAATATTGGTAAGTCCATGCTGAGTGGGAGTTAATTTATGAGATTGCCATGTATGATTCCCTTATTTTAAGTCCCAAACCTTACAAAATAAAACTAATATTTGTACACCATATTCAACGGGAAAGCTTCCCATATTATAATAAATATTTCGACTTTAAAGATATGCCTTTAACGGGTGTGAGACCGAATAAAGCACCTGTATGGGGAGAACCTTTTTCAGGACTTCCAAGAAAACCTTCATTCGCAAGAAACCTAAAATTTTATAACCCAATTTAATCCGACTCCCAAGTTATAGGAATGTCGTTTTTATTATTGTCTGCATGATAATTGAATCTCCAAGTTGTAATATTGATGCTTTTTGTAGCTAGCATTTAAAGTTGAAGAAATAGTTAGCAATCAGTATTTTGTGCACCCATCTAAGACATATGAAGCCTTCAAGGGTTTCGTGGACCGTAAATGTGAAACTATTTTACCAAATCTCCAAACACAGTAACCAAATTCTTAAAAATCATTGAATCCCGTAAATTTCAATATATAGTAACCAAATTCTTAAAATTAAATGTTAAGATACAGTAACCAAATTCATCGAATCTCGTAAATGTAAATGTAAAAATACAGTAACCAAATTCATCGAATCCCGTAAATGTCAAGATACAGTAACCAAATTCTCGAATCCCGTAAATATGAAAATACAGTAACCAAATTCATCGAATCCATTAAAAGAGTGATTGATTTACACATACTGTGTAAAAAGCCCATCTGCTAGGATGGTAAGGTGGCATGCAGCTACAACTTTGAGGACTTCCATGCTCTTTTGTTGTTTATCAACATACAGGGGAAGTATTCCTCTCATTTTTTCTAGTGATAATGAGTTTTTCTACTTTCTCAATCTTAAGGAAACAGAAAAATAGAAAAACTTGTTATGACTTGAGAAGATGAAACTGAGACTGTTGTTGCTTCTTCTCTACATTGTAGAGAATGGACAATTCCATGACTTTTTTAGACAAAGCTAATGCTCTTCATTTCGAAAAGGAAAAGGAGAAGGTGGCCTTATGGATAATTCGATTTTCTATTCTTTATATCTCTATCTTCACTTCCCTGCATAACTGCAAAACAACACATAATGAATAATTGGATTTTCTATTCTTTATATCTCTAAATTCACTTCCCTACATAACTACAAAACAAGACATAATGAATAATTGGATTTTCTATTCCTTATATCTCTAACTTCACTTCTCTACATAACTGCAAAACAACACATAATAAATGTAGAAATTTATTAATACTGATGTATTACCTAATCCTCCTAATCTAACAATATTTATCTTCTTGCTAAATATAGAATCCTTCCACTATTAATCTTGCAGAAATTTAAAACCCAATAGCAAACACATGTGAATAAATTCAATCGCACATAACACAGTTGTTTAACGGGAAAGCTTGAAGCCAAAAACCCCAACTATCATATATTATGTATAACAATGGATCATGTAATAATTTCATACAAAGCTTAGTACATCAAGCTCTCAGTACAATCAACAATCATTACACACTGTCATGCAGAAATTTGCATCTCTATGAACCAATTTCCTGCTTCCTGACAACCTGCCTCCACTGCGCAATCCCTGCTGAAGAAGACCCCTGAATGAATTCGAATTGGCCTTGCCTTGACTGCGCAATCCTCATTGGCAACTCCAATGTGTGTCGGATGCATTGAATGCATCACAATAGTCACAAAGGATAGTCCATCTCATCCGTTCACCTATCTCTCAACTGGGTCTCCACTGGAACTAACATGAAATGTAGTTAACTGCTGGATTTGTTAAGTTGTTAGTGATTTATTAGTTGTGAATTAATTAACTAATTAATTCACTTAACTCTCACTAGTGTATCTTTCAGTTAGACTAGATACAACTAATTCAAATGAGTTTAACTCACTTGAGCTGAGTTAAATTGAATAACAACTCCCGTAACTACTCTTCCGACTCTGTCATAACTTTGCCACTTCAGTTCTAACTGAGTCCTCCATGCATGAACCACCAGTAAACCCTAGGAATTGTGTAATTCCTTTAGCCCACTGATTTTCCAAATATGTTCACTGAAAAAAAGTGCTCCAAGAGAATAAGTTGATGTTTATTGTCAGATTATTATTAAGGGCTAATAATAATCGACATGCATCTATTTTTAGATTGACGATCTATAAATAGACTTCACCCAGTATTCTAAAAATAGAATTTCATTTTTTTTCACATTTGACCAACCATCTACAAATAGTATCCTGCAACTTATAGAATATGCTCACCATGTCTAAAAATAGACATATACCTAAAAATAACCTGTCGGCCCCACTTAGTGACGGTGCTTAATTTTAACTACGCTCATCATCTTGTTGAATCTCAACACTCCCTCTCAACAAGATAGGGATTATCTTTCACCCCGATCCTGCCTCTATGGTATTTGAATTTTCTCTTACTGAGCGCCTTCGTATAAATGTCTGCATCCTGATCTTCCATAGGAATGTACTGAAGCAACATGATCTTCCACTGCACACAATCTCTAATATGATGATACTAGATATCAATATGTTTAGATCTATCATGAAACACAGGATTAATCAAGATTTTAATGCAACTATGTTTATCACAATGTATCACTATAGGATCTAAATGAGAATCGAACAAACCAACTAGGATCTTCCTCATCCAGATTACCTCACATGCAGCTTGACTTGCTACCATGTATTCTGCTTCCATTGACCTGAGTGCCATGGATCATTGTTTCCTGCTGTACCAAGAAACATCTATAGATCCGATACTGAAAATCCCTCCTGATGTGTTTTTTTCTCTCTGTTGGGCTGCCTACCCAATCTACATCCGTGAAGACATGCAACTTCACCTCATCCATCTATCTGTACCATAAGCCATACTCAGATGTGCCCCTGAGATATCTTAGGACATGATTGCCTGCCTTCCAAAAGATCTTGGTTGGCTTAACCATCACTTGTGAAAGTTGGTTCACCACATAGAATATGTCCGGTCTTGTATTAACTAAATACATGAGTGAGCCCACCAACTATCGATAAACAGTGACATTCACTACTTCTGCTGATGTAGCATCCTCTTTCCTTCAATTTCCTGGAAGAGGAGTATCAATAGGCTTGCAGCCCTGCATGTGAAACTTCTCAATTATCTCCCGAGCATAATTTCCTTGAGACACAAACAGTTCACCTTCTCGCTATCATATTTCCAATCCAAGGAAATAATGAAGGAGGCTGAAATCCTTCATCTCAATCTCCTTTGCAAGATCTGCCTTACATGAGTGTATCAACTGCTCATCACCTGTTAGTATTAAATCATCAATATAAAGAACAATTATTAAAATATCACCCTCCACCACAATTTGGTATAGGTTTGCATCTTCCTCACTCTTGGTGAAGCCAAGCCCAGTGAAATAGTTGTTGATCCATGTGTACCAAGCAGGAGGTGCTTGTTTCGGCCCATACATCGCTATTTTGAGTCTACACACATGAAACTCACTGCTGAAGATCTCAGATCCTTCAGGTTTCTCAATGTACACATCTTCCTCAATGATCCCATTAAGGAACGCAGTCTTCAGATCCATCTGATGAATGTGCCAACCCATCTGCGCTGGGAGAGCAAGGATGGTCCTTATGGAAGAATACCGTGCGATGGGTACAAATATTTCTTCATAATCAATCCCCTCAATCCGTGAGAACCTCGGGAAACAAATATTGCATTATACTTCCCGACGCTTCCATTAGCAGCTTGCTTTACCTTGTAGATCCATCTTGATCATACAACTAATTTACCCACCGGCCTTAGAACAATCTCCCAAGCACTGTTTCTGACAATGGAGTCATACTCCTCCACCATGGTATCTACCCATGTGTGCTCCTGCACATATTCTTCAAACAAATATGGCTCTATCACCATACACTTGCTCATAAGAGCCATGTATCTAGTAAATATATTAGGTGAATGTCTTTGTCTGCGCTATGATGTAGGGACTCCTACATTCTGTGCCGCATCAAGCTTCCGTCTCTCAGCTTCTGTGGTGCGCTTTCTGCTAGTTCTGATGTTTGGTTCTTCATGAATGGACTCCTCCACTCCATGAATCTCCTCATGTGGCTGATCCACATCTAGAGGCTCATCTTTGGGAACAAGCAACTCCTCCTATGCATGCAAGTGTAGCTCCCTCTCAAGCGACAACTCCATGGCTTTCACCTCATTGAATTTTATATCGTGTCGCACCACAATCATTTGAATGTTTGGAAAATACACACGATAATTATGGGGTGTTTCTTTGTACCCAAAAAATATCCCAACTTCTGCAGTCCGCTCCAGCTTCTTCCAACATCCTTTTTCACATGAATGTAAATAGATGAGCCAAAAATCTTCAAATGAGAAATATCAGGCTTCTTATGAGTAAAATATTCTTCATGTGTACTCATACCAAGTACTCTATGAGGACAACGGTTTTTCACATAAACTGCAGTGTTGCATGCTTCCGCCCACAAGTGCATTGGTAGGCCCTCGTCATGCAGCATAGCTCGTGCAACACCCATGATTATTTTGTTCTTCCTCTTAACGACCCCCACTCCATTGTGGGTTATGAGGTGATGCGAGTTCTCTACGAATTCCTTCTTTGCTATAGAAGTCTTTGAATTCGTTCGAGATATATTCACCACCATTATCGCTCCACAGAGCCTTCACTTGCTTCCCGACTCCTTCTCCACCAATGCTTTAAACTCATGGAAATTTGAGAATGTTTCACTATTCTTTTGCATGAAGAATATCCATCATATATGAGAATATTCATCTACAAAAATAACATAATACCTTGTGTTTTGTTGTTGAAGCAACCGAGAAAGTTCCACACATGTCTGTGTGAATTCTCTCCAGGATCACCGAAGCACGGTTCTCCTTATCAAGAAAGGTGGTCCTCAAAACCTTACCCATAGTACATCCCTTGCACTGATCTGACTGCTCAAGAGTACCCTTGGGAAGTCTAGTAGAAATTTGCTACAAAATATTCAAGGCACCATGGTGAATATGGCCCAATATTCTATGCCATAATTCGCCCTCATCCCGGATCACCACTTATTTTTCTTTGCCCATTATTACAGCGTAGCCATCTACCTCTAGATTGTAGAGATTCTTAACACAAATCCCTATACTCTTGTTTTTACCTATTTTTTTATGTCGTAGGAAGGATTTTCCATCGCTGAAAATAACGTCATAACCTTTGTCCTCCAACATTGTGACTGAGACCAAGTTCTTCTTTAGACCTGGAACATGCATAACATCTTTCAACAAAAATAGTTTAACTGAATCCCTCTCAAAGGTAATGGTATGAATGCTATTCATACTGTATCTACGATCGTCGCCCATCTCTATGTGCATTTGGAGATCTTTCTCCTCCAGATCACTAAACAACTCCTTGTCTCCCGTCATATGGAAAGACGCACCACTATCAAGATACCACACCGATCCCATTGCACTTGAAACCAAGCATGTGATCAAAGAGAAATCAAGTTCAAATTGCGAGGCTAAGGCCTCTCCAGCTGGAGCTCCAGTAGCCTTCTTGTTCTTCTTTTTCTATGGGCAGTTAGTGGTGAGATGCCCATGTTCGTGATAGTGAAAACACTTCACCTTGGACAAATCCAGCTTCTTGCCTTTAGCCTTAGATTTTGAGTGGAATTCCTTTCCCTTTCCTTTCCTTGCTTTGGCAGCCAAAGAGAAATTATCTTCATCATCATTCTTCGATGAAGATTATAATGTTCCAAAATTTTATGGAACATCAAAAACTTTTGCTTTTGCTTTAGGAGGAGAATAAATGGGAAAGGAAACCCATTGATAATAAAAATATGAATAAAGGAACCCTTATAATGTGAAAAGGGATCAATAAAGAACTGGATTTCACATGCCATGTGTGAAAAGAGACAATTTGTAGGTGGATACTTCTAGAAGAGGCCAAGTTGACTGCACAGATTGAGAAGATAAGGTTCACTTGGTGGGTCAGCGCAGTTTGCATGAGAGGGAGATCATTCTAGAGAGGAAACCCTAAGGTGTGGGGCCCATGATAAAGCAACCTTCACTTGTTTAAAAGGATAATGAAGCAGCCATTATCATTCATGCTTTTGATTATCATTTTTCTTGTCTTCTCAGACAAGAGTATTCTCTGGCTGTTTAGCTGAGATGCAGTGCTGCTAGCACTGGGTGTTCCTGGGTGGGAATCCCATCTCTTCCATAGAGTAGATCTTGGAAGAGCTTGTTCTTAATATTCCCCATATTCTAGCTTGATGCCAAATCATTCCATTCATCTCCAGCACAGTCTCCTTTGGTGGTTGAGTTGTGTTGCTGGGTGTTGCAGGGGATGGTTTCTCAACACTACTTCTGGCATTGTATTTCAGAGGAGGGAGTACCCATTCCTTTCGGAGATTATTGAGGGAGTTTCTTATCTTCATTCCATCATCTTTGGCATAATTCCAATCACTTTCCATCAGCAGAAGAGCATCCCTCTTCCTTGACTGCGCAGTTCATAGAGAGCATTTGTAGTGAGGGTTGCAGCATTTTAGTGGGTGTTGAGATCTTCAATGAAAGGATCAGCCTTTCATCTAGAATATTGGAAAAGGGATATATTTCATTAGATCTAGAAGATTGGAAAAATTATATATTTCAGAAATCTCCTTTCATTTCTAGTTTCTATTGAGTTGCAAAAGTTGCCCAACAACTCCAGCATTTTGGTAAATTTGCCATTTTTTCTAGTTTTCATCCAATCCCCTTAAGGGATTGTTTTATTGTATTTTGAGGGGTTGGAGCCTTGCTCCCCATTATTTATTTGAGCTTAAATTTATATATCATTCATGTCTATGTATTTACTGCTGCAGTACCTCCATAGACTGCGCAGTCCTAGTTTGGAATAAAACTATGCAAGTAGTGTTTTCTCCATTTCTATGCACATGTCTCATTGAGACTCTTTACTTCTTTTGAGTAATAGATTTCTAAATATTTTTTCTAAAATTTCTGCTACATATGTATTTGAAGGTTGATTTGATCTTAATGTGACACATCTCCTTAGAAATAACGTTGTCATTTCCTTTGTTGAACAAAGCGTTGTTGCATCCCTCTTCATTGGGCCCTTTTCTGAAGATAACAGGTGAAGGAGGCTTGTCTCAAGCTCCTAGAAGGATTTTTTTTTAGTCCACTTCAGGATTTTAGCTCCAAAAATATATATTTAAAGGATCCCAGACTAGGGATCAAATCCTGTTTCCTCCATTTTTGGAAACTGAGTTTTCCAGGCTTGGGTTCCTAGTCATTCCTACTAGGAAATTTCACATATCTGTAGATAGAGTCTGCAAAGGGCTATCAAGCCTCCAGATCTCACCCTTCATTAGAAGGTTATATATCCGGTAAATTCCCCCGAAATCCATCTCTCACACAACCTTTTGATATTTATGAAAAAGGAATATTACAGTGGTATCAGAGCATCTTTCTTGGCTCAGCCTGTGGCCTTCAAAGCCCAAGAAAGAGAACAGAAGATGAAGAGGATGAGATTGATCTCGTCCATTTTTGAAAATAAGAAGAACCTCCCCAAGGAGGAAGAGAAAACAGAAAAGGAAGACCCCTGCACTTCCTATTCTCATCTGGAAGGAAACAAGGAGTTGAGCAGGACAGAGACTCCATCTCTTGGAAGAAAGGAGAAGAAATACTCACAAGTCTTCTTCCCAAATATATGCAAGGCACACATGAAGATTTCAGAAAGGTTAGGAGGGAGATTGATGGAGAATCTGAAAGAGGTTTTGAAACTGAAGGAAGCCCTAGATTTGCACATGGTGAGGGTAAGCATGGAGCCACACACCATGATGAATAGCGCATTCAAAGGCCTAGCATTCCTGTGAGGGAGATGGAAGAAGAAGGAAAGCTGACAAAGGAGGAAACCCTTAGTGATTTATTGAAGGGGTATGAGTCTCACACTCATGGATTCAGAAATCAGCCCACTTTTTCTAAGTTTTGCAAGAGCAAGGTGAAGGGGAAAGAGCAGCAAGATAGATTTCATCTATCTACTTTTGAAATTTCACCTTCATATTCAGCCAAAGATTGGGTGGAGGAGCCAAAAACCTTCAAACAACAGCACCAAATTTCAGAAGAGGAAATCATCAAGGTTGCAGTGCTGTATTTGAGAGGTAAGGCACATGCATGGTGGAAACTTGAGTTCATTTCTTTTGAGAATTTTAAAGCTTCATCTTATGTAAATTTCACTAAGTCATTAGTGAAAATATTTGATCAGAACATTCTTGGAACTCATGTGATGGAGTTAAACCAAGGGAATCAAACAAAACCCTTGCATAGAAACACAGAACCACCTCAACAAACCATTGGAGGAGCTGAAAACTTGCATCAAGCCTCGTTGGAGGAAAAAATTTCATCCCACACCTTTGAGAAACAAACCAGAGAGATCTCTTTTTCAAAGGTGGATCAAATTATTGGGATGTTTCCCAAATTTATTGCAGAAACAAAGGGCAACAACACTGCCACTCTAGTGCCTCATGCAAAGGAGGAAGGAGCTTCTACTCCAAATAGAGGGATTCTTGTGTCTTTGCAAGAAGGTCCCCAGGATCTCATGCATGGAGATCAAGGCACACTTCATGATTCACATGTGCCATGGAATATGAGGTGTAAAACCATGAGTATTTAGGAAGAAGATAGAGGAGATACCCAACACCATGTGATGAGGAGGGCGCATCTCTATCCATTTTTGGAGGACATTACACCTAGGAAGGTGATTGAGCTGCACAGTGGAAGCATGGACAGGGTTGTTCATCCATGTATACAGTCATCTTCAAATGAGAATGTCTCATTGAGTGGATACATCACACCAAGGAGGCCATTGGTTCAGATGAGGAGGATGGATGCTTCAAACAGTGAAGCATCAATCATTGATTTCAGTAGTGTGGAGGCCTTGGGATAGCTTGTTGCAGCGCTGGGGGTTTTGGGTAAAACCAAAGCAGAGGGTAGCATCCCCTCACTATGATTCTTAACCACTCTCCTTTTAGTACCTACGTTGTGGTAGGGGAAGCTATGGAAGGAAAACAACCTTCCCACTTGTACATATGGCAAGGGAGCAGTATATGCACACCACTCCTTGGAGGAATGGGCACAGCCACTTCTTTTCCTTGGGAGGAAGAGGAAAGATTCATCTATGAGTTGCTCCCTTTGCATGAGAAGAAAACATGGTAAGGATATTATTCATTTTTATGATTTACATGTTGATTCTTAACCATGTATATGCAGGATGTTGCTCCAAGGAGGAGCATTCTTTGTCGAAATCTCCTTGGTCTACTTGGGGCCAAGAGCATAGTTGATGGTCATCCCCTTGATGGAATTGGGGGAGATTTTTATTTTGGAAGACATGCTCACCATGTATCATACATCACTCATTTTCTCCAAATGCATCAGGTGAATGTAGAAGCAAACTGGTGGTTGAGGAACCATATCTTTTGTCATTCTCTATTGCAGTTTATGCTCAAGCTGCACTGGTTGCATATGAGGGATAATTTCCCCACTCACTCACTACATATGGTAGCCAGCATGAATTTCATTATGGCTCCTTATGATGTTATTTATCACATTATTGTCGAGAGCATAATTGGGAGAGAGGCACATGGTTTGAATGTGTCCTTTGGGGGAGAAGATCCCCATACTTTTTGTAGGGCATGCTCTAAGGGGAGCATGAGAGATGATGTGGCCATCATAGTTCAGCATTTATTCCTTCTTGAGGTGAGACATGGGAGGGATGGGGAGTCATATGATGGTGTTGATCTCCTTCCCATCACAAAGGAGAGACATTGGGCCAGATTGATTCACAATGGAGGAGAGATGAACTTTGGAGATCCAAACTCCATCTCGCCACTTGAGGGAAACATTTCTGCAGCCCAAGAGCAGCCTTCACTCTACACTTTTCATGAGTGGAGAGGTGAATAGCATGGGGTAGGCTATGATTCCTACCACTTTCATATTTTTTTCCCACCTTGTTTGTTGGAGCTCAAGGTGGAAGAAGATGTTCAGCAGTTGCCTTATTTGGAGGTAACTAGATTCATATGGATGGTTGCTTGGGGATGAAGGATTCACATGAGGGGAATTTCCTTCCCAATTCATTTTGACACCATGCCTCAAGGAGACCTCTAGAAAACACCTTATTGCCTTCTTGAGTACATTCCATGTTCATGATGATGGCCACACTAGCTAGTTTACATTACTTGAGAGGAGCAGTATGGAGACTCTTTGTTGATACATCATATCATTCTTCATGAGGAGTTCATCATAAGTAGATGCTACAGTTTGAGGGAGAGGACATCCTACAGTTCTATCCTTGCAAGTTTCTTGAGGGAAAGAAACATTTAGGAGGGGAGGAATGTAATGATCCAAAATTTTATGGAACATTAAAAACTTTTGTTTTTGCTTTAGGAGGAGAATAAATGGGTAAGGAAACCCATTGATAATAAAAATATGAGTAAAGGAACCCTTATAATTTGAAAAGGGATCAATAAATAACTGGATTTCACACCCCATGTGTGAAAAGAGACAATTTTCAGGCGGATAATTCTAGAAGAGGCCAAGTTGACTGCACAAATTGAGAAGATAAGGTTCACTTGGTGGGCTAGCACAGTTTGCATGAGAGGGAGATCATTCTAGAGAGAAAAACCTAAGGTGTGGGACCCATGAAAAAGCACCCTTAACTTATTTAAAAGGAGAACGAAGAAGCCATTCTCATTCATTCTTTTGATTATCATTTTGCTTGTCTTCTCAGACAAGAGTATTCTCTGTCTGTTTAGCTGAGATGCAATGCTTCTAGCACTGGGTGTTCCCGGGATGGAATCCCATATCTTCCATAGAGTAGCTCTTGGAAGAGATTTTTCTTCATATTCCCCATATTCTGGCTTGAGGCTGAAGCATTCCATTCAGCTCCAGCGTAGTTGCCTTTGGTGGTTGAGTTGTGTTGCTGGGTGTTGCAGGGGAGGGTTTCTCAACACTACTTCCAACATTGTATTTAAGAGAAGGGAGTCTCCATTCCTTTGGAAGATCAGTGAGGGAGTTTTTGATCTTCATTCCATCATCTTTGGCATCAGGCCAATCACTTTCCATCATCAGAAGAGCATCCCTCTTCCTTGACTCTGCAGTTCATAGAGAGCATTTGTAGTGAGGGTTACAACATTTTAGTGGGTGATGAGATCTTCAATGAAAGGACGAGCCTTTCATCTAGAATATTGGACAAAGAATTTATTTCAGCAGAGGCATCATATTCAAAAATATCCTTTCATTTTCAATTTCTATTGAGTTGCAGCAGCTGGCTAGCAACTCCAACATTTTGGTAAATTTTCCATTTTCTCTAGTTTTCATCCAATCCCCTTAAGGGATTGTTGTATTGTATTTTCAGGGGTTGAAACCTTGCTCAAAATTCTTTATTTGAGCTTAAATTGATGTATCATTCATGTTTCTATATTTATTGATGCAGTACTTCCATAGACTGTGCAGTCCTAGTTGGGAATAAAACTATGCAAGAAGTGTTTTCTCCATTTCTATGCACATGTCTCATTGAGACTCTTTACTTGTTTTGAGTAATAGATTTCTCAAGAGATTGTCTACAATTTCTATTGCATATGTATTTTAAGGTTGATTTCATCTTCATGTGATACAACTCCTTAGAAATAATGTTGTCATTTCCTTTTTTGAGCAAAGTGATGTTGCAGCCCTCTTCATTGGGCCCTTTTCTGAAGATAACAGGTGAAGGAGGCTTGTCTCAAGCTCCTAGAAGGATTTTTTTTTAGTCCACTTCAGGATTTAACCTCCAGATAGATATATTTAAAGGATCCCAGACCAAGGATCAAATCTTGCTGCCTCCATTTCTAGGAAATGCGTTTTCCAGGCTTGGGTTCCTAGTCATTCCTACAAGGAAATTTCACATATCTGTAGACAAAGTCTGCAAAGGGACAGCAAGCCTCCAAATCTCACCCTTCATTAGAAGGTGACATATTCGGTAAATGACCCCACAGTCCATCTCTCGCACAAACTTGTGATATTTCTAAAAAAGGAATATTACAAAGATCCATCCCTGGCAATTCACCTTATATCCTCCTGCACAAGATCTGACCAAAGTCGCTCCCAATCCGAAAGTTTCTCCTGTCCATTGACAGAGTCCTGATAACTATGCCAACTCTTTGGTAACCCAAGGAGAGCCAATCTCACCAAGCCATCATCCACAACTATAATTTCCGCACTTCCCAGTTCATCCGTGCATTGGACAAACTTCGTGAGATATTTTGGAATATTGTCGCCCTTCTCCATTTTTATTTTTCTGAGCTTAAATTTCAGCGCCAACTTCCTATGGTCATTGATGCTTTGGAAAATATTTGTCAAAGCCTTCCACATTGCAAATGGAGTGGCTTTCCCATTAAGGCTTGACACAATATGGTCCTTCACACCTTCCTACAAAATTCTTCTTGTCTTCGCTACCTTCTTTTGCCGAGAGTCAAGTATTGGAGCATCACTAGAAGTAGGCTTAGGAACATCACTATCGATGAACTTCTTTAGTCCATTATATTCAAGCACCGCCTCCATATTTTCCT
This sequence comes from Pinus albicaulis, assembly GCA_034641835.2. Taxonomy (NCBI): domain Eukaryota; kingdom Viridiplantae; phylum Streptophyta; class Pinopsida; order Pinales; family Pinaceae; genus Pinus; species Pinus albicaulis. The sequence goes on along the minus strand of JAXQQM020060325.1, from coordinate 327,316 downwards.
TCTAGACTATGTAATTTGAGCTACCCTCAGGGGTATACTTCAATCGCAACCCATTGAAAGACATTTCAATGGATACTCAACTGTCGCACCAAGAAATTTCTGCAGCAAATTAAAATTGTCCACCAGCACAAAACTCAGCAATTCTTCACAATTGAAATCTCTAGTGATTAACACAACTCTGATACCATGTTGAAATTTATTAATACTGATGTATGACCAGATCCTCCTGATCTAAAAATATTTATCTTCTTTCTAAATACATAATCCTTCCACTATTGATCTTGCGGAAATTTGAAACTCAATCACAAACACATGTCAATAAATTCAATTGCCAATAACACAGTTGTTTAACAGGAAAGCCTGAAGTTGAAAACCCCAACTATCATATATTATGTATAAAAATGGATAATGTAATAATATCATTCAAATCTTAGTACATCAAGCTCTCAGTACAATCAACAATCATTACACACTGTCATGCATAAATTTGCATCTCTATGCACCAATTTCTTGCCTTCGGATAGCCTGCCTCCACTGCGCAATCCCCACTAAGGAATACCCCTGAATGAATTCGAATTGGTCTTGCCTTGACTGTACAATCCTCATTGGCAACTCCAATGTGTGTCGGATGCATTGAATGCATCACTATAGTTAGAACAGATAGTCCAGCTCACCCTTTCACCTATCTGTCCACTGGGTCTCCACTGGAACTGACATGCAATGTAGTTAACTATTGTATTTGTTCAGTCGTTAGTGAGTTATTAGTTGTGAATTAATTAACTAATTAACTCAATTAACTCTCACTAGTGTATCTTTCAGTTAGACTAGATACGACTAGCTCAATTGAGTTTAACTCACTTTAACTGAGCTAAACTGAATAATAACTCCCATAACTACTCTTCCAACTCTGTCATAACATTGCCACTTTAGTTCTAATTGAGTCCTCCATGCATGAACCACCAATAAACCCTAGGAATTGCGTAATTCCTTCAGCCCACTTATTTGCTAAATCTGTTCACTGAAATAAAGTGCTTCAAGAGAATAATTTGATATTTATTGTCAGATTATTATTAAGGGCTAATAATAATTGACATGCATCTATTTTTAGATTGACGATCTATAAATAAACTTCGCCCAATATTCTAAAAATAGAATTTCATCTATTTTTCACATTTGACCAACCATCTACAAATAGCATCCTGCAACTTATAGAATATGCTCACCATGTCTAAAAATAGACATAGACCTAAAAATAGCCTGCGGGCCCCACTTAGTGAAGGTGCAACTGCTTTTATAATTTTCCATTTCATGATGATATAGCATGGCAGCAGAAGGCTTTTCTGCATTGGTTGTTATTAGGATAATATGATTTGACATTGTTCATTTTCATCAATATGTCTTTACTTCTTATTTTTCACTATGTTGATGTGATATTTGGATCCTACATGGACAACATGGCTAATGGTGCGAGCATTGATAAATGCAATCTACTTTATGTATCATGGGTTGGAAAGATAGATCATGAGTTGGGACTTTTCACTTTGGGAATGAACCACTTCATTTTGTGTATCTCATGTGTAGAGGATAGCTTTGTTCAACATATGCTTGCCACTTGGAGATTCATTAATGAGGAAGGGTATCTAACTTTTCAGTTGGAGGTCATTCTAAACATTCTAGAGAGGCAGATTTGAAGCTGGACATGCGTGAAAAATTGTGACAGATGGGGAGGCCTTCAACATGAGGATGCCATTCGGAGAGAGGATGTTTGTTCAACCAATGCGTAATGATGAATGTAGTGCAAACACTCTTCCTTATAGGTCACTCAAGGAAAGAGTTGGGATTCCCGCTCAAGAACACCCTGTGCTAAATAGCACTGCAGACTTAGCTAAACAACATAAGAGTGCATGGATTGTGAAATCCATATCTAAACAGATCACAAATCAATAATCCAAAATCCTCCTCTAATGTTTCCTTCATCTTCATTATATAGTTTTTGAACCTTCCCATGCCTTGGCCCACCTCATAACTGCATTGTACATGTGGACATAGGTCTCCATGTTGATTGTGTTGTCTCTCCATGATCTCCATCATGTGTGCATTAAATACACTACTCCTCCATCATCTCATCATGAATTCTCTATGATCTTACATTTGATTCCTTTCATGATCTTAGTTGACTGCTTCAACCTCCATTATCTTTCTCATTAATGAGACATGATGTTCTCTCCTTCCACATTAAGTAGTTGCTCCACTACTCCATTATGTTGATCTAGATCTGAAATATCCACATACACAAATAAAAAGTGGATTTTATTTATATTTTGGGGTTTTTGGATCCCTCCACCCTCTTATTTACTTAATTAAGTATGAAAATTAAGAACTCTAATATTCCAATTATCTTGTGAAAAAATTGGGAATATTACAGTCCTCCACAGAAAAAAATTTCTTGACCTCAAGCAACTGCAAAAGTGGATGCTACACCAAACATCGTCCCTCCAAATTGCATCCTCATGTGGAAGGCCTCCCCATCTGTCACAATGTGTCATGCATGTCCAGCTCCAAAGCTGCCTCTCTAGAATGTCTAGAATGGCCTCCAACTGAGAAGTTAGATACCCTTCCTCATCAATGAATGTCAAAGTGGCAACCTGTTGTGACCAGCAACAACCACCCTTTTATTCAATATTAATAATAATACTAAATAAATGGGGACCCTTAGTTAAAAATCCAAAAAAATCAATTAGGATTTGTTTTCCTTTTCAAATAAAACTTTCTATCATAAACTTAGAGAAATCCCTTAGAAAGAACCTTAAGAAACACTTAATTTTATTATAGATTACAATAAAATTGTTCTTTAAACAAAATAGCGCATCCATCGCAAAATGGTATATATCTTTTGTAAAACTAAAAATGCGATTTTGTGATTTTGCGATAACGAGATCCCAAAAGCCTATACAATAACATATTGGTCACAGATCTCATAGCGTAGAAAAGAGAAATGTTAAACGAATATCTTTTGCGCTTTTGCGAGATTTGCGATGTGTGCTTTTGCGCTATTTCGCAATTTGCGCTTTTGCGCTATTTACAAAATTGCAATGGTTTCATTTTGCGATATTGCGATATTGCGACATTGCGATACTGTGATATTGCGCAGCAAATCGCAGATCGCAATGTCGCAGATTCATAAAAGCGCGTTGTTCAAAGAAAATATTCCCATATATCAATATCTGTTATGCGCTTTAATGATTGGATTAAATGAATGGATTGACAATTAATGGTAAATGAGATTTTGTTTTGATTGAAAGTCATTTCATGTTATAATAATAAATTTCATCTGCCTTTGCATTTAAAACTATCTCATCACCTTTCTTATGCCATTACTCTCATTTAACTCGTAAAACACAGGCACGAAGGAGAAAATGTCTATAAAAAGCTTTCACAGAACATTATGGGTAAGAAAGAGAAGAGCTCGAATTATGAAAACAGAGAAATGGCTTCACTGTACGTAGACACCGCTTGCAATAAGGATGCCAGTATAACCACATGGGAAGGAATGTATAATTTGCTGGAAGAAGAAAATCCTGTGGTGTTGAAAGTTGCGGCTACAGCAGGTTCCAGTAATACATCTGAGGCAACCCTCAAAGAACTGTCTTGTTCATTTCTGCATAGGATAGCGGCAAGGCTGAGGATTCTCCCGTATACGGACATGGTGAAACGGGTGCTGGACAACACCGATATTTCAGACAGGCAATTTAGAACTCCATCTCAAGAGCTAATTGGGTCGTTCACCACGGAAGATGTGAGGCTGATGTATAAGTTGTCGGAGCCTCAGGCGACTTATAATAAGCAATTCATGGAAAATTTTGCCAGATAACATGCGAATTTGTCAGAATGCACACAGGAGTGGACCAAAAGAGATGAACCATTGAAGAAAAACAAACACGGGCGGACAATACCAAAAAGGATGTTTTAGACGTTGTTCACAAGTTCAATATCCAAGTGGGCAATTTGACACAGTTTCTACCACAAGATAGGGTATGTGAGTTTGCCAAATTATCCCCTATAGAGCTTTTAGAAGTTACTGAAAAAGATGTTGGAGATTAGGAACTCTTAGGGAAACATAAAGCTCTTATTGAGAAAAGTCAGGAGTTGAAGAGACTTGAAATAACTGTAAAGCAAAATGAGGAAACATTGACCAAATTCAAGGCACTTAATGTTGAGCAAGAAAAAGATGTGGAGCGTGTTCGGCAAAGAGAAAAATTAATGCGAAAGGTCGAATCTATAAAAAAAAAACTACTTTGGCTGAAGTATGATATGAGAAAATGGCGAAGCGAAATCGAGATGAAATTGCAAAATTAATAACAGAGCGAAAAGCTCCAATAGTGGAGAATACACAAATTAGAAGAGCAAAGAAGGCAGTAGAGGAGGTGGCTACAGCAGCAAACACTCTTACTGATTATGTAAATGATAATTTACACAAAGCTAATTTAATTTCAGAGACTGTTCAAGGATATCTCCCACAGGCACATCAACTGCAAACGGAATGGAGGCAAAAAGCAGAAGAAAGAGCAAGATCAATCCAAGGGCTGACAAGATTAAATTGGGACTCTTACTGGACATACTTAGTGAAGCCACACAGTCAGCACAGTGCGCTTAATTGTATCATCAATTCTACAGAGAAGATTGCGCCTACACTTGCCGACTCTGTCTTTTCAGGACAGTTGAATTCTAAAGTCGGTCAACCACATCTTCTCAAAACAATGCTAGATGCCTGCAAGTTTAAAGATCAAGTTCATAGATAGTTAGTTAATAAGCTTTATTTTCTTAGATTTAGTTTTAATTTTACTGTATTTTAGCCTAGGAAAAGGACGGTCATTAAACCGAATCCTTAATTTTTTGTAATAAACTATTTTTAGATTTAGCTAAGTAGTATTTAAACCCTTCTCATGCATTTAGAGAAGGGTCCTGGATCTTAATATTTTTGACTTGGAGATTACATTTCTGTACTCCATTGACTTATATATTTTTTAAAAGGATCACATCTGGTGATTTTATGCGGAATTATCTTTGAAGTGTTGCATTTTTGTACCTTAGAATTTGATTTTGCATCAGAATTACTGGATTAGAGTATCAGATTTCATTTGAAAGCTTTCAAGATGAATAAGGTATTTCTATCTGTTCACTGTTGATTTCTTTTGCCTTATGATATTCGCCTTAAAATTTGCTATCATTTATATATATTTGGTTTTCACAACGTTTCTTTTTATATATCATTTTTTAGTATAATTGAAAACGCTATCTTTCATAAGTATATGTGGATGATATGTTATGATGAATGCAATATATTAATACAACTCTGTTTAATTTCTTAAACAGAGTTATCTTTATTTGTTTCTGCACATTTCTATTTAAATGATAATACATTTTTATGGTTATTGTTAAATTGGAATAATCTTAAGTTGTATTCACATCTAATTGCCCGGGTTAGTGTTAGAATTTCTTTATCAGTATTTAGTTTAAATTAGATAGTTTTATTTCAGTAAATTTAGTCCCATTTCCACTCATCCAAATCAATCCATCACCAACCCATTAGTTATAAGGAAACTAGTCCTTTAAATCCAGTCGGAGCCACCATACCAAATGGAAAAGGAGCTGTCCTAAGGTCCCGACCGGGTGGCTTTCCCCAATGTTTGAAGCAGAGATTTTCCAGGCTTCAACACAGCCATATGGTGACCAAATATCTCCTCTACACATGAGATACACAAAATGAAGTGGTTCATTCCCAAAGTGATAAGTCCCAACTCATGAACTATCTTTCCAACCCATGATACATAGAGTATATTTCATTTATCAATGCTCACATTATTAGCCCTGTTGGCCATGTAGGATCCAAAAATCACATCAACATAGTGAAAAATAAGAAGTAGAGTCATATTGATGAACATGAACAATGTCAAACCATATTCTCCTAATAAAAACCAACGCAGCAAAGCCTTCTCCTGCAATGCTAGATCATCATGAAAACAAACAAGAGAGCCATACACTCTCAAAAGAAGCCACTGCAACAATGCTTCTTGTTTCCATGCCGAATATGCATCAATATAGATATGAGATCCATACTCTATCAATAGAAGCCACTGCAGCAATGCCTCTTGCTGCCAGACCATATCATCATTGTACCAAACATAGTGGCCATATTCTCTCAAGAGAAGCCACCTTAACAAGGCATATTGCTACCCCATCACATCATCATCATACCATGGAAAATGACCATAATCCCCCAACAAAAGCCAACACTGTAAGGCCTTCTGTTTCCATCCTCTAACAATTTCATGTAATGTATCGGAATAATTTAGTCCATACTCGCCCAATAGTAACCATAGCAACAAGGATTCTTACTTCCACCTTACATCATCATGATGCAAGTCATGGAGCAACAATATAGTAATGGACATGTGAAATGTCCCATCAACATAATACAAACAAGCTCCCTTATGCCACATCATGTGAGAGTTATACTTTCTCCCAAACCCAAGTACATACATGAACATGAGGTACATCCCAAACAGAAATACATGTAAAGACATGAGATGTATCCAAAACAAGAGTAAATACAAGGACATTAGATATATCACGTGATGTCCAAATTCTTTCATCAACAACCAAAGTAACCATGCATTTTTCTTCTGCATTATTCCAGTGATGTGAAAGGGATGGATCAGAACAATATGTCGCATTTAGTGGTAACCAGACTCACCCAAGAGAAACCAGTGCATCCATGCTTCTTGCTTCCATGTATCATAGATCTGCAAGTGGTTTGGCAACCCCTTTCTCCCAACTATCAACCATTCATCCCAATGTGGATGATGGATCTAATTATGCAAAAACATGGTATCCTCCAATTGTAGGACACCAACCTCCTCAAACTAATGAAAAAGTTTCCACTCCATGATATGTTGAGGTGCACCTCCTACGAGATCTCTCCATGAGACCTTCTTCTTATCAATGGCCCCCCAAAACCAATAATTTTTTGGATCTGGTGTAGGTAGAAGTTTCTTTTTGAGCTGTGAGATGCTCATTGAGAAAATGTCATCTAGAAAGGAGGAAATATTCCTCATCTCAACATGTCTACCACCTATCATATTTTCCTCCATTTCTTCATGAATGAAGCTGCCATTTGATTACTCCCGTAAGGAATGGGTCCTCTTCTTCTCATTGTTGCTCATTGACAGCATTGTAGATCTGCAAGGTGGTACATGTGTTGTCTCAAAGCAAGGCACAATGCTGAAATCATAGCCAGCTATTGTACATAGGATCATACTTATCCTTATCTTTTAGGTTCAATTATATGCAGTTATTTATAAAATTTATAATTTTCATTTTAAAGATAAAATATATATTATTATTTATTAATACCAAGTAATTTCTAAAATTGTTTGAAAAAAAAAAATGAGAGCAAATTTAACTAGAGGTGAGAGGCTCTTAGTCGAGATATTTTCACTTTAACTTGAAGTAAGAGGTTGATATTTATACTCTTTGTGAGGCTACTTTTAAAGGTGAAAGGGAAATGAAATCCTAATGAGGGTTTTATATTTATTTCTTAGCTAAATGGTTTAGGCTGGTAGAAATATGTCTTTTTTAGGTGTATTAAGTTTGGTACTAAGATCATAGTTGCTTGCATGAGGATGTTGCAGAAGGTTCTTGGGCATGGAGAACAAGCATTTTACATTTTCTCAAAAGTCTGAGAAAAACATTAGATAACTTTATTAAAGTATGTTTCTTTGATTTATTTTAATATAATTTAAATTATAAATATTTTTTATTTTTATATTATTTTTAAATGTTTAATTTTTAGGATTTTTTCTAATTTAGTATAATTTAAATTTGAAATTTTTTATATTTATATTTTTTTTTAATGTTTAAAATTAATTATATTATAATTTTTAAGTTAATTATACTAATATCTTATTTTCCAAGATATAAAAATTTATTATTAATATTAATTTTATTAGAAATATAATATATATATTTCATAATATAAATATAATATCCAGTGGGAGGGGATAACACCCCTCCCTCCAGCAATAATGATGATGTCATTCTTGACTCTTCCCAGATTCCATCCTCTGATTTTGCGAGGACATAGACTGAAACCATAGTATTGCGAAGAAACAAGCCTCAGGAGCTCGTAGGCAATACAGAATAGTTGTAGGCAACTTCTGCAACCTGTTTTCCTATCGCTACAAAATGACCAAAGATTGACCTGCTAAGCCATTGTATCAATGCACAAATACAGTACATGAAAGATCATGCACTCATAGGAAAATTTGTCGGCTTTTGGCCTACTAAGAAAGCTCTCCATGGCTGGATTGCCTCTAAATGGAAGCCAAAATAACATGTTACTCTCTAGTTAGTTCCAAAAGGCTTCTTCAATTCCATATTTAACTGTATTGAAGACATAAACCATATCTTAGATGGAGGCCCCTATTTTTTCAACTCAGTGGGTCTGAATCTCAGGGATTTGGTAGAAAGATTCAACCCAGACAAAGAATATCTCAGTTGTGCCCCTGTTTGATTCAGAATGTACTCTCTACCTATGGAATATTGGGATGAGGAATCCCTAAAGGAAATAGGAAATGGCTTAGGAGAGTTCATCAAGGTTGCCGAGGAAACAAAGCTCAGAAGATATACTTCATATGTAAGAATCTGTGTTTACATGCATCTGGATAAGGCTTTCATGGACTCGATAAGTCTCTATCATGATTATTTTGAATGGGTACAAACCATAGATTATGAGCATGTCCCCTTTCAATGTAGAAAATTTCATGCACATGGTCATCTCTTTCACGAATGTCCGCTAAATCAGCCCCCCAAAACCAATGCCACCCATGAAGACAATGATGTAGAGGGGTTCACCAAAGTCTCTAGCCGCTAAAAGCACTATAAGAAACCTCCCACCGCCCCCAAAGTTTGACCTCATGACTCTAGTGCCAGAAAAGCCAAACAAACTCTGCCAGATAGCGAATCTTCACGAAAAAATATGTTAACAACAAAGCCCTCCACCTCTGAACCTTCTACTGAACCCCTAATCCCCCAGACCTCAACCAAATCTCCTCAAGAACCCCCAAGTTTCACTTCCAATCTCAGTAAGGACTCAGATCTGATAATTTGGCAGCCTAATCTCATGGAGATAGATGGCTTATCTCAATCAAACCCCCTCACAGTTGGATCAGTACCAGAAAGAAGCCATTCCAGTCATATGGAAGAGGAACCTGAAAGCATTTACCTAGGATATCTAGACATTCTTACACTGGAGAAGGCCTATAAAAAAAAGAATATGATAAAATACCTGACAAACAGATAGACAACTTAGAGGTGATTCTATTTCACGCACTTCAGAAAAGATCACTTGGCATACAACCAGACAGTCATTGGGATGGAAAAAAACTATTCAGGGAAACAAAAAAAGGATGGCGAAGAATATATCTGCAGAGGACCATCATTGTTGGGGAAATGTTGGTGGAATTTGGAAGATATCCTAAGATGACTAAGTTTTATCAGTCGATCTAAAATAGTTCCCAATGAAACTAACATCATGGAATATTCAAGGGCTCAACAGCCCTGTGAAATGAAGGATGATTAAAGATATGATATAGCAGGAAATACCTTCTGTCTTTTTCATGCAAGAAACTAAATGCAACAACCACACCCTCAGCTCCATCATCTCCAAAATATGTTCTGGTTGCCACACAGTAGTAGTAGATGCCTCCGGAGCCTCGTGAGGCCTATTAATGGTATGGGATCCATAGATCATTTCACTCTATGACTTTCATGCCTCACATACTCATACAAGCATATTTCCATCTTATTGGCTCTAACATTCATGGAAACCTCTGTAATTTCTATTTCCCTCAATATCTTACGCACAAAATTGCACTGCTAAACACCATGGAAATCCTCAATGCCAACTGAATACATCCATTATGGATAATCGAGGGATACTTCAATATGATTACCAAGCTAGAAGAAAAGAAAGGTGGAGGGGCTAAATTAGATATGGAAAGCAACCACTTCAAGGAATTAATCCAAAGAAACTAGTTAATTGACCTTCCCTTCTCCAATGGCATGCATACATGGAACAATAAGCACACAGGGTCACAGAAAATAGCCTCCAATCTTGATCGCTTCCTAATCTCGGATAATGCTATCCAATTAGGGGGAGACATTCACTCTTCCATACTACCTCTATCTGGCTCTGACCACTGGCCTATTCTTCTATAATGGCTGTGTCCTAGAGTCACCACTAAGCGTCCCTTCAGATTTGAAGCTTTTTGGCTTACTCATCCTGACTTTAAAAGCATGGTCACAAATTCATGGAGAAGCTTTACACCTCTAGCAGGTTCCACAATGTATCAATTCCAACAAAAGCTCAAACATCTCAAAAAATAGATCAAGCAATGGAACCACTCCACATTTGGGAACATATTTTAACAATAGAAGATTCTAGAAAAAACCATGACTCAACTTCAGCAACGCATAATCAATGAAGGAAGAACAGAGTCTCTAGCCACTCAAGAAAAAATCATTCTCTCCTAGCTAGAACAAAGAAGAACACAGGAGGAAATCCTCTGGAAGTAGAAATCTCGAATAAGATGGCTCAAGGAAGGGGAAAAAACACTAAATTATTTCACCGCTCAACCATCCAAATACGAATGGACAATCGGATTGCACAAATACAGAATCAGCAAAGAGAAAGGGTAGAAGAACATGAGGATATTGAGAAAGAGCTCCTCAATCACTTCAAGTCTATTCTACAAGAACCCAGGAAAGCAGACATCAAGTAATTAGTAAATTCATCGAGCATATTCCTAAGATTATTATAGAATAACATAACAGGATGCTCCTCCATCAAGTTTCCCTTCAGGAGGTTGAACAAGCTATGGCTCAATTCAAAGATGAAAAAGCCCCAGGTCCAGATGGTTTCACCTCTAATTTCTTTCATCACTTCTGGGACCTCATCAAATTTGAAGTCTCGAAGTTGGTTGAGGAATCTAGAGAACTGCATTGGATGCTCCCCTCTCTCAATGCTACCTTTTTAGCTCTCATTCTGATAAGGAGCTCAAGACCAAGCCATGGAAAAAGCTCAAAATTGAAAGTGTTCAAAATCACTTGCAACCTAAACTACTGGATAGGCCGCGGCGATACGATCCTAATGCTATGAACAACACTCAAATCTGACACTGTATGTGAAAGTTATTCAAGTTTGAACATTCACAATTTTAGGCAAAAGACAAGTTTGACTTGGTTTGACTTTGATTAAAAAAATATATATAAAAAAAAATATTCCTTGGAATATTCCAGAGAATATTTCAAGGAATATTCCATTTGGGCGAATGAACATTTGACAAGTGGTCACGCAGGAATTGATGGTTGTTGACTTCTGTTGTTTCTAGCCAATGACAGGCTACCACGTGGCAGGCTCAGAAGCTGCCACGTGGCCCCCGGCCGGTGGAAAATTCACAATATAAAATTTGTTACAGTTCTAACGAATTGAACCTGAGAGCTCTGGGTTATGGTGCCAACGTTTTACCGTTGGGCTCCAACATTATTTCTTAATATTAAACCGTGGCGGGCTGATTTAATGTTTAAACAGTGTAAGGGCGGAATGCAAAAGGGGCTAGCTCGACCCCACACGACCAGGGCGCAAAGAAATGTGGTGTAAGGCCTAGCTGCGGTGGGTTTAGGTAATTAACCATGTGGGATGACTGCGACATGTGGCCATTGTTACAGTTACAATAAATGCTGGCTTTAATAATAAACGTGACTACCGGCGGATAGAGCGGGATTTGGATGTGACCGCTCCCATTCTAGCATTAAATTTAACTGCTAGTGGTTCCCGCCAAATTTGGGCGCGGTCCAACTAAACTGATGGTTTTGGCTATTTTGGTGGGGTTAACTGCAGTTAGCCCACATTTAGTGGGATTTTTACCTAACATTGGGCAAATACTGTTTTAAGCATAAATTTTGATAGGTTCAACCTTTTGGAACAAATGTTTTTTTGATTTCATATCTTCTCAGCATTCTAAATCCATGGAGATAGGTTTCAGAGCCATTGGAGTTGATCTTCAGCCTATTTAGCTTCGGAGAAGTTTTTTGAGCCACTAGGGCCATTTTGTGTTTGAAGCTGTGTTGAGCTGTGGTTAACCATTTGAGGTGAACCAAAAGTCATTTTCGACTATTTTTAGCATTCCAGAGCCATTGAGATAGGTTCTAGAGGTAGTAGTGGTGTTCTACAGCCATTTTAACTTCAGAGAATTTTTTTGAGCCATTAGGTCCTTTTTGGTAAAAGAGATATATTGGGTTGTACATTTCTTTTTAAGGTGAACCAAAGACCATTTTCAGCTATTTGAAATCTTATGAATCTCGTGGAAGGTTTTTTAGAGCTGTTTGAAGACTTTCATAGGCCGGAAACCTTCGGGAGAGTTTTTAGGGCCACTAGGACCAGTTTGGGGTTTGAGTTGTTTTGAGTTGTACCTTCCTGTTTGAGGTGAACCAAATATCATTTTAAACTAATTCCTACCTTATAAACCTATTGGAAGAGGTTTTAGATCTATTTGAGGACTTATACAACTCGAAAAGCTACAGAGGAGTTCAAAGAGTCGTGAGGGCCTTATTGAAGAAATCATTGTTTGTGGTAATTCTTCATTGTTTAGTGATTTTGGAAAGGCATTCTTATCTTTTTCATACCTTCTGAATTAGTATTTGCATTCATATTTGTATATTTATACACTCTTTAATTTGTATTAGCATTTGAAAGCATTTTAATAAAAGAGGACAAGCTCATTTTGAGAGGTTTGATCTAGTAGACGTAGCCCAAGAGGGGTGAACTGCTCATCAAACATTTGTGTCATGTTATGCTGAAGTTATCTTGCTAAAAAAATCTCATTTAATATGTTAAAAAACAAATTACATTAACTTCCATTCACACATAAACTCTTATACAACTACCAAAAACACTTTGTTTCAATTGCAAGACATGATTAACAGTTTGCACATGTCATTTGATGGAATTTGAGTGTTAACTTCTACAAGTTCTAAATACAGAGTTTGTAAAGGGCTAGGCAGCCTTCAGATCTCATCCTTTTATCAAAGGTAACATATCCAGTAAATTCCCCTACAGTCAATCTCTGGATTAGATCTAAGTAGTTGTTTTATGCAACAAGACTTGGAGAATTTTGCACACATTTAAATAATGGAAATGGATACCTTGCACAATTTTTCAAGTACTTCCATTTTCATATCACATTCCAAAAGAATAAGATTCCAACACCCAGATAAATATAGACCCATTGCATTATGCAATGTTATCTACAAGGTGATTTCTAAAGTCATTTCTAATAGGTTCAAGACTCTGAAACACACCAAGAAGGCAGGTATGCTCCTAAAAATTTATCTCCGCAAAGATTTTGATAAACTAAGCCGGGATTATATCAAGAAAATGCTTACTGCTTTTGGCTTCAACCCCTCTTGCATTATATGGGTTATGAATCTCATTTCTTCCCTTTTTTACTCCATCCTCATAAATGGCATCCCTTCTTGTCCCTTTTCTCCCTCCATAGGCATTCGCCAAGCAGATCCCCTATCGCCCTTCCTTTTTGTCCTCATGGAAGAAGGGCTAGGTCATCTCATTGAAAATTTCCACCGTTCTCACAACCTATGTTGAATCTCTGTTCAAGGCTCCCAACCAAATATTCACCAACAGTTTGTAGATGAAAATATGTTGTTCGATCATCCTTCAATTCAAGAAGATTTCACTTTTAAATCCCTACTTGACACTTTCTCGGACGCCTTAGGTACCTCTATCAACTCAGGTACCTCTATCGATCCTGGAAAATCTCAGATATTTTTTTTCAATACCCCAGCCATTACCCAAAGCAACATTGCCAGAATTCTTGGCTTCTCTATAGCTTCCGTACCTTCCAAGTACCTTGGAGTGCCCTTGATTGATTCCATAATCTGACTCTCATCCTGGCAAGAGCTCCTAGAAAAACTTGAAGCCCGACTTTCCTCCTGTACCTATAGATCCCTTAGTATTGCTAGCGTTATTATCCTAATCAGAAAAGTTTTATAGTCTATGCCCCTCTATCTCTTCTCAGTTCTCGCGGCACCAAAATGGGTCCTCAAAAAGATAAAAAATATGCAACGTAATTTCAAAACCGTAAATGAAATTTGGTAAAATGTTCAACAGTATGCATGCCAAAAAAGGATGGTGGTCTAGGACTAAGAGATCTGCATCACATCAATGCAGTCATGGGTGCTCGCATTTGGTGGAAATGGTTATCTACGCCACACATTCCATCGACACTTCTTTGGAATGTCAAATGTGCCAACAACAGACCCCCAAAAGATCTTATCAGGCTGAAAACAGCTGATACGAGCTCTCTTATATGGAATGCAAACAAACAACACCGAGCCCTCATTCAAGAGCACAACTTCTGGGGAGTCAGAGATGGAGGTACAACCCTTTTCTGGGCTGATTCTTGGCAAAAAAGGCCCAAATTAGTAAATCTTATACGGCCTCAGCAACACGTGGATCAACTTAACCAAATGGGAAACAAAGTCGAACATTATTGGGTACCCCCAACAATACAAGGATACCATCAATGGGCACCAACAACTCAGATCTGTAAGAATTGGCAGGATGACATGAACAGGGAAATTGATGAAGAACTTAACAGCAAAAAAAATTAGATATTTAGAGAAGAAAGATCTTCTTAGGTGGGGATACACACCTCAACGCACGTTCACTACCAGGGAAGCATACACTTTGATGTATCCCACCCAAGAACCAAAAGATCCTCTTTGGACCCAAATCTGGTAACCTGGTATCTAGCCTAAGGTCTCTACTTTCCGGTGGCTCTGATGCCACAAACGCATCCTCACCTGGGATAATATTTAAAAAAAAAGGATTTATCGGACCTTCGAGCTGCCCTAACTGTTCAATGCAAATTGAAACTATCCAACATCTAATGGAAACATACATCTTAGCCAACAAAATGTGGGAAGAAATTATCTTCAGATGCAGAAGATCGAATCACATACAAGGTGATATTGTTAGCACCATTCAAAATTGGCCCTTGGCACCTTACAACAACAAGTTATTAAACACTCTTTGGACTCTTCTCCTGGGCCTTCTTCTATGGAAAGTATGGAAGGAAAGGAAAAAAATAATATTTAAGAATCAGATCAATCCTCTGGATACCATATAGAACAACCTCTACATCAACCTTCAAGAAACATTGACTCTTAACCATTGGTAGGACTCTGATTTTCCAACTCAAGATCGGGAAAAAGTAATTTGAGAGAACTTGCATCTCTCGATCCCATTCCACCCCTCCAACACTAGCACTCCTACCACTCATCAGGATTCACCGAGCACTTGGATTCCTCATCCCGCTGGGCTAATCAAGATGAATTTTGATGGAGCCTCGAAAGGAAATATGGGAGCTGCAGGATTTGGTGGCATATTTCATGAATTTTTTGGTAACCCCCTTTTGATATTCTATGGATCCATAGGATGGGATTCTAACAATTCGGCTTAACTGGAAGGTTTATGGCAAGGTCTTTGTCTTTCTCATAGGCACAATTATTTCCCCATTAAAATAGAAGGAGACTCTCAAATCATCATTAACGCAATGACTAATCTCCTCATGGGTGCTTCCACCACCAAGGTGGCTAAAATTTGGCATTTGGCTGCTAGATTTGAGCTCATAGAATAATGGCTGAAGCATAATCGGGTGGTCTCCTTCAAGCATGTCAAATGATTTGGTAACAAAGTAGTGGATGTTCTTGCAAACAAGGGAGTGGACTATGATCAAACCATCTACTCTGCTCCCCTCAACACTCTCCATGATACCTCTCTCATACAGGAATGCACTAAGTTAGTGCACATTGAAACAACAATCCCAGATGTAGGTCATAAATGAAGGCTGGCATACGGCGAGCCCATGTCGTGACACATGGCTCAGCCACATGGTCACGCATCAGCTCAAGCCGTGGGAATTTATTTATGCCAACTGTAACCACTGAAGCTCCATCAATATGCTTGTCTGTCGATGCACTCACCCTTACTTCAAAATTTCTCTGAGCAGTAGCCTTCCTCCATTTCCCTCGAGTTGTATCTATCCCTATGTGGTCTCAGAGCCGAGATATAGAATGCCCATAGGAGGGAAATGTTGTTTCTATTGTTGTATTTTCCTTGCTCCCGACCACCACATCTCCCACAACCTTCATTGCGGCTTTAATTTCGATACTGAAACTTTGGCTCCCCTGTCCTCTTCAAAATCAGCTCCTCATCCTTCTATTCATTCGGCCCCACAGTCTCAGCCTTTCAACAGCACCTCCACGAGCACCGCTATGCCCAGGTGTCGCCGTATGTGCTGCCGTTGAGGCAGTGGGCATGGAAGGGTGTCTAGGCCTCCACTGATCAACTGTTCTGACTCCTCATCTCCTTCACTGGAGGATTCGTATGGGTGTTATCCTGCAATCCGCAGCAGTAGAGGCCGAGACTTGGCCTCGAGGTGGTCACACTCCTTAACTCCTGTTCACATTTCCTCCCTGCTACTGCACCACACCACAAGTCATTCTTCCCCACTACTGCCTCATCTGGAGACGCTGCCCTCTCTGTCCACTACGCACTCCGCTCAATTCCATTACACTTGCACCTTGGACCATCCTCACATCACAGCCACCATCTCTATTATCTTCAGGGAGAAAGCATCCAATGCCGAGAGCCTTCGTCCTAGGAAATTGCTTAGAAAATTCACTTTAGATTTGATGCCTCTACTGCCTATGAGAAAACCTAAAGCTCTCCCTGTCATTCATGGTGCTCCTGCCTCCAGCAACAAAAGCAAGGGCAGCACAGTCAATGGTATTGGCAGCAATAGTAGCAGTAAGGACTGGTTTGGTGATGATGGGGGCATGGGCAGTGCACGCACCGCCAACATTCCTAAACATGCAGTGCCCTGAGACATGACTGATGATGACACTGAGGAGTACAGGTGCCTAATTGTGGAGGAGACACCTCCCCCAAGCAATGACACCTAAATTATACAAGTTTCTTTTCAGTTTGGGACTCTTTTTTCTAGTTTATTATTTTTCTCCTAGACAATCTCGTCATACATTACTTCTTTTTGTATGAAGTTGGTTTCCCCATCATGGGCAGCTATAGTAAAACTAATTTGGCTGGTTTCCCCTTCTGGGGAAGTCACAATTTTGATCTTCTGCCTCACAATGCCTCTGGAATTGGCTAGTCCAGCAATTCTAGAGGCCAAACAATCCATGTACTACATGTTTTTATAAATAGAAATTAGACTTACTTTGAAAAAAAAAAAAAAAAAAAAAACTCATAGGTATATACAATTCACGAGGAGGTGTTAAAATATCTCATTTACAATTCAATCCCCACAAATGGATATGATCTATTTAATATCGGGTATTTTAATAAAACCACTTTGAAACATCCACTTTACAACAAAACTTTGCAATTCCCATATTTCATGTATGATTCAATCGCGAAAGAGAGAGAATATGTTGAATATCGGGTATTTTATTAACGCAATCACGTGATTCTAATTACTAAATATAAAAAAATTGAATTCTTTTCAATGATTTGTAACGGAGAAAAAATAAAAAGTTCGAAGAGTTTTCGAACCGCAACTTTTAATAATAATATTTTAAATAATATTTCAAATTTCATACTAAATTCTTTGAGATATTATACGTCAGGTAATCTAATTTTTTAGAAACAGGCGTTGGACACAAGGTGTAATATACACGCGTCTTCTTTGTTCATAAATTCCAATTCTCCTCCATCATATTTCGCTCATTAACCATTCTCTCCTTTATTTGCCTCTTGATAGCCTTGTTATTTTTCGCCCTCACCCACACGATTTCCGCTTCCATTTCCTATTATAATTCTTGTAATAGCACAACATACTATCCTTCTACGTCTTCTACCACAATATACTTCAACATCCTCTGTATATGTTCTGCCAAAAACATTGGCCCCAACGCCTAGATGTTCTTCTTCTTATTTCAACATCCTCTGTAGCTGTTCCGCCAAAAACTTTGGCCCCAACCCCTAGATGTTCTGGTTCTTATTAGTTCGTGCCGCTCGCGGCAACGAACTATAGTAATCAAAAAGTAACAGTAGTATTAATATTCCCTACCATTATCCTAAGTTTTTATTTTGTTTCATAAAACAAATGTGGCTCAACCTTTGAAATTGACGGAATAATTTCGAGCACCAATCACAGATTTTATTGTCTTATTGGCCTCTTCTCGAAGTAGATAGGTGATATGATTCATGTTTATTCATATAAAAATAGTTTTTTATTTCCAAATGGTCTTAAATACAAACTAATGCTAACATTAGTTAGCAAGAATTAAATGTTTGGGGTAAAATTTCTAGTAATGTTTGGGGTATTGATTGTGTGCATGTAATGGTGTGTTGTCACAACCATCTTCCATCATGTAATGGTGTTCTACGCTATTACAACAATCATCTCGCATGTATACTTATTTCCCTTTCCCATGTATCTATTTACTTATTTCTGTCTCCCATGTATCTATTTTTACGAACCAAGAGCCTTGCGTATGGATTTGTTTCTTGGAAGCATGATGCTAGCGCTAGGCTAATCCATTCTCACACCTGCGAGTCTCGTCTCCTCAGGGTCTAGTCCTTCAGCACACTATCTACCTCACATTTCTCTCTATGACATCCCCTTTTGTTGTCTAGTGATTTTATTCTTACAACGTACTTCGGTCATACGATTTTCTCCTGACACTCGCACGCTGGGGGGCAATCTGTTACACCATTTTTTGGTCATCTAACCTTTTATCATTAGATGGACCCAAGTACACCATGTAAGACCAGTTTTACCAAGACCCGCTTTACCCCAAGTAAAACTACTTACCATGTTAAACTTCATGTTAAAATAGAAACCCCAAAAGGAAATATTAAACAAACCTATTTTGTTTGATTTTCCTCATGGAATAATTAATTAAACCATAATTTAATTATTATTCCTAGTCATGTTTAACCCAAACAAAGAAATTAATTAGATAAACCTTTATTTATCTTATTATTTTCTAGGAATAATTATTTAAATCTTATTTAGATAATATTCCTTGTTAAATATGACCAAATCACCCACAAATAATTAAATAAATCATTATTTATTTAATTATCCTTTAACCACTTCCTTAAAAAGATAAATAAATCATTTATTTATTTATTATTAACAAATAAAGGGATTTGACCCAAGTCAAATACTTTTTCCCTCCAACAAATATAATAAAATATTCCATAAAAGGTAGATCTAGATTTGGTTAACATTATTTTAATCATGCACCAAGATCTAGAATGACCCAATATTTTGTTATAAATAGGAGGGTTTTCCCCATCATTCTTCACCTTTTGTTGCCTATTAGATCACTCTGGATCTATACACTTGGTCTCATTTCCACCATTTTGCTCCCATTGAGCTCTATCTTCTACATTGGGTTTTCTACATCTACAAGAGAGAGAAAGCTTAGATCTGAAGTGCTGAGGACTACAAAGAACCCATCCCATTGAGGAGATCTGGATACACCTTCTTGTTTCCTCCCAGGTGCCCTGTAATATAAAAATTCATTCAAAAAATCGTGTTCGTGTCTTGTCTGTTGGATGCATGGAGCAAACTCTTTACTTTACTGCTTAATATCTTTCCATTTATAGATCTGTTTGTTGCAGCACTTTAACTACTAATTGCAGATCTGAAGATGTTTTGCAGCCATTATTGTTGTTAGGGCTATTAGTTATGCGTAGCTAAGGTGGTTCTTTTTCGTACACTTCGACGAAGAATTCATACTAACAAATGGCGACTCCACACGGGTTTTGAATTACGACCGCTGTCGTTTTTCCTATTCCTGCATATCCAGCTACTTCAGACCCTAGGGTTTCTTTTAAACTTTTTGTTTTTCCTATTTTCATGTGGTTTTTTCCTCATAAATCCCTCAAACATTAAAATTTCTAACTTCCGTGTGTTTCTGGCCCTATTGCGCAGGTGACCGACATCAACCGCAGCTGAGACGACATTTTTTTCTGAAATCTGCCGCCGCGAGTCCCGGAAGTGCAGGTCGCACTTTTTGGCCCACAAAGTGCGACCTCAAGCCTCAGGTCGCAGAAAACAGCCCCAAAACTGCGACCAGAGCGAAAAACTGGTCAAAAACCGCGACCTTGACTTTTTTCTGCTGTTTTTCTGAAATTTTTCTGGGTTTTTATGAAGCTTCTGTCAGGGTTTTCCAGCCTCTGTCTCAGCCCGTTTCGACTTGTTTCTGATCTTCTTTTGCTCATCTAAGTGGGAACCTAGCCCCCTAGGGCTTCAGTACCCTCCACTTTTGGTGGAAGAGTTTTAGTCAAGCCACTCGCTTGCTTTAGCCTCTCTTTTCCGCATCTCGTTACCTCCTTCGTATCCATTGAAATCAGCCTCTTTTTCCTTTCAAATCACCTCTTGTCGTTTTGTTTGGACCTCCTTTGAAGGCCTCCGCCTTGCCCCCTCCGGTTTTTGCTGATTTCCTTCCTTTTTCCAGCCACCTTGCCTCTGTCTCTTGGCTGTGATCTGCACTTCTTTCCTGCAGCTTTATCCTCCAGATCCCTGTCCCTTTCGACCCTAGATCTGTTGAGCTCTTTTTATGTGTGTTTTGACTAGATTTTTGCCCGCTTTTAGAGTAGTTTTGAGAGACACGCCTCTTTGGGTTAGATTGATGCATAGTTAGCTGTTAAATGTTCTGTCTTTTCAGCAATCTATATTATTCTACGCAGATTTCTTTTCAGTTACGCAACACACTTTTTCTTGCTCTCAAAATGAGAAGGGTTTAAAAATTAATATTAACACACACCACACACTGACCCTAAGTGAAGAAGCGCCTGGTTCACACCGCCTGGCAAAGACTCTAAAATCAATCGTCACTACACCTTTTCTGCCCTTGACCTGAATTGATTCTGTCCCTTTCTGCCCCTGTCGGTTTCCTTCTTCCTGTCATCATTGCGCCCCCCAGGCACCTTTCCCGGAGACTTCTTGGCCTTCACCCTCAGTTTCCGGTCGATCGGCCTGCTCCGTCCCACCGTCGTCGAGCCCGTCCTTCTCTGATTCTTTGGGTTCTCCTTTTCCTTCTGGCTCTCCCCCCTGTCACCTCCACTATGTCTGGTCCAGGGCCTAACACTAGCGGGAATCCCGGCCCTAATGCTGGGACTACTACTAGTGGAACCACCACAGGAACTACCTCGGCTTCACCCGTGCTCCCCTTCTTGGCAGGCCTCGGCCTCCCCGATTTGGACCGGTTGATAAACGACCCTATACACCATGATGCTAGTTGGCCTGCTATGCCGACAAAGCTCCCTTCCGACATCCCAAAGTTTGAAGGCCATGCTGGAGAAGATCCTTCAAATCATGTTCGATCTTTCCACATGTGGTGTTCATCTACCTCTATTACCGATGACTCTGTTCGCCTTCGATTGTTCCAACGCACGCTTACAGGCGAAGCTTCTAAGTGGTATGTTGATCAACCCACTTCCTCCCATACCACCTTTTCAACCCTTGCCCGGGCTTTTTTATCTTACTTCCAGCTTCCCCTTCGTTATGACACTGGTATCGAACTCTTGACTTCCTTCAAACAAACCTCTTCGACCCGCCTTTCTACCCATGTCCAGGAATGGCGAAGAAGACGGAGCCTATGTAAATCTCCTACCTTCGAAGACCGTGTCTACATGGACTAGTTCCTTAGATCTCTCTTGTCCCCTATCGGGAAAGATGTCGCATCGCATTTTCCTCAAACCGAAGAAGATGCCCTCCAAATGGCATTAAAGTATGACCTGATCTACGCTCAGACAGGTTATGATCCTACTGTCCTACCTGATCTCCCCAAACCCGGTGATGCCCATACACTGGGGGCACCTCATGCTACCGACAATATCGTTGGATCTATCTCTCATCCATCCGCTCAACCTCTCATGAGCTATGGTTTTCCTGGGGGAGGGGTCACCACTCCCTGCACTTCTCCCCCTCCCGGTAGCACGCATCCAGGATACGGCATGCCTCATCCTTTTGCCCAACCTCCTGCTTACCCCAATGCTGCCCAACCTAACCAGTACTTTTATCCGCAACCTGGTGCGCCAGCTCCTCCAGCATATGCGCTTTCGCCTCCCTTGCCTTCTCAACCCCTGCAATAGCCGTCACCCCCCCCTCCAGAGCCGGTGGTTGCACAGCAGGGATTCTTGGCTCCCCAACCACCTAACAGACAGGTGGCCACTCCACCTTCCCCTTCTAGTTCCTCCAATTACCAGATCCTCATGATGAACTCTGATCCACCTCTAACCGTCGACCTTAACCTTCAAACTCGGTCTCGCCAGTACCCCAAGCCTCCTGCTCAGTCTGCCCTCGAGCCTCCTTCTTCAGGTTCTACAGAGCCTCTTTCGACATCCAGTGGCCCCTTACATATCCCTCAACCTAAAGTTGAGGTTCATACCAAGATTCCTAAGGGACCATTACGCCGAAATGCTGCTTCTGGTCGAGCTGCTCATTCGTATAGCATAGTAGATGATTTGGCACAATCTCCTGCTACCATTTCCACATTGGAACTCCTCCAATCGTGCCCTTCCCAAAAGAAGGCTCTACTATCTGCCGTGGGCGCTGTAGATCCTGCTGATGACCAAATGATTGTTTTCGACGCCACTCACTCGGACCACCCTCCCCTTCCTCCTTCCGTCGCCTTCCAAATCTCAGTCAAAATACGGAACGCCATCGTTTCCCGGTGTATAATTGACGAGGGGGCATCCACCTGCGTGATGTCCGCTTCGGTTTGGAAGCAACTCGGATCCCCTGAGCTGGCCCCTTCCACGATCACCCTTAGAGCGTGGGACAGTCATGCCTCCCAGCCCATTGGCTTGTTTCGTAATTGCCCTATCACCCTCGCCGGTAAGACTGTTTGCGTCGACGTCGAAGTCATCGACGCCCCGCTAGACTACAACATTCTATTGGGGCGAAGCTACACCTATGCTATGTCTACTGTCCCATCCGCGGTTTTCCGCAAGATGTCTTTCCCTCATAATGGAAAGATAGACACCATTGGACCAAATGGACACATCATGAGCCACAACTTGGACCACCGAGTAAACCATCTCTTTGTAGCCAACAAGCAAACCGTCGATTCCTTGACCGTTGTCTCTCCACACATAAAGATTCCACCGCTTTGGTACTTTTTTCATCTTCTCCTCCTCACATCGATCCCACTATTTCCATCGTTTGCATCTTGCAATCATCTCTCAAAGTTGCCCATAAGCGGCCCCGCTAGTCAGCAACCTCCCCCTCGCCCTCCGCAACCCGCTCCTAGCCATTCATCTCAGCTAGCCGGACCTCCTTCTTCTGGCCCTCCCCCTACAGCTGGTATCCCTGAACCTCTTTATCCTCCCGGCACGGTTCCTCCAGGCCTTAGCCATTTAGGAGCCATCCCACCTAGCCATGCCCCCTCTGGTCAGATACTGTTCCTAGCTCCCCCACCAGGAGCGTACATGGTACTAGTCATGGCGACCCTCTCTCTTCCTAACTTGACACTTGGGATTCCCGTTTGGTACCTTGATCCTCCAACCCCCACCTTGCTTGGTCAGCCCAAACCTCATATTGCTTTGACCCCGGTTCAACCGGTCCCCATGACTTCTCCCACTGCATCAGTGCCTCAGTCACCTCAACAGGAACCACCTCTTGTTGCGACCGTTTCGGGTAAGAAGGGCAAAGCTCGCAAGGGGGCATCAAAGGACAAGGCTGCCCCAACAAACCCTGCTCCTTCTCAGCCTCCAAAGCATACCATCCAGTGTGCTTTGTGTGATGTTGTCGGTCACGCCTCCCATACCTGTCCTAAATTTCTTCATCTCAAGCCCATGGTTAATGTCACGTTCCCTGAGTCCGCGGTCCTAAGAGCCTCTGTTCCTTCCGCGACCGCGACCAAGAACCCTATGACTATTCACACCAATAACCCCTGTGCTTTATGTGATCTCCATGGCCATTACACCCATCTTTGTCCACGCCTCGAGGACTTACGCACCTCTATCGCCGCAGTCCACCAATTCGAGGCCAAGCACAATGAGTCCACCTCTCCCATATTTGCGCCTTCTGCTTCAGCAGAACTACCAGATATGACTGCTCCCATTGACATTCCGCCTCCTGATGTCGAGATGATGGAGCCTTCGTCCAACATTTTTTACCTATCATCATCCATGAGACCCTCGGGGAACATTCCATCTGAATCCTCCCCTGTTGTTTCACTTGACCTTCCTTCAGCGATCATCTTGGGCTCAACATCGGTAGATCCTTTATCTACTTACTCTTCGGTCACCCCTTGTGACGATGCGCATGTGAACCTCTCTTCTCATGATGATGATTTAAGTCACTTCACCACGTCAGGTGGTCTTTCTTCCACCAGTCACCCCATCTTCTATCGCGATGACGACATTATGGAAAAAATCCCCACACCTGACGTTATCTGTTCCCCCTTACATCGAACCCAGGTGCTCACACCACATCCACCTTGTGGCCATTACATTGAAACCCAATGTTTGGGTAAGGGGGCACCCACATTTGAGAGACCAAGAGAAGAAATTCTCCACCACTCTCCTAGTGTATCTGGTCGTGTTGACTTTAGTCCCAGTATTCTTCCACCGTTAGAAGAACCTCTAGAGTCCCATATCACTTCAGATCACTCTAGGGATGATCCCCCTTATCATTCCCTCATCTTACATCAGCAACCCAGTCTCTTAGACATTATTGTTGACCAAACTATAGGTTTTCTACAAGAGCATCAGTTCATTATCTCCAAATCCTCTTTTTGGGATAGTGACACCAGGTATGCCAACACGGAAACTTAAAGTCCCTTTGATCCCCATATGCAGTACCAAAAGAGATTGGTAATCCTCCATTTCCTTTCTCAAACTACATAACCATAACGAGAACAAATGGCACACCACATCATTAAAATGTGTTTAGATTCCCCTTTTTCTAAATACATTTTGGCATGACCACACCATTCTCGGGGGCACCCATGCCCCTCAACCATAACCCTCCTCACCTCGTTTTTGGAGAGGAGGTTGTCTTACCAATCGAGTGTAAAATCCCTTCCCTTCATCTGGCTGTTGAACTTCTCCCTGACACCCAACCTCTAGAACAACGACTTATCATGCTTGAGCGTGCTTCTGAAGACCGTCGTGTTGCCTTGCAAACCATGGAAGCGGCCAAAAAACACACCAAAGCTCAGCATGACCGAAAAGTCTAGCCTCGTACCTTTCACGAAGGCGACCTTGTTCTAGTCTATGACCAGGCTCATGATGTCCTTGGTCATGGGAAGTTTGACTCATTATAGCTAGGCCCTTACATCATCAGTACGGCGCTCGGTAAGGGGGCATACCTCTTAGAGGATTTCGAAGGCCATCCCCTTCCTAGTCCTCGCAACGCACTCTATCTTAAGAAATGTTACCCTTAGCATTTCCCTTCTGAAATGCATGTTTTATTTTCTTTTAGATAGCCAGCATCTGTTTTTTCATTTTTCCTACTTCACCAGGACCCATTTCGTCCACATGAAGTTACCTCACCTCCATTTAAAATCGAATTTCCTCACCTACGCCACTTGTACTTGGGGCACCATATTGCCCCTTACTTGTCCATGTTCGTGTCGATTTTCGTCATGAGTTACCACCTTGTACTCATGCTTCCATGGTCCCCCATTGGGGCCTTTCCTGTGTGGCAGCACTATCGTGTCGCCCTTGTTTAGAGCATCCAAGTTGAGTCATCATCGCATTCATGGAGTCTATCCTGCGTCCCTTTGTTCCCCACCATAACCCTCCTTCCGTTATTGCTTGGTTCCTCTCTTGTGTCGCATATCATGACCTTCAGCCTCACTGTCCCCTATCCCTTCTGGAACTGTGTTAGTCGCTGCCATGTCATTCATGCCCTTTATGCTCTAACAAGGGAAGTCGTCCATTCGCCACCCCATCCTTTTCATTCCGCCATCATCATTAGTGTCAGTCTGTCCGTCGCTCTACTCTTTTCTCTCGTGCCTTAGTTGAGGATCTCTCATTGCCTCACCTATGGTGGACCTCCTTCTGTCGACATCAGCTCATTCATTCCAGAAGTCAGGTCTAGAGGGCGGTGTACCTTGGTTCCAGCTTCCACTATTGTTCGGTGCCTCAGATCAGGCAAAGGGATCTCTTCTTCCCCTTTGACTTGATTGTTTCTCCAGCTCCTTTCAGCATGATCGAGATCCGTATACTCGATGGTTCAGTGATCCAGCAGTAGCTCTTGATGATTCTCGGGTGTGTGTGAGATGTCTCAGCCCTCATGAGGGGGTGGCCCTGCAGGTAGCCCCCCACATGCCCGGATGACCTCCTCCTTGCAGCCTTTGATGCCGCTCCAGATATTTGATGATGTTGGCCGTCG
Source organism: Pinus albicaulis (assembly GCA_034641835.2). Lineage (NCBI taxonomy): Eukaryota > Viridiplantae > Streptophyta > Pinopsida > Pinales > Pinaceae > Pinus > Pinus albicaulis. The sequence goes on along the minus strand of JAXQQM020060325.1, from coordinate 300,794 downwards.
CCACTTGCAGCGCCTCTTTCGATTTGCATGTATCAGTCAGATTTTGTGAGCCCTTCCCCATTCACAAGGGGCATTTGGGTTGTATTTGTATCTCATGTACTCAGATATTATTGTACCAGTCCTGGCTGTTATCCCAGGCACAACATGTATGTGGGATTCCTTATTGTATTTTTATCTGGCTCCTGATTATGCCAGCTGTATCTTATAGTTCGGTCCCTTGTTTACTGGACACACTATTCTTTTGTACTTTGTCTTGGCGGGCATAGGTATGCCTCCCCCGCCGCCTTCAGCACAGGTACCCTCTCATAAAAAGAGACTTGTTGCACCTGCGAGTCTCGTCTCCTCAGGGTCTAGTCCTTCAGCACACTATCTACCTCACATTTCTCTCTCTGACATCCCCTTTTGTTGTCTAGTGATTTTATTCTTACAACGTACTTCGGTCATACGATTTGCTCCTAACACTCGCACGCTGGGGGGCAATCTGTTACACCATTTTTTGGTCATCTAACCTTTTATCATTAGATGGACCCAAGTACACCATGTAAGACCAGTTTTACCCTATGTAAAACTACTTTCACTATGTTAAAATTAGGAAACCCCAAAAGGAAATATTAAACAAACCTATATTTGTTTGATTTTCCTCATGGAATAATTAATTAAACCATAATTTAATTATTATTCCCAGTCATGTTTAACCCAAAAACAAAGAAATTAATGAGATAAACCCTTAGTTATCTTTTTATTTTCTAGGAATAATTATTTAAATCTTATTTAGATAATATTCCTTGTTAAATATGACCAAATCACCCACCATTAATCAAATAAATCATTATTTATTTGATTATCTCCCAACCACTTCCTTAAAAAGATAAATAAATCATTTATTTATTTATTTTCACTAATCAAGGGATTTGACCCAAGTCAAACACCCTTTCCCTCCAACAAATAATAATAAAATATTCCATAGAGGTGGATCTAGATGTGATTAACATTATTTTAATCATGCACCAAGATCTAGAAGGACCCAATATTTTGTTATAAATAGGAGGGTTTTCCTCATCATTCTTCACCTTTTGTTGCCTATTAGATCACTCTGGATCTATACACTTGGTCTCATTTTCTACCATTTTGCTCCCATTGAGCTCTACTTTCTGCATTGGGTTTTCTACATCTACAAGAGAGAGAAAGCTTAGATCTGAAGTGCTGAGGACTACAAAGAACCCATCCCATTGAGGAGATCTGGATACACCTTCTTGTCTCCTCCCAGGTGCCCTGTAATATAAAAATTCATTCAAAAATCGCGTTCTTGTCTTGTCTGTTGGATGCATGGAGCAAACTCTTTACTTTACTGCTTAATGTATTTCTATTTATAGATCTGTTTGTTGCAGCATTTTAACTACTAATCTCAGATATGAAGATGTTTGGCAGCCTCTATTGTTGTTAGGGCTATTAATTATGCGTAGCTAAGGTGGTTCTTTTTCGTACACTTCGACGAAGAATTCATACTAACAGAAACCATGTTGTGTATTAAAGACTGATGTTTCTGGATAAAAAATAATAAATGAATTTCAGGTGGCTCCATGCGTTGCGTCTTAGTGCTTTAGTACTATATTTCTGGGAATTTTAAGGACACTAGTCACATTTAAAAGCCCAAGAAAATTAATTCGACCTCACACCTTCCTTTCAAAAACTTACTTAATTGTTAATAGCCAGAGTAATTAACGCCCATAAAGTCCAATGCCTCTACCTCTTGGCCCGGACTTGCCACTCCACAACAATTCTTGTTTTGATTATTATCGTTGTATTCAACTTAGTCGCGAGATTCCTTTGCTCACATAATCTGCTACTATAAAAATGCATTGCAATTTCTATATTTAGCCCGCCAATGACGTAGAAAAACTTGTTGTCTCCAGAAAAGACAAGAACTCGTATTTGTCAATCATAGAGGGTAAGCAATTCTTTGGCATCTTTGAAAAAACTTGCTTCGCTTCGAGGAGGTGGCCTTTTTTTCTTATTGGATTTTTTATCTCTTTTATCTCTAATTTCGATCTTCCCATTATCAAAGATAAATAATAGCCCGTCGACAATGGACCTAGAGACTCGTGGGGATAAAACCTCGCACTTGTGGGGACCAGACCTCCACATGAAAAGTTACACCACAAACTCTAAAAAAATAAAATATCTTTAAAGATTTGTTCCCAACAGGGAAAATTTTAAGAACCCCCTTAAATTTATATATATAATAAATGGGCGAATCCCCATGATACATGGGAAAAACGGAAGGCAATTTTATTAATAATATAATATGTATATATAATTTTTTGGTGAATCTCTCATGAGATTATATTATCTTGTAAAATCATGGCGAATCACTACTACAAAATGGTGAATTGTTGTCTAGTGGAGTTCAGGGTGGTGGTTCCAATGAAGATATGGTAGTAGAACCAGGAGTTGAAGGAAGAGAACCACCGAGACCAAGCATGGCACATGGTGACTCGTGAGGGAAGTAGTTCTCGTGCAGTTTGGAAGACGTGTTCTTCTAGTTATGCTAAGCGTAATGTTGTTTCTCATGCTACTACTAGCACTTATATTGAGGTTGGAGAGGAGTTTGAGGAAGCATGGAAGGTATCAGTGGTGGAGAATTACAAAGATTACCCTATGATGGGCTCCATTTTTCCCTTTGGTATTTGTGCCTGCAAGATCTTCTGTCCATTGAACCAACAATTAACCATTCAACCAACAATCATCTTGACTGAGTTGATTAGGTACGAGTCAACTTAGACTAATCTTCAAAACTATGCTTTTCACTATCCCATATTTATCACACTAATTCTACACAACATTGTGCATTTGCACCCAACTCTCATGCATGCACACAAAAGTTTCATTAACATCTATAACCCTAACCAAGTGAGAATTGATCAACAATTTTCACCAAAGTTTGTTATAGTGTTGAAATTTCATAAGAAATTTAGATCCATGGTACCTTAAATAAATTTTGAGATAACCTCCACAAATTTGACCACAATAGAGAAAACTTGTGATAAATTTTAAACATACAAAAATTAGGATTCATGTTCCTACGAACGATCATAAGAAGTAGTTGGCATATAAGTCAAGTTTGAGCCTTGACACATTGATAATGCAATGGCTTAGGTCAAAACTCACACATTGAAAATTCATCAATGAAGAGAATACAAGATCATTATGAATTGCACATACTCCAAACTATGAGGTCCCACAGAATTGTTGCTCCCACCTGAACAACAGATAACTTGAATGTGAGAATTCAAAAACAAAGAAAAATCCCAATCGCATAGATCTTGAGGATTAACTCGATCTCAAACCAACACCCATAAAATTTATATCCAAAACTAAAACTCATCAAATTTGGAAGTATATTGGAAAGAAAACCGAGGCGAAAGAGCTAAATTTAAATCCAAGAACTGACACAAAATCTGCAAACTTGAGAAATGTTTTACGTACATTACCTCCACTCCCTTGATCTCAAGATTGATTTTCTCCCCAACTCTAATGGAGAACTCTACTGCAGGCTTGTGAGGTCAAAAATCTACGTCTTTGGTCCTGCTAAGTCCCCCATACTATATAGGCACATTCTCTAGAGGTATAAATTTGCAAGTAAAATCAAATATTAAATAACTTTCTAGGAAATTTTCATTGAATATATCCTTCATTCCATCATATATAATAAAAGTCTTCAATTGAGGTTGAGCATATTTTCACTACATCAGAGAAGGAATTTTACATACTTGTAGAAGGTCACTGTGAATTTTCCTTCACGTGCAATTACAAATTTTCTCTTGGTATGTTCTGTCAAGAAAGGGCTCAACATGTAGTACAGTGCACTGAAATACCATGGGACATTGATGAACACCTGAAAATAGAGAGAATACTAATTAAGAGGTCATTTTTCTATTTGATAAATTGAGTATAATATCCTTGCCCTTATAGGGCCCAAAAATATCCTACGCTTGCAAACTGAATATAGCGAAAAGGCTTAATTACATATGGAATACTTCACAATTAGCAAGATTGGAGAAATTCTTCAACATTGTTTATTTTGAAAAATCTATTATCAACAAGAAGGATTAAGATCAATTCATGTTTGGCAACGACTATCGTCATATGCAATGATGGAACAATTGGAAATGCATGATCATATTAGCATTGATTTCATTCCACATTATCTTCATTGGAAAATTTGATCTAAGGTTTTCCAAGAATTTTTTTGAATACTGATTAAATATCTTCAAGCTGTAAGCAAAATTAGCTCTATACATACATATTTATGTGAAAATAAATCTCAAAAATCATCTCTTGCTTTCAAGAAACCTGTAACAGGTTTCTAGTAGCTTGGCTCTCTAACTATCTTTGGAGCCTTGGATTTGACTTATTATCTACGTCATTATATAATTTCCAGAGCATTGCATTTGGCATTGCCACCTCTATTTGAAGCGACATCACCACATTACACAAAAGATCACATTATGAAATGACATCTTTCTAATGATCATCACATAATCCTCACTCTTCCTCACTCTCCCTCATTTGTGGCCACATGTCCCTCCAATGATCAGGTCTACTCATTCTAATGCCATGAGAATCAATGTAATGGTAATGGCATCATATCTCTGGTAGTTTGTATCAACATATTGTGCTATATCCTCTCTTCTATATATATGGCATATCTAGCTCAACATCATTTACTGCATTATTGTTTTAGTCCATAAGCCATGATAATATATTGAATCTCTTGTAAATTTCCAACTGTGTTATAGTCTTATTGTGAACAAAACAATCAGATAGTTCATCTTTTTAAATTTTATTTATGAAGAAGCTCATGGGATCTACTAGTTAAAGAAAATGCATCACTTTTCATAAATGTAACACACCTGGAGCCCCTATTTTAAAGTTAAACTAAGAAAATAAGTGCATGGCACTATGGAACAATATTTTTTGGGGAAACACTCATCTACATGAAATCTAAGCTGTCCTAAAGAAGGTACATGACAGATTCTATGTCTTGTCGAGCATGATAAGTAGAATATCCTATAATAAATAGTCGTATAGATATAGTCACCTGAATGCAAAGGAGTCTTCCCTATCATGGATCATTTGCCTCATGGAAGTTTCATCTCTCGTATGGATAGCACATGATTAAAGGCTAGATGATCATCCAAAACAGAGCTTCAGAGGGAGCTATAAAATTCCAGGATTAATAGAAAATTGTAGATATTTAAATTATAGGCAAAGTTACCTTCTCAATATTAAGTGGGAGCTATAATGTTTGGATTCAACAATTGATGTTGATAATGATCCTCTTCTCTATCAATTGTTTGCCTTGATATGAATATGGAGAGCTACTCATTGAGATAGTATGATTGAGAGTTCATTGCAGACAGAGGGAAAGTATAAAAGGAATCTAAGAAGAGGCTCATGACACATCGTGTGCAAGAGAGATGTATCCCTCTTATACTAAGCATGCCATAATAGGGCCGAGTTCTGTTCATAAGGAAACAAACCCTAATGAAGGTGCAAAACTAGTGCGAGAAACCCAAGTTTGCTAAGGCAAGGTCGTGGAAGTTAGAGACCTAATCGTGATCTATTCTGAGTATTGGAGAAGGGTTGAAGCCCTAATTTTCTTGTTGTAGGAAGAGCGTAAGGCTTCTAAGGCAGTTGGAAAGGGACCGAGACTCTTTACGACTATACACGGAAGGGAGAGAAGAGTCGTAGGATGGTTAGGTTGTCCACAGGTTTGTAGAGGCCATATTTTAGAGGGTCAAGGCACAAATTAGTAGCCTGGTGTGGGTTAGAGAAGGCTGCAAGGTGGTTAAGGCCTAATATGGCCTAAAGTTTAACGCTAATAAGAAAAAGGTGTTGAGCTTTAGATCTGGAAGCTCAAGGGTTAACTTTGGTAAACCAACGATCATATCTGAGGTTCCAAGGGTCAGATCAAGGGTGTTGAAGGAAAAATCTAGAGCGCTTAAGGTCTCAACATAGTGTTGTAGCAGATCAGATGTGGAAACGGGGCATCGATGGTCTAGATGAAGGGTTCTATGGATCTGGTAGACTTGGACAAAGATCCAAGAAGGACTGACCATATATATTATCACTAAAAGAAATAAGGAATCAAGATCTAGACAAGAAGGCTGAGATCTAGGAGCTATGAACATGTATTTAAGGGCTAATGTACAATCATGATGGTGTACCTAATGAGTGTGAGCAAGTTGATTGCTAAAGTATTGATATACAGTGAATTAGATAAATAATTCACTGGGATTTGTTGATCTTATATGGAGCTGATTGTACAATGATTTGATGGGAAAATCCACTGTTAGAAGTAGATCTACTAGGCCTGAGTATACAATGTATTTTGGAGCAGCAAATGCACTTGTGAGTAGTTGATCTAAGGAAGAAAAAGGACATACCATGTGTCAAGGACAACAAGACCAAACCAAAGTATCCTCAAAAGGGGACAAATAGATGAGACATTGTCTTAACAACTTTGCGTAGTGAGACAATTCCTGTGCAAGGTGATCTCCAAAGTGAAGTTCATTCGCATCTTTCCAAGTTTTCATACCAAAAAATCCAGCCCTATTTGAGACCCAGTGAAGGTATAAATACCCTTGATCATTTAAATTCTGAACAAGATGCTCTGAAAGGATGTGTGAGTCCCTGCTACCAATCCCAGGATCCTTTCCAATGAGAATATTTGTGTTATTTTCCCTTCTATTGTCTAACTCCCATCAATAAAGGATATTATTGTTATTTTTCACAATGGAGGGTTTCATAAGGTGTTATTCTTATAACATTCTCTTAGATGTGATGATGTCCAATATAGAATTTTTCAGTTATATGATTAATAAACATAAGAAAAGAATTTAACTTTGCCCAAATCATGTGTCTTAGTTGTCCCCACATTTTACCATCCTTATCTGCAAAACAAATTGTCTCAAAATGGTCAATTGAAGTGTTACCAAGGCAGTTACCAAGTTCTTAAATCATTAAGAATCAGGAATACTTTGGAAGCATCTTCTAGCGATCTTTGTTATTATTTCATAAAGACTTGTTCTGCATCGTATAAAGATTGAAATGAACAGTAGCAGGGAGAAAAGAAAACATGATATTAAAAAAAGTGTTGATAAACATTGGATCCGATCCAAGTGCCATGGTACAATAACAATATCACAAAATATTTCAAATTTTCAACTGTGGAAACATAATTTACATTACAATACCATAACGACTCTTACACAACCATATTTATGGAAATGATTTGATGCTGTGAAGCTCTTAAAGGAAGACCTAGCATGGTAACTATAATAAGGTGAAATTTTTTTCACTTCTTCAAAATATTATTCCTTCTCATGCCTTCAAAATATGGTTATTGAAAGGAATGTGTGCTAGTTGTAGCCACCCTGCTGAATCTATTAAAATTATAACCATCAACATGAAGAGAACCATTAGAAAAAATCCATTCCCCATGTCATGCCATGAATCTGTTTGTAGCAGAATCCCACAAGTAGTAGCAGTGGCACCCTGTATTTACCTGATAACTCCATTGATTGGAGAGGAGGTCCACTCTAGAACTTGCCAATGCTCTCCTAGTATTGCTGCACAAATGTTGTCTTGTTTTAAATTTGTACAAGGAGAGATACATTTTCAGTATATGCATATTTTCAAATCTGGTAGTTATAACTTATAAGTCCAAATAAAATATAACCGAAAGAACCATCTTGTTCTATAGGCATGAAAAATCTGGCCAGATATCAATTACTCGCAAGTTGTCTATGGATGTGATGAAGTCAATTATGACTGAAACAATTTTCACCCTGGATGAACCTTGACCTAATCTTACTTTCAATCATGAAATGCAACCATAATGAACAATACAAAGGGATGAATTGGCTCTATATTATAAAAAAATCTAAGCATTGAACTGTGTATTAAACTCAATCCCAGTTCAGTGCCACACACAATTCACAACAGTAATAAACACCTGCACAACTAGGAAACCTATGACAGCCCACCAGCAAGATCCCTAGAACATGTATAGTATATATATATATATTTTTAAATTTATTCTTAGGTGGGAGGTAGGCCTTTACGTAATTGGTTCCTTGATTTTGGTGCTTTAAAGCACATGACCATCAAGAAGGATTGGTTTATTACCTTCGTTGAAGCCAAATCCAAAATAGAAACTATAGTCTTTGGGTTTGGTTGGGTGCATTTTGTGGAAAATTGTGGAGATGTTCAAACGAAATTGTTAGATGTTAAGAAGTGTACTTTTGAGAATGTGCATTACATACCATTGATCAGATATGGATAAAAATCTTCTCTCAATTAGTGAGATAACAATATAGAGTCCATATTTGGAGGCCTCATTTAGTGTTGAAAATCGTTTTGTGAAAGATAAAGGTAATGGTTAGGTGATTGCATCGATGCTAAAATAGAATGGGTTGTATAGACTTGTGGATGTGGATTTGGAAAAATCACATGCTTAGATATATAGTATTAATATTCATAGCATTTCTTTATGGCATCAAAGTTATTAGCACCTTAACTTCCCTTTAGAGAAAACCTAAGATGGTTAGTGGTTTACTTTTAGTTTAGGAGGAGAAAGATGCATGTGCAACATGCTTGCCTTGAAAATAGTGTTAGAAGATATTTGGTGAAGAAAAAGTATGGAGTGTGATGTGAAGTTTGGTATTAGTTTGCTGTGATCCTTTGTGGACCCATGAAGACACTTTCAGTATCTAGTGGAAGGCATTTTATCCTTGTTGTTGACATATTTAGGAAAATGTACATGTTTTTCTCAATAATAAAGTTTGTTGCATTTGTTGAGTTCAAGAACTTAAGAGAGGAATGGAGAATTAATTAGGGAAGAGAATTAAAGTCCTTCAATTAGATAAGGAAAGGGAGTTTGCATCAAATGAATTTTCCAATTGTTACACAAGTGAAGGGATTTAAAGGCAAAGGAAATTCTACACTTTATTTACTTCAATAGAATGGGTTGGTTGAATGAGGAAATATGATAGTGCTGGAGATTTCCAGATGTATATTTTTTGAAGGAAATGGATTTCCAAGTTAGTATTTACTATCTTATTGATTATTGTCATCATCACTCCCAGTGGTGCCTCTAACGTCTCTGTTCAAACAAAATTAAAGTCTTTGGTCAAGTTATATCAGCTAGTATCATACATTGATCAAATGTATCTGAAGCAACCTGCCTACTATTCTCTATTTTGCATGTGTCAATGAGAATTATACCTTAAGTGTGATGATTCCTTTCTGTTCTGAAGCTTCTTTCTATCAATAGTATACTACAAGGTTTGGGTTTTTTATGCCTTTTAGGATCCCTTCAGGTTTTTGGCTTTGTTTTGCAAACCACTCATTCAAGACAGTGTTAATGACTAGAATATCATGCCAGCAAACTCTAGAAGATCTTTGTGCTTAGCGAAACTGTATGATATTTAGAACTTACTCACCGCAGGTACACTTCAGTTAGGCCCACAGGAGGACTATCATGAACACTCTAGGATTATTTTCATACAAAAGGTTATTGTCACAAGGGTGTTATATCAAAACACTGCAATAACAGTCTTAAGCAACTGCTGCAGGGAAATGATGAACCTTGAGGCTTACTGCTGCAATAAGATAAAGCTATTGTATACAGTGAGACTGCTTGACAACACAACTACTGTGGAAATGATGAGATCTTAATTATGATGCCCTTTCACTTCTTCAACTTAAATATGCCAAGTGAAAGTAACACATGTCTTCACTTAGGTCATTACTTAAACTGATCAGAGGTATGCTCCAGTACAATAATAACCATTCATTCAAGGTAGGATATCAAAACAATAAATATTCCACTGTAGGTTGATCAAAATTCAGGTGTGAACTAAGATATTTAATGAAATTGGAAGATTTCATTCCTCAAATGTGAATGTCTTAAGAGCTTATAGGGATGCTGACATTGCCATGTTTTATACTCGATTCATCAAGAAATTCGATCATATTTGTGTCAAATCATGGATCAGGGTGCCCAAAACTGATCAAGGATCAAAATAACCATTAGAAGAGGAATCCAGGGCACATCTCTGTCATGCTTCCATTTCAAATCACAGGATCATATCTAGGCAGAGGTACCTTGGATTACTTATTTATGTTAAGTATATATATATATATATATATATATAACTTTAATAAATATCTAGAGATGCATCAGAAATTCCAATTTTTGGTGTGCCAAAATGCTCAAAATTTTCAAAGATCCAAAGATGGATCCATTATTATATCCCTGATGCATTGTATAGGTTATGATACAAATCATAAAGAGTGATGTGCTTGTAATAAACACGGTATCTATGTTCTGGAGTCTGGACACACACTAATTTTACGAAATTAGAAAATAATTTTTTTTGTGAGGGGTTAGATTGCTAGACTTATCTATTTTACATATAGATGAGACCTCCATGGGATTTTTTTGGATGGGGAAATAACATTATATAGTCTTAAGGCTCAATTATTTTGGGCACATACACTAGCACAAATGGCAGAGATGTTTTTTGTTCTAGAGGACAGAAAGGATAATTTGGTAACCTAAGGCAGAATAATGAAGGTCCTAGTATAATCTATATATCGAAGTTTTGAGCACACTTAACATGCTCTAGAATCACTCTAAAAGGTTTGAATTATGTGTTGTTTCATTAATTTATGTTATGTGTTGTTTCAAGAGGACTGAAACCCATTTTATGCATAAAATAAACTCAAAGCCAATAATTATAAACTAAGCCATCACTCTCCTTCATGTCATCATCTAGGAGAAAGTATTTCATTAATATTACAGTACTATGTCACATCAAATTTGGTGCTATATTCTAGGCATATATATAGAAAATAGTATTTTTAAGACTATAAGAAGTGACATCAGTCACCATAAGACCACTTGTTAAGCATAACTATATTAAAAGGATTTAATCATAGGAACTGATATTCCCCAAATTATTTCTAAGGATAAAGGATATCGAGAGCGAAGGCTCACCAGGCTTATCATCTAGATACAATTGTCAGTGACCTTAGAAGATACAATTTGTAGTATAAGTTCTATGTAGACTTTCAATGTCAAGATTGGTATATATGTATACACAACTAAAACCAATACAATTCAGTGAGCTAAGAAAATTTGCAAGTGTCTCTCTTGAAGATATTTATAAATAAATTTTGATGAAAGCGGTTGATATCTTAAGACATGTATGCCACATAACCAGATAGGAAGGATGTCTACAGTTAGAATTCTTCACGTGACATTAATAAAAGGCACTATACCTCTTTAAGACAGTTTTTATGATCATAACAATTTTTAAATTAGAATAAATAATTAATTGTCTTAGGTCCAAACCCACATATTTGGGTCAAAACTCCAAATACTTGGGTAAATTGCCCAAACAACTCCTTTTGGTGGGTTTTCACATCTCAAAAATTGCTTTGAGCTACCCAAATTCCAACATAGTCCACCAAGCAACAAGCAGGTAATGATGTTATCCCATGGCGATATGGTCTCAAGCTTCCTTAACTTCCTATAGATGGGTGGACCCACTCTAGCTTCCTAGTGTCAATCCCCATATCTTGGCATAGAACCCTACCCTAGAGAATTACCATGACTAGCCTCCTTGTGTAACTACTGTGGTCAATTCTTAGTATTTATTTACTTAGGTAGTTTTCTGTAGTCTCTTTCATGGACAAGACATGTAAACATTGTGTGAGTTGGTGATATTTGTTTGACTCCTAGATTTGTTTGTGGAAGCTACATTTGTAGCCCTTTTTTCCTATATTAAAGCCATATGTATATCATTCCTTTAATAGTTAAAGGAATATGTATTTAAAAAAATATATATAAACTCCACTTCATAAATTGCTACCCCATTTGAAAACCTTCTTGAAATGTTTTTTGCTACCCCTACAACCATCAATAATCATAAAAGGAGATTGTAGATAATTTATAATCCTAAGGATGATGGTGAAATCAATAAAGAATCTGTGATTCTCCAGAATCCCTCATACAAAATTTTCCCATAGAAGGAGAAGGGATTTACAGATATGGTAAGCCAAGGAATAGAGTACTTCAATAGACACATATTTATGACATCTCAATTCCTTCACTAATGAGAAGGTGAATGCAAATATTTTTAATGATCATGTTTAAGAAATTGAACATGAGAAATTGGAATAGTTGGTGAAGCTGAAGGAAACCATGCTTTATCTACTCTATATTTCTCCATGCAAGTTAGTTGTCAGTGGTCGCTAGGAGAACTTCAACTAATTAATTATGATCATCACTCATGCTTATTCATTGTTTCCAAATTGAAAAACTACACACATTGATTTGGGTAAGTGTTTAGACTCCACTCTTTTGAAAAAACAATTGAAATTAAGGAAAAAAGAAGTAAGATTCTTTACAAGTTATTTGACTTCAAGCTGAACAACTGAACAAAATTGAACTGTACATTATCTCAACAACTAAAAGAAGAGAATGTTTTCAAGTTGCAGGTAGCACCTTTCATAGACAAAGAGTAGGGGGGTAGAATGTCTCTGTTAGGATTTGAACATTGGTGGGTGAATAACAACACCCCCCAATTCACCAACCAAGTCTCCCCTTAGTTACAAAAGAGGGAAATGTTTGAAGAATGGGCTTGAGAGAAAGGAAATGAAGTTGTGGGACCTAAGCATGCACTACGAAGGAAGATCTTCCTAGGCCTTGATTCATCAAGAGCCATGTTCCTTCATAGGGAGGGAACTTCAGATGTTACCACCCAGCATGGCTTGTAGCCTGTTCCAATCATATAAGTGGAAGTCAGGTGCAACATTCCTTACTTCCATTATTGATCAGATTAAGTTATGCTACCAATGTGATCCAACAGAGAAATAGTTGATCAATAGATGGTTATCCTTTAACCTTGCATGCAGAACTCAAGCAAGTAATACCTTTCTATCATGGATGCCATATTCTTTTGATACCCTTATGGAGTCACAAGGAATGAACATCTGCCCAGGAATATACAAGCACCCTAACTTGCAAAGGAAAGAAGTAGAAATGTATCGTATCAATTGTCTGACACTAGTCTATACTAGAATAATGTGTAGATCAATATAATTTTAGTTGTGAATCACATAAAGTTAGAGAAACCATCCACTTTGTACCAAGGTTCCTTACAGTTAGTAAGTACAATTTTGACTAAAAATATATTAACCTGGGAACTTTTAAGGAAAGGAAAGCAGGTCTATGACTGTGATCTCTTACAGAAGTGTTCTCTTTCATGCAACTAAAATTTTTTGTAAAGATTGCTGCAGATTTCAAAGAAAGCCATTGCAGGTGTAAGTGTAAGGAAACTAGGATATGGGCTTTGGAGATATATATCACGGATGGATTTCATTACGTAATGGAAGAAATAAGCATGTGGTTGTGTTGAAACTTGACAGTATTCACTAGTAGGAGAAGCCTACAGATGATCACTGCCTGAATCGTATCCAAATCCATTGACGTTTTCCAATTACACTTCTAGTTTGTGTGGTTTATTATTCAAACATTTTCTTTTCTAAAACCCCCAACTTTGGGCCTGGGACTTGCCGGGGGAATCTCAAATAAGTCACATGGAATGAGCTGAGAGTCGAAGGGGGTTACCTTGGCCAATTTGCAATCGATCTGTAAATTCCCTGTTCATTATACATGCTGCAGTTGGTTCTATAAGCATAGCTCAATTAAGACTCCAACAAGGTAAATTGACATGTATACCTAAGAGGTGATTTTGGACAAGTTTTGGAAAAAATGGAGATGTTGCCACAGTGGCTTTGGCCATTCAAAAGGTTACTCTGCGCTCACATTCAGCACTGAATCAGGGCCATAGAGGTGCCATAGAGGAGGATGTTAAGAGAGAGAGGGCGTACAGAGAAGACTTGGATGTGGGTGAGGTGGTACAAGGTTTCATCCCCACCTTGGCTCCAACCACACTAAGCTTTTGTTGGCGAGAAGTCAGGTCTCGTGGAAAAGACCCAGGTTCAAGAGTTGTGGCCAACAAAGGGGTCTGGTGTAGTCTAGGAACACGCCGGCATTTTCACCCTGCTCTGGGGAGCAGTGCGTTTCACCTGAGGCGTGCCACAACCACATGCAGAAGGGGATGAGATCAATGGCAAGGAACAAACCCGCAACCCATGAAGGACAGTGCATCGATTACATATCCAGAGTTATATACGCGAGATCACTTAATAAGCATTCAGACATTTGCAAATAAAATTTTAAACCAACATAAACACATTACAAGCACATAAACATCTTATTGAGACAACAACCTTCCATTGTATTAATCTCTTGGAAAAACACATGATTACATGGCATTCTCACTGATAGCTTACAAATTTGATACAGATGGATTTCAGAACAGAAAGGCAGAATGGAGAAGATGAGGAACCATAGGAAGGACATGCATGATTCTTCCAAAATCGCTCTGTGCGTCTTTCCCTATCTCGAGCCTCGCAACCTCTTCAGCATTCTCTTTGTTTCAGCCGGGTGACTGTTATTTAATCACCCGCTCTTGCGACTATCAGTTCCTCTGTGGCTTTACTTCAGCTTCTCTCGACTTCTCTCCTATTATCTGCGTGTTCCACTTTCTGTCTTCTGCTGTGTGTTTCCTTCATCTGCACTTGTCCCTATTCTATCTCCAGCTATCGCATGCTTCCGTGCCACCTTGATAGCTCCGCGACTCCTGGTAGTTGCGGCGCGATCGCGGTTGCCATGTGTATTCATACCGCAACTCGAAAAAGGGTCAAAATTCAAAATGTCTTAGCCAAGATTTCAAAACTAAACAAAAACAAGGGCCCCAACAGGCCCTGACCACAATTCCTTAACTCGTCCCCAAGTCAATCACAAATAACAGTCTCCACTTCCATTGCCTCGTTGGCTCCCGTGCTCTGTGCTGCTGTGCCTTCACCTCGTGCCCTTTCCTGCTGTGCTCTGCCAAGTGGTTGTTCAAACAAGGGCCCCAACTCCGGGACCCTGCGGAGCGCTATATCTCTAAGCCCGGTGAAGTCCACCACCACTTGCTGCCATTCCTGCATAAGCAAGTCGGCTTCTTCAGAGATCCGGGTGGCGGCAGCCTCGTCTATAGTTGTTGGGGCAGCCCCGAACAACGTGGCAAGCTGGGCTTCGGCCTTGGCATCCAGCTGTTGTATGGATTCGGCACGGGCTCGGGTGGGTAGACGAATTTCCCAAATGACTTGTTTGGCTGCTGCCGAGTCGGCCTCAGTCTGTTGCATTTGAATTTCAAGCTCGTCCGCCTGGGCATAGAGCTGATCTAACCATGCTGGGTCCGCGGTCTCCTGAATTTCACGGGAAATTTGTTGCAGCTGGGCAGAGATAGGCTGTGTCTTGACAGTGAGAGCGAGTGAGCACTCCTGCAGACTTCGCAGAAGGGCGTAAGCCTCGCCTGCAGTGGAATGGAGATTCACCTACATACTAACTGCCTAAGTCTGCTTGGAAGTCACCTGTTCTGAGTGGAAAATCTGTGGGTCCGGAAGGGTAGGCCGTGCGGCTAACGCCACTTGGAGTTCCTGGTTCTCCCTGCATAGATCAGTGAAAACAGTCCTAAGGTGGTGAGCCTGGATTGCTACACTGTCCTCCGCTATATTGGCAGGAAGTGGGACATAATGAGCCCTTGCAGCAGGCCATAAGTCGGGGAATGCCTGAGCAGCAATGGTGACCTGCTCCTGTAGGTAGGTCTTCTCCCTAGTCAGCTGATTGCGCTGTTCAGTAAGCGACGTGATCTGGTTATGCTGCTCGGTACACCGCTGCTCCAGCCCTGTGTGAATCTGTTCAGCCTTTAGGGCTGCTCGCTAAATGAGTAGGTACAGTTGTGCTGTACTCCATGGTTCTGCATTGGTCGTGCTGGGAGCGCCCTGGTCCGGCACCCGCTCCTGCGAAGGTTGGCCACTGGCCACTGATCGGTTTGAGGTCTCAGGAGGATGGACCGGCGTCTGCTGCTGCATTGAGGTGGCCATATCGGATTCCAACCGGTCTTGCTGCGTGGTCTGGTCTGGGGGAGGGTCAGCCGAATCAACCCCAACATTTTCCAGCCGGGTAGATATAGTAGAGGCAGGATCCTGGGGTGTGGCCACAGGGTCAACCGGTGGTACCACGGCTGCAGTACTGGAGGTGACTCCCACCCCGTGGTCACCTACGAAAAGTTCCCGGATGAGAGGATCTGATACAGTGGCCGATGAGTTGGATGGATTGGAGGAGGTGGCAGGTGGACAGCCGGTGGAGGGAGAGGTGGATGGGGTGAAAGAGGTATGGGGGAGACGAATTTTGAGGAACTCTGATGGATCGATCAGTGGTTCCTCTGGAATCAACGTTCCTGGGAGTGGAGTGGATGGTGGATCATCGTCGGTAAGATCCACTACTGGATCGGTGACAGCAATGCGGGCCCTCTTGGATGGAGGGGGGTTTGATGAATCGGGTTCTGGGCCCGTTTCGTCCATCAGTGTGATGATAGGGGTGACAGAGGTGAATAGGTTGGTGGGGATGGGAGAAATGAGAGGGGCGGTATTGGAGGGAGCACGAGACCGACCGATCTAAAATTCAGAAAAGGAGGGAAATAAAGGGGCACCACTTGAAGCAACTTGGGTTACCACATTAAGTCGCCGTACATGGGCATTGAGGTGTTGTACGATGGGGACCAGTGATTCGGGCAGGTCCTGTGCAGTCTCAGCTGCATCCTGTGGAGGTTCCGCCACAACCTGTGAGGACCCCGCTGCGCTGGTCGCGGCAGGCCGCTGTGCCGGCAGCATCCGCTCAAAGTTATATCGGGTGATCCCGTCGCAGATGTGCTTGGTGACCCCCGGCCACGCAGAGACCTCGCGGTGGAAAGTGTCATCATTCAACTGGAATCTGAGGGGCACCATGTGGAAGGTGGCTTCCGACATGCAAGTTGGTCGGAGGTAAGTGTGCCTGTGGCTGACCCCAAACCACACCTGCTCACTATACTCATCCAACAGGTGCCTGGGCACCCGTTGCTAGTTAGCCACCACGTCTGTCATCAACCCGTACCACACCCGAAACGCTTTCGTGTTCACCTGTTTGGTGCTGGGGTCCGAGGACACCTGCCAGGGGGTGTATTTCATCGTGAGAGGCCGGCTTGCGGTAGTCTCCGCCGGCATCCGAACGGGAGGCAGGTGCCATTTCCACATGGCGAAAGCTAAAATCAAGTAACCGTAAATGAAACTGGTGGTGCGCTTGTAGTTCTCTTCGCAGGCCGCGAAGAGTTCTTTCAGCACAAAAGAGCACCAATTCAGCCTGACGCCCTGGATACAGTGCTCCGCAATGGAGATTGTATCCAAGGTGCACTCTCCCTTCGTGTAGTGCCACATCATCTTGCTAGCGATAAGGTAGCAAGCGAACCGAATTTCTGGCTTATTGATCAAATCAATTTTGGCACCTTTGCCCCCCCCGGCGAGTGCCATACTTGGTGTACAGGTCTGAGTCACCCGACTTTCGGGCGTGCTTGGAGGATGTCTGGCCGGCAGCGGAGACATCCGCGCCATTCTGAGACAACCCTGTAAGCCGATGAATGTCTTCGGCATGAATTGGAATTTCCTCATTGAGCCACAGGGACCCGTTATGTATCCGACTGAGGAGGAACCGGGTGCATTGCAGGTCCAGTCCCGTAGTTCCAAAAACCAGAAGAGTCCTCAAATTCATCAAGGAATACTGTTGTAGGCCCCTGAATTCTGGTCGCATCCGGCTGTTGGAGCTGCTGCCTGGCGTGTAATGATGCTCCATGTAGGTCTGCCAATGGAGGTGGGGAAATTCAGCTGGGTCGGACAGATTGGCATCCATCATCACTGCGTTATCATACTTCCCAATCAACGACTCTGTTCGGTGGATTCGACTGTCTAACACTGGTTCAGGAACTGATAAGGGAGCTTTCGGCATCTTGGCGCGGCGCTGGTAAACTTGGAGTATTCTTCTGGAGTTTCCTTCTGGGTGCGGTCGGCTTTGAGGCTACAACTGCTCTGGAGTCGCTGTAATTTCCAAATTGAACTGGTCTGTCATTCTCGTGCTGATAGCCTTCATGCAAGTTATGTCATCTACTGGCACGAGCGGATTTGATGAGAATCCATACCGACAATTAATTCTTGCTATCTTTCTTGCCTACGATAATCGTGCGATCAATCGCATGCCTGTGTGTAATCTTAAAGTTGCTGACGGCGTCATGGGGAGATGGGAGGACACGACGGCTGAGGGAACTGCGGGTGATGGCAAATGATTAGGGTACGATTACTATCTACTTATGGTAATTTATGAAGCAAATCTGAGCGATCCTACGGACTGACGGAAATGACCTGGACTGACACTGGCACGGGGATGGATCCTACGCGAACGACACGCTGGACTGGCACTATGACACGCTGGACTAGTCCGCCCCGACCATAGTCGGTTGCTGTGAGGTACCTGCAACTGACCAGTTATTTGACAGACTGCCTATGAACGGAAAAGACTCCCTACGCTCATCCCGGTTGCGGGAGAGTTATTTGACTAAGCTACTCTATGGGTTCTCTCGGCTGTGAGAGTTATTGATGAAAAGTGAAAGGGACCTACTCCTGGTAGGGTTTCAGGCGTGCTCCATTAACCCACCCAGGGAGAACTGTACCGTCCAGCTGTGCCAACCGAACGGCTCCTGAGTCACAGATCTCGATGACAAAGTAGGGTCCCAACCAGTGCATCTAGAACTTGCCTGGAAATTTCTGGAAACGGCTATCATATAAGAGAACTCTGCCGCCAACTTGGAAGGCTTTGGTTTTGATGTGGCGGTCATGCCACGCTTTCTGCCTGGCCTTCTAAACCTTCTAGTGGAATTCCGCCAGGAATCGGGCCTCGTCCAGCTCCTGCAGCTCCTTGAGGCGTTCTCGAAGTGACTCCTCTTCTGAGAAGTGAAGAGACGTTGTGATCAGAAGACTGGGTACCATGAACTCGGCGGGAATCACAGCTTCCCAGCCATACACCAACTGGAATGGTGTCTGGTTGGTTAAATGTTTCACCATGGTCTGGTAGGCCCACAACGCCGCCGGGAGACGCTTGTCCCAATCGTCGCGCTGAGCATTGCAAATTTTAGTCAAGCCCTTTTCAAGAATCTTGTTGAATGCTTCCACAGTACCATTGGCCTGTGGGTGGTATGGGCTGCTTTTATGATGCTGAATCATAAATGTGTCCAGTAGTGACTTGACCGTGGCATTAATGAAATGCGTACCCTGATCGCTGGTCAAGCTCCGTGGGCAGCCAAAGCAGCTGATGATGTGCTCAAAGATGAACCGGGCAGCGGTCTCTGCCGAGCAGTCGCATACCGCTGCTACCTCAGCCCACTGGGTGAGGTAATCCATGGCGGTAATGATGTACCGGGCTTGGAGTGTCGAGCGATTGGTGCGATGGGACCTACAAAATCAACAGCCCACTTTTCAAACGGCCGCAACACATGCACTGGGTGTAGCGGAAGCTCGTCCCGGTGCGAAGGCCTTCCCGTCTGTTGGCAAACATCGCAACACTTCACATAGGCCTTACAGTCAGCATGTACCGTCGGCCACCACAGGCCAGCTTGGAGCACCTTCCTTGCGGTGGGTTTCGCACCCACATGCCCTCCCGCAACACCACTGTGACATTCCCACATCACCGCTTCCCGTTCGTGATCAAGAACGCATCTGCGCAACACCTCATCAAGGCCTATTTTGTAGAGTTGCCCCGCGATCAATTGGTAGTCGGCCGCCCGGAAAACGAGGTGGCGTTTCTGGAGCGGGGTGTACTCCTGGGGGCACTGTCCCGTGGTCAGATAAGTGGCAATGTCAGCCAGGTAATCTGGTACTGCTTCTACTCAGAAGAGGTCAGCATCCGGCAGCTGGTCGTCCAACGAGCCTTCATTCTCTCCTGTCTCCAACCTGGATAAATGATCGGGACCAAAATTCAACCTGCCGGGCTTGAAAATCACCTCAAACGTGAACTCCTGGAAAAGTAGTAGCCAACGACAGATTCTTCCTTCTGACATAGGCTTATTCACCAGATACTTCAATGCAGAATGGTTCGTGAAGAATGTGAATTTGCTACCCAGAAGATAGTGGCGGAACTTCTGGAGGGAGTACACCATCGCCAATGCCTCCCGCTCGGTCATGGTATAATTCTTCTCCGCATTCGATAACCGACGGCTGGCGAAGTATACGGGGTGGTCAACTGTCGTCTCCCCGGGTTGCGGAAATACTGCCCCGAGTGCAATACCGGATGCATCAATATGCACATGGAACTACTTTTCCCAGTCAGGATGCACAAGTATGGGTGTCATCGCCAACTTCTCCTTCAATGTGTCAAGTGCCTTCACACTCGGTATCCTATGTGCCCAAGCAGTGCTCGCAACTGCTTCACGGTCTTGGGGGCCTCCATGTGGACGATGATTGCGACCTTGGCGGGATCAACGCAGACCCCTTGCTTGCACACCACGTGGCCCAAGAGTGTGTCGAATGGAACTACAAAAATACATTTCTTCAAGTTCAAGGAAATCTGCAGCTGACGACACCAGTCAAACATAACACGCAACAGGGAGGCGTGATTCTTCAACAGGTTGTAGACGGTCCAGTCGTCCATGTAGCCCTCCAGGAACTTGTGAATGTACTCCCGGAAAGCAGCAATGACAATCCGGGAAAACACAGTCTGTGTGTTCTTCAGACCAAACGGCATAACGTGGTATGCGAATGATCCCCACTCAGCGGTGAATGTCGTCTTTGCTTTTTCTTCCTCGGCAATGCGCACCTGATGGTAACCGGAAAACCCATCAGTGAATGAATAAGCTTCGTTTCCCACAACGTAATCTAGGACTTCATCGCTGAAAGGAGTGGGAAACGGGTCGTGGATGTAGGCATTTTTTGGGCTCCGGTAATCTACACAGACACGGATCTCCGCTTTGTCCTTCTTGTTCTGGATGACAATGGGACTCACCCACTCTGCTTCTTCTACTGGAAAGATGAGACCTGCAGCCAGCATCTTGTAAATCTCCATCTTGACCTTCTCTTTGATATGTGGGTTCAACCGGTAGGGTCGGTGCTTCACCGGCCTGGCCCCCGATTTCAACGCGATGCGCATTTCGCCCAGGTCCCCCTTGATCCCCTTCAAGTCCGCAACCGAAGACGGGAACAAATATTCGTATTCCCGGAGGAGGCTGAAAATTTCTTTTGTTGTCTCCTCATCCTAGTAATCTCCCACCGTTGCGAGCTTGGGTCTCTTGTCTGTTCCAATGTTTAGCTTCTTTGTCTTTAGGGGCTGTAAATGGACTCCTTTAGTCGTCAGCTCTTCACTGATGCTCCGCTCGCCTTCCCTTTCGTCAAAATAGAGATGCCTGAGGTCCTCCAGACTATCATCTTCCGGATCTCCGTCAATCCGATGGCAAACCAACTCGTGCCTGACCTCAGGTTGTGACACCACCGAGCCCCCATCAGGCTCGGGATGGAGGAAAAACAAGACCTCCTTGACTGCCTGTAGGGCCTGAGACTCCTGCGGCGTCTCCCGTTCGAACAAGAAGCACCACACGAACTTGTCCGTGACGGTCTGCCAAGAGCAAGTGCCCCGTTTTCGCTCTTCCTCCAGGTACCAGGCCTGGGGAATTGTACCCACGGAGTGGATAAACCTGTGGACCCACAACTCCTCAGGGTACCAGGTGCTACGCCACTGTTCCTCGTAGGCCCGCAAATGGTGACGTGGGTCGGAAGTTCCATGATACTTAAGCGTACTATAGGGTCCTTCGTCCTCTTTAAAGCGTGCCCGCAAAGAATCCGCCACGCGCTCCCATCGCAACAGAGTGTTGCGGTGATTTTTCCACCACCGTGCCGACATTGACTGCAAGGCCACATCCAAAAGTGGCATCCGACTTTCAGCTGGGACCATGTCTTCCACCTTGGTAATAAAAGTATTGACTGCCTGCATGTTTGACAAGGTGGGATATCCGCGGATCTCAGTCCCTACCCATCGGACTTGGGCAATGGAGGCACATCTTCGCGTGGTGGTCTCATACCCCCCTTGCTGCCAGTCTTCCCAAGCGAGTTCGAATCCGAGATCTGAGCTTTACACACTCTGCCAACTGACAGAGCCAGTCACAGTCAGGTTAATATAATCGTCCCGCTTTCCTGTGGTCATCTGATAAAGGTGGTCCATCATCTGAGCATCCTCCCGATTGTCCACCATTTATGTATATCGCGGGCCCTGATACAGGTCGAGAGGTTGGGTGACCCGTACCTCCCCATCCTCAAAGATCATCAACTCCTTGTTAAGGTCGATGATGGCGTAATTCTAAAAATCCCAATCAATGCCAAGTAAGGCAGGATAGGGATCCTTGTCACCCATGATATCAATAACCTCAAAATCGGTGTATGTCTTCACCCCCGCAACGTCGACCTCGACACCGTCGAGCCGGCTAATTGGCAAAATGCAATACTGGTTCGCCATCCTGAGTTGGATTGGTGAGTAGGCTAGCCGTGGCCTTCCAAGAGCCTCCCATGTCTTTCGTGGCAGAATGTTGACGTCGGACCCCACGTCCAACATGGTGTCGCTGATTTGGAACCCTGCGACCTGCGTGTTAAGCCGAAATTATTTTCCTGTTCGTTGCTTCTTCCGCTTGACACGCTGCACGTATTGAGGGCCAGCGTCCGCCGGATCTCTAGGTTCTGTGCGCCCCTGCAGTGCTCTGTCCAAAGCATGCTTGAGCTGCTGCCGCAGCGCAGCGTTGTAAAAAATCCTAAGGAATAGCCGGAGCCAATCCTCGACCACAGTACCTGCGACGTTCTGCACACCAGATTCCGGCAGCATGGGCTCCTCCAAACCTCCCTCGTTCCACAACTGGGCGAACGCCTCAACTGCCTCCTGGAAATACTTCTTCTGGACTTCGGGCCTGATCAACTTCTTTAGGGATGCCGGTCGAACCACTCGTGCTGGCTCCTTCCCATGGGCATCCTCTCCAGTCTTCTTTCCGCCCCTCGTCACTATTGCGACGTTCTGCAAGTCTGGGGCGGCGGTCCCTCGCGGCTCTGAGTTTATCAGATTCGCTCCCCTCTGCCTCGCCCATTCTTCCCACTTCTTGATGAGCTTCGGATAGTCTTTTGTAGCGTGGGTGTTGACCCGGCACTGGGAACACCAGGGTCGTCGCGGAAGGGGACATTCTCGAGCCACATGACCCTCCTGGTCACAGTTGTAACATTTTACCGGACCGCGTCCGCCTGTGCGGCCTCCCCGCATGCCTCTGCCTCTTCCCCTCGGAGCCTCGTTCACCCTATAGGAGGGACGATCCAGTCGATCCGCAAGTGCGTCGAGCACCCTGCACTGCTCAGTGTTGTGAGTCGTGGACATGCAAAATTCGTAGTACACATTATTCGGGACCGCGGAGTACTTCTGTAATATCGGGCACATCCGAGGAGGATGCCCCAGCGTCCGGAAAATCTCGCAGTACTCTGTGGTGGAGGAACCCGGTTGTGGTGAGAACCCCGCATAAGTCTGTTGCGGCTGGTATACTCCCTGCGGGTTTATTGCCGCACCGCCACCAGGCTGTGGACCCCACTGAATAGTTGCGACCGAGGGTCCTGCCCCTGCGCCACGCAACCGAGGACACTCGGTTGCGATGTGGCCCTCGACCACGCAATGAGTACACCAAACATTCAGTCGCGCTGGTCTCACTGGCTGAAGCTCCTTGAGATTTTCAGTCAAGCTGGAAATCTGGTGTTGCAACCCTATCAAAGAAGGATCTTGATGGGCTGCCCCCCCCCCCCCCGGTATTCCTGGGGGTAGCCTGCCATGGCTTCAATCCTCATGGCCTGCTCCAAAGCGTCCTGCAGATTATCAATCTTCTACTAAGTGAGAGGGGTTCATGTCAAGGAGAGCAGAGCCTTGATGAACTAGTCCCTCTGGTGGTTTGGATCGAACAGGTAGCTAAGTTTCCCGATCGCGTCCTTGAATCGCCGCATCAACTCCCATGCGGGCTCACCTTCCTTCTGCTTAATTTCCCACAGCTCTGACAAGCCCTGCTGGTCTGTCTGGGGAAGCTTGAATTCTCGAACAAAATCCCGCTTCACGTCCGCGATTACGGGGTTAGGGTGAGCCTCAGACCACTTGATAAACCATCGCAGAGCCCTCTCTCTGAGCGTGGTTTGGAATTCTATTAACTTCCCTGCATCTGGCATCTGGCGAGCCCTCCAGATGGCTTCGCACAGGTACCAGTGTTGCTCTACATCATCATTGCCCCGGCCAGAGAACTCTGGATACTGGGTGAAAGATCCAGCCATGTGTACTTGCGGACAATTGACCAGGATAAAGCCTCCAGGTCCTGGTTGCGTAACGGTCCCAATAGGAAAAATACCACTACTAGTAACGCTGCTGTTACCGGACGTTACTGACACTGATGAACTATTGTATGACTGACTCAATGCTTGTAACTAAATAAAAATATTACTTAAATGTTGATACAGTACCAGGGGAAGGTCGGGATCTTGGCCATGCAGAAGGTGAGAAGTAGGGCTGCGTGGAGGGGTGGGTGTCGTCTGATCTTGAAACATCCGCTGCATCACGCCGTGCCATTCATCATCGGAACTCTCTTCGGGCTGCATCTTTCCATTATCTTCGCTAGTCACAATCTCTCTTTCTCGCGTCGCTGGGCTCCCATGCACCCACTGCACTTCCACTGCTGTCCCGTTTTCTTCCTAGGTATCCAAACCCATAATTCCTGTCCTCTGAGGCGCCTCCTTCTGATTTTTCCTCTCGATCTCTCTTCTCTTCAAATCTCGCATTACCCTTCTTCGCCACCTATCGGCGATCTGTTCCCGCCGATGCGCACGTCGCTCCCGCAACTTGCATGCGGCCTCAACATCCATTCCCCACCCCCACTTTCACATTCTACATAGCATCGGTTCCCTCAACCCTTCCCCCAGCACGAGAGGTTTACGCTTCCATACTCGTTTTGTGGAATTCAATCAACCCTTTGTCCACCATCAGAGCTTTGACCCACAGCGGAATCTCCTTCAACAACTTCCCTCTTAGCCCTGAGTGGAAAAAAGCCTCGGCTTTCGAGAAGGATTGATAGCACTCAGCAGCAAACTCCACAGTGTATCCTTCCAACGTGGTCCTTACCCAGAAATCCACTGCGCGGGTTAGTTCAGTGTCTACCCGATGCAGTGCCACCAAATCTTCGTGCGCCCACTTGCGGTTTATCTTCCGCAAGCCTTCTTGGGGCACTGTCACGCGTAACCTCCACAACCAATTGTAAAGGTCCATAGGGAACCTTCCCCACAAAATTTCGTACGTATCACTGGCTGAGTCAGAGAAAAGAACAAGCTCCTTGATCGCCGCCTCATTTTTCTTGGTCAGCTCTGCTTGCTGAGCAATGAACTGGTCAAGATGATCATCCCACCATCGCCGTATCGCTCCTTCAAAAATCCTCGATACCATGATCTAGATCCCCTAAGAACATGCAGGTCCCGGCAACGGAACCATTTGTTGGCGAGAAGTCAGGTCTCGCGGACAAGACCCAGGTTCAAGAGTTGTGGCCAACAAAGGGGTCCGGTGTAGTCTAGGAACACGTCGGCATTTTCACCCTACTCTGGGGAGCAGTGCGTCTCACCCGAGGCGTGCCGCAACCACATGCAGAAGGGGATGAGATCAATGGCAAGGAACAAACCCGCAACCCATGAAGAACAGTGCATCGATTACATATCCAGAGTTATATACGCGAGATCACTTAATAATCATTCAAACATTTGCAAATAAAATTTTAAACCAGCATAAACACATTACAAGCACATAAACATCTTATTGAGACAACAACCTTCCATTGTATTAATCTCTTGGCAAAACACATGATTACATGGCATTCTCACTGATAGCTTACAAATCTGATACAGATGGATTTCGGAACAGAAAGGAAAAATGGAGAAGATGAGGAACCATAGGAAGGACATGCATGATTCTTCCACAATCGCTCTGTGTGTCTTTCCCTGTCTCGAGCCTCGCAACCTCTTCAGCATTCTCTTTGTTTCAGCCGGGTGACTGTTATTTATTCACCCGCTCTTGCGACTATCAGTTCCTCTGTGGCTTTACTTCAGCTTCTCCCGGCTTCTCTCCTGTTATCTGTGTGTTCCACTCTCTGTCTTCTGTTGTGTGTTTCCTTCATCTGCACTTGTCCCTATTCTATCTCCAGCTATCGCATGCTTCCGCGCCACCTTGATAGCTCCGCGACTCCTGGTAGTTGCGGCGCGGTCGCGGTTGCCATGTGTATTCATACCGCAACTCGAAAAAGGGTCAAAATTCAAAATGTCTTAGCCAAGATTTCAAAACTAAACAAAAAAAAGGGCCCCAACAGTTTTCTTTGAAAATTAGAACTTTACAGGAACACAAAAACTTTTGTGTTCATGCTGTGCTATCCAAGAAAAATGACAGGCAAGAAATTTCACAGAAACTGGAAATGGAAAACAAAAAAAATAGTTTTTTTGATAACTCTCTGTTCTTGGCTCTAAATAAATGATAGTGTCCTCCCAGCAGAGCTCCTGGGTTCTTCCAAGGATTCCCCAATTGTGTTTAATTCTGCCATTGATTTGGTTTAAGGGTACAGTTGATCCTAATTGCAAGTTTCTGGCCATGAGTTCCTGTTTTTATTGTGTGTATTATAATTTCATGTGCTGTTTAGACTTAATTTATGACTTCAAAGTTATGTTAGGCTAGAATTTTTTGATGGAAATGCCACACAGTTTCATTTTTGGACATATATTAACTCTTTACTATTATGCTAAATAGTAACATGACCTGGTTTCTCATTGGGCTGGGATTGTATAATCTCTGGTTCAATTGAAATTATGTATTTTACATTTAACCATTTAATAGAATAGAAGAACTTGCTAAATTGTTTTGAAAAAAATTGCAAATAGAATCAATTGAAAGAAAAACGGAGATTTTATGCAACTCGATTTCACAAAAAGATACATTTTATTACATGGAATGGACTCATATATGGCTAGAGGTCATTGAACCAAAAACTCCAGCCAATATATAAGTGAGTAATAATGCAGAAGATACAGCAGAATTCCACTTAACTTTTCCCATTATTTTAATGTAGTCATACAATCATTGAATCATCATTGAAGTAGTTTTTCCCACTCACCGCCATAAGATAACTGCGAAATATCTACTTCACCAAAGCCATTAACCTTGCAAATAGCCAGGGCCCAAAATCACCATGCACCCAAACTACAACACCAAAACACTACTGGCTACAAACCAAAAGTTTTAAATATTTGGTTGTCACAGGTTAAGCATTGATAAGATTCAAACCTAATTCTTCTACTGTCCACAATATAATCCCTCATTGCCCTTCTAGAGCAAAAACACTTCATTGGATGTACACGGCATACTCTTGTGCTACTTTACTCATCATGCATTATCCACAACTCATTTTCCACTATTCACAGCATAATCTCTTATTGCCCTCTATAGCAGCAGCAGTACATCTATTGTCCATAAGATAATCTCTTATTATCCTTCTTGCTACCAGGGCATTTAGACTCCACTCTTTTGAAAAAAAAATTGAAAGGAAGGACAAAAGAAGTAAGATTATTTACAAGTTATTTGACTTCAAGCTATACAACTGAACAAAATTGAACGATACGTTAGCTCAGCGACTAAAAGAAGAAATTTTTTTCAAGTTGCAAGTAGCACCTTTCATAGATAAAGAGCAGGGGGGTGGAATGTCTCTGTTATGATTTGAACATTGGTGGGTGAATAACAACACCCCCCAGTTCACCAACCAAGTCTCCCCTCAGTGAAAAAAGAGGGAAATGTTTGAAGAATGGGCTTGAGAGAAAGGAAATGAAGTTGTGGGACCTGAGCCTACACTACAAAGGAAGATCCTACTGGGCCTTGATTCATCAAGAGCCATGTTCCTTCATAGGGAGGGAACTTCAGATGTTACCACCCAGCATGGATTGTGGCTTGTTCCAATCATATAAGTGGAAGTCAGGTGCAACATTCCTTGCTTCCATTATTGATCTGATTAAGTTGTGCTACCAACGTGCTCCAGCAGAGCAATAGCTGATCAATAGAGGGTTATCCTTTAACTTCGCATGCAAAAATCAAGCAAGTAATACCTTTCTATCACGGATGCCATATTCTTTTGATACTCTTATGGAGTCACAAGGAATGAACATCTGCCCAGGAATATACAAGCACCCTGACTTGCAAAGGAAAGAAGTAGAATTGTATCGTATCAATTGTTTGACATTAGTCTATACTAGAATAATGTTTAGATCAATATAATTTTAGTTGTGAATCACATAAAGCTAGAGAAACCATCCACTTTGTACTAAGGTCCCTTACATTTAGTAAGTAAAATTTTGACTAAAAATGTATTAACCTGGGAACTTTTAAGGAATGGAAAGCAGGTCTATGACTGTGGTCTCTTACGTAAGTGTTCTCTTTCATGCAACTGCAAAATTTTGTAAAGATTGCTGTAGAATTCAAAGAAAGAAATTGCAGGGGTAAGTGTAAAGAAACTAGGCTATGGGCTTTGGAGATATATATCACACATGAATTTCCTTGCGTGATGGAAGAAATAGGCATGTGGTTGTGTTGAAACTTGACAGTATTCACTGGTAGGATCAGCTTGTAGATGATCACTGCCTGAATCGTATCCAAATCCATTGAATTTTACCAATTACACTTCTAGTTTGTGTGCTTTACTATACAAACATTTTCTTTTCTAAAACCCCCAACTTTGGGCCTAGGACTTGCCAAGGGAATATCAAATATGTCGCATGGAATGATATGAGAGTTGAAGGGGGTTACCTTGGCCAATTTGCAATCGATCTGTAAATTCCCTGTTCATTATACTTGCTACAGTTGGTTCTATAAGCATAGCTCAATTGAGACTCCAACAAGGTAAATTGACATGTATACCTAAGAGGTGATTTTGGACAAGTTTTGGAAAAAATGGAGATGTTTCCGCAGTGGCTTTGGCATTTCAACACGTTACTTTGCCCCCACATTCAGAACTAAATCAGGGCCATAGAGGAGGATGTTAAGATAGAGAGGGTGTACAGAGAATATTTGGATGTGGCTGAGCTGGTACAAGGTTTCATCCCCACCTTGGCTCCAACCACACTAAGTTTTTTTTGAAAATTAGAACTTTACAAGCACACAAAAACTTTTGTGTTCATGTTGTGCTATCCAAGAAAAATGACAAGCAAGAAATTTGACAGAAACTGGAAATGCTAAACAAACAAAATAGTTTTTTTGATAATTCTCTATTCCTGGCTCTAAATAAATGATTGTGTCCTCCCAGCAGAGCTCCTGGGTTCTTCCAGGGATTCCCCAATTGTGTTTCATTTTGCCATTGACATGGTTGAAGGGTGCAATTGACCCTAATTGTAGGTTTCTGGCCATGAGTTCCCATTTTTATTGTGTATATTATAATTTCATGTGTTGTTTAGACTTGATTTCTAACTTCACAGTTATGTTAGGCTAGACTTTTTTGATGGAAATGCCACACAATTTCATTTTTGGACATACATTAACTCTTTAATATTATTCTAAATAGTAACATGAGCTGGTTTCTCGTTGGCCTGGGATTGTATAATCTCTGGTTCAATTGTAATTATGTATTTTACATTTAACCATTTAATAGAATAGAAGAACTTGCTAAATTGTTTTGAAAAGAATTACAAATAGAATCAATTGAAAGAAAAACGCAGATTTTATGCAACTCGATTTCACAAAAATATATATTATATTACATGGAATGGACTCATATATGGCTAGAGGTCATTGAAGCACAAACTCCAGCCAATATACAAGTGAGTAATAATGCAAAAGATATAGCAAAATTCCACTTAACTTTGCCCATTATTTTAATGGAGTCATACAATCATTGAATCATCATTGAAGTAGCTTTTCCCACTCACCACCATTAGATAAATGCGAAATCTCTGCTTCACCAAAGCCATTAAACTTGAAAGCCCAAAATCACCATGCACCCAAACTACAACACCAAAACACTACTAGCTACAAACCAAAAGTTTCAAATATTTGGTTGTTACAGGTTAAGCAATGATAAGATTCAAACCCAATTCTCTACTATCCACAATATAATCCCTCATTTCCCTTCTAGAGAAAAAACACTTCATTGGCTGTACATGGAATACTCTCATGCTACCTTACTCATCATGCACTATCCAAAACTCATTTTCCACTATTCACAGCATAATCTCTTATTTCCCTCTATAGCAATAGCAGTACATCTACTATCCACAAGATAATCTCTTATTATCCTTCTTGCTACCAGGGCATTTAGACTCCACTCTTTTGAAAAATCAATTTAAAGGAAGGATAAAAGAAGTAAGATTATTTACAAGTTATTTAACTTCAAGCTGAGCAACTGAACAAAATTGAATGATACATTAGCTCAGCAACTAAAAGTAGAGAATGTTTTCAAGTTGCAAGTATCACCTTTCATAGACAAAGAGTAGGGGGTTATAATGTCTCTGTTAGGATTTGAACATTGGTGGGTGAATAACAACACCCCCCAGTTCACCAACCAAGTATCCCCTCAGTGACAAAAGAGGGAAATGTTTGAAGAATGGGCCTGAGAGAAAGGAAATGAAGTTGTGGGACCTGAGCATGTACTACGAATGAAGATCCTGTTGGGCCTTGATTCATCAAGATACATGTTCCTTCATAGGGAGGGAACTTCAGATGTTTTGACCTAGCATGGCTTGTGGCCTGTTCCAATCATATAAGTGGAAGTCAGGTGCAACATTCCTTACTTCCATTATTGATCAGATTAAGTTGTGCTACCAACGTGCTCCAACAGAGCAATAGCTGATCAATATAGGGTTATCCTTTAACTTCGCATGCAGAACTCAAGCAAGTAATACCTTTCTATCACGGATGCCATATTATTTTGATACCCTTATGGAGTCACAAGAATTAACATCTGCCCAGGAATATACAAGCACCCTGACTTGCAAAGGAAAGAAGTAGAATCATATCGTATCAATTGTTTGACACTAGTCTATACTAGAATAATGTGTATATCAATATAATTTTAGTTGTGAATCAAATATTAAATTGAAAATAAAACAAAACAAAAAGTGGCATGTGGATCAAAAAAATAAACACTTAGATGTTGCAAGTTGTAGTGAGCAATAACTTCAGAAACAAGAGCACCATAAAATGGCATTATTCAAACTGCATGAGTTTCCAGCCATAAATATGTTGAAATGAAAAGAAGAGAACTAATAGTGACTACCCAAGTGTCAACTAGTAGGGTCTAGGTTGAAGTGGATACCGACTGCACATGAATTCCTGGGTATAGTCTATTTTATTCCTTCAATCGTCAAAGCATATCCGTCACTGGTGACCGCTCTGTCTATTGGTTAGGACCGGATCCACTTAGGAATAATCCCCCAACTTACAGCGACCGAGCGTTGGATCGACTAGGATGGATGGAAGGGCTTCCCATAGAGATTTTCCACCGCCTTCCAACCAGACAACAACATTCACAGGATATTCCCTGTGCCCATACCCTTCTACCATTATCAAAGCCAAACATTTATCATAACTATTATCTTCAAATAAAAATAAAAATACTGGCCAACTCACAAGGATCATAACCTAAGGTTAAGCCTTAATAGGTAAGGCAACCATGTGAATGATAAAATTCAATTTTTGTAGAACATGGTTACAAATTCACTATTAATTGTAGTTTAAGGTATAGTAGCAAAGCTACCAACATAAAATGTAATTGAAGGGAAGACCTTGTGCATATCACTGAAATTTTTTAAAACGGGTCAATATCATGATTAAGTAAATAAAATGCTCTGGAAATTCCTTGATGTTCCAGAAACATTTTTTGAACAGAACCTTCATCAAAAGAATATGAAATTCATTAATGTACATTGTTATCAAATGAGCAGTAACTGCCTTTAAAACAAGGAACATGTTAATAAAACTAATTCTGATGTCTTGGTAATATGAAAATGAAAAACAAGCGTAATGTATCCAACTTGACACTAATGATGAAAAATCCAGCCCCTTTAGTATCATCTCAAAATTTCTCAAAGAGAACAAACCTAACTCAATTCTTGAAGAAAAAAATTGTTGCTCTTCAAACAAAGGTTAATGGCCAATCCTGTAGCTTCTTCCTCTTAATGCTATGCCTATTGTTGGTTCCGCTTGTATAGGATTGGTGGCTTGAACTCCTAGATCCAACGTGCAACAATCTTGTGTCTGCATTATTTCTTAAGTTAATTTCAAAAGAGATTTTACATCAAATATCTTCTCGGAAAATATAAGCAAAATACCAAAATAGTTCTTTGTTATCAATTGAGCGGTAACCGTCCTTAAAACAAGGAACTTCTTGTTGCCCTAATGCCCTCGTCAATGCGTGCAGAACCAGATCTGGGCATCCTGCATATAATCCGGCACCATGCACCTTCCCGGAACTAGAACTCGATTCTTGTTGTCCTAATTCCCTCGTCAATGCGTGAAAAACCATATCTTGGCATCTGCATATAATCCGGCACCGTGCACCTCCAACAGTGAACTTCCAAGCCCCTTCCAAGCCCCAACCAGTTGAAATGGGGGTGAATCCCTCCCCGACCTAATAAATTCGAGTGAATGCCATTAAATTTTTGTTGCACCTCCAGGCTCCAACTTCCAAGCCCCAACCAGTGAAAATGGGGCGAATCACTCCAATCCCTCCCCCTAACCCAGTAAATCCATGTGAATTCCATTGAAGTCAGCTCCAAACCAGAAAATATGGAGGCGAATTTCATGGTTTAAGTATTAAGTGCATTTATTTTGTTGGGCTAACACTTAATAATTAATTATTTTTAAAATAATTATAGGGCTAACTATATAAAACTATAGAAAATGGGTTTTATATAAAAAATTCGCCCTACCAAAATTTAAAATCCCTTAAAATTCGCCTTTGGGCTAAAATTCGCCCCTAAAATTTTCCCTGACCATTGGTAGCAGAACCAAGTGAACCTGCAAGAGTAGAACCAAATGAGCCAATTATGATGGAGACATAGCAATTGCAGAGTTTTGATACACCAAATGTCCCACCTACAAAATATAAAATCAAAAGTGGTCAAACCTGCAAAATGAAAACAAGTTGTGAGTAAACAAGAAACCAAAAGGATGAAAAGGAGCCAAAAAGTGGCCTTAGAAGAGAAAATAATGGTTGTAGAAGACACAGAAGTAGCTAAATGAAATCTATAAGATATATTACATGCCATTGACATAGAAGAAACTTCTATAGTCCAAGTTGAAGACATAGAGTAAGGTGGAAAGAAGCTAAAAAAGGCTAAATCTGCAAAGAAATTAGAATTTGAAGGAGAAGATGCAGGTTTTATGTTCCAAGCAAGAAATCCTATGACAAGACATGGTAGGAATATATTAGATAGTAGTAAAGAGGTTCATCCACCTACTGACACACTCCAACCACCACAAGAGATCATTGACCTTTCATCACCTGCAGAGAAAGATACAATTAGAAAATCAAAGAAAGGAAAAGAGAAGGTGATGGAAAAAAAAAATCAACTTCTTGAAGAACAATTGAAGTTGGCCAATCATGAAATTTCTGTTATGAAAAGAGAAGAAAGGAAACACAACATACAGAAGGTTTAGTTTGGAAATATGAAGGCAATTTTGGAAGAGCAGGTTGACAGTATTTCCACGAATTTGGATAATACACAACAGCTTATCAAATGGACCATTCCATTGAGGAAAGAAGCCAAACATGTCAGGAGGATGAACATAAATTTGAAATCCACCAACGGGAAGTTGAGATATCAGGCTACGAACCTCCAGGAGCAACTGGAACTAATTCATGAAGAGTTGAAGAAAAAAGGCCTAAAAATGACAGTGCTTGAAGAGCCAATAGCTCAACCCATCATAAATGAGGAAGAAACCGCTCAAGAGTCATAGTGTAAGCTGGTTTATGGTTTTGAAGACTAATGGGATGTTAGAAAACAAGTTTTTTCACTTAGAATGTAGAGTTTTAAAGCTACACAAAATTCTCAATTTTTGATTGTTTTCAATAGTTTCGTAGTGTGCCTGGGCTTGAAAAACAACAAAAAGCTACGAAACTACTGTAGCTTTCTTTTTTCTTTTTGAACCAGTTTTGGGAGCTTTCAAGAGGTGAAATTTGTACAAGAGATGTATCAAGGCATAATGAACACCATGAAGAAAGAAATAATAAAAAAGGATGATGGAAAAAGGCATTTTTACAGTGCTACGAAAGTACGCTATGAAACTATCTTACTTTCATAGCGTACTGTGTTGGAGTTTTTTTTAAGAAGGTTTTTGGGAATCTTTGGACAACTGGATACTATCCAAGTGTTAAAGTACCATGAAAATAGTTATCCAACACTAAAATACCATGAAATTAAGACAAACTACCAGCTAAAGCATTCATTGAAGATGAAGACCAGTTTTCCTAAAAAACAGGGTTTTGTTTCCATTTTTAGAGGAGGTCAATTAGGAAGTCATGTAGTGATGAGTCCCATCACCCCTATTCGAACATGTGAAAGAATATTTGTCAAAGATGTAATTTCTGTTAGAGATAAGGTTGTTAAATGCAATAATCAACAGTTTGAGTCCTATTAGGAATAGGATTGTCAATTAGGATAACTGTCAATTTCTCATTAAATAGATGTTTTATGGTTATGCAAGGTGTCATTAGGCAAAAGTTCGATGAATCTAGCTAGGAGGAAGATTATTTCATGATGTAACAAGTATATTAAAGGGCAGAGGGTCGAATTTGTCAAGGGTTGGAGATTTTTTGGCAAAACTGTAGCTTAATGTAATTTCACTGTTTCAATAATACAGAGACTTGTTTCTTGACCAACCTGAGATTCTGATTGATTTTTTAGTGCTTATCTTATCTATATATTTTATGTGTCCCATTTGCAGTGGTTTTCATATTTAATACTCTGAATTCATTCATGTAATGTTCTGACTTCCTTTATAGATGAATTTACTGTGTGATTTCCTGTTTCATGTGTGTGTGTGTACTATTGCTAAAAACTCTTACCTGCCTCAGCTTGCATGTCAAGTGAACTCACTACTGAATCACTGAAAGTGTTGACTCCATAATTCCAATGTTTGCATACTGATACTATTTTCAACCTATATTCATCATAAGCAAGTTGTTTTCCAAGTAGAGTTATCCATCTAAATACATCTTTATTCAATATCATTAAACTTTGAGAGAGCCCTCTCAGACTGAAGAGGCTAAGCTTCAATCAAAAGATTGGTTTGAAATAGTTACATGAGGTTGTCATATTAGCAGCTCATCAGGTGCAATTTTTTGATAACACCATGGCCAGAGACTAACTCTTTGCGAATGCCGAACCGGGCAATGACATGATTAAACATAAATCATTCAATGGTTTCTCCAATGTTGTCGTATGTGGGAATAGCCTCTTCCCACTTGGTGAAATAATCAACAACCACAATGATGTATTTGTGATTTTCTGACGATGCAAGGTTGCAAGTCATTAATTCAATTCCCCATTTACAAAAGGGACCAACGAAAATGACAGTGTGCAGGGGAGCGAGAGGGGCTCTTGCCTTATGAGCGAAGTGTTGACATCACTCGCACCTCTTGAATATTGTAATACAGTTGCGAAATAAAGTGGGTCATAAATATCCTGCTCATAGGAATTTTTGGGCGGTGGCCATTCCAGAAAGGTGGCCACCGTAAGCTCTACTATGGCAGTAATTAAGGGCTTCAACCGCTTAGTCGTGGGTAAGGCATCGACAAAAGATGGTGTCAATGCCCCGTTGGCATAATACATCTCCCATGAGGAGGTATCATGGGGTCTGATGATGAATGCGCCGACGGTCATCTCGAGTAAGATGGGGTCAGAAATTTTAGGTTCATAAGAAGAGAAGAATATCTCCAAAACAAGGGTCATCGGTTGCTACGAGGAAGATATGTTTGTTTGGTAGTGAATCTTTTACTAGTGATCCTTTGGTATGACTTGAGAGGTCTGTAATGAACTCTGCTAATATTAACGCCTTTTTGCTCTTGGGGGAGCCAAACTGTAAGTCGTATTCTTGTAGAATGACTATCCAGCAGGAGTATTTTTGGTTCATTAGGCGGTGCGTGAGTAGATATTTGATGGGATTAATATCTACGATAACCGTTGTGGTTTTTAAGATGATGTAGTGGAAAATCATTTGGACTAAAATAGTGCTAAGGCAGTATTTTCTTTGGGTTCATATCTTAATTTCGGGCCTGATAAGGTTTTTCTCACATAGTAGATTACGTGCTCCTTCCCATCTGGGCCCTCTTGGATCAAAAATCCAACCAAAGCGGTCTCGGATGCTAATAGATATAGGATGTAATCTTTGTTGTAGTCTGGGGGACTGATCAGTGGTGTTGAAGACAATGTGTCTTTCAGCACGTCGAACGCTTTTTGGGCATATTCATCCCATTTGAATAGGATATCCTAGCTAAGGAGGCGCAGGAATCCTTGAGTGAAAATGGTGTAATTTGGGACGAAACATCTAAGAAATTTTCCCTTTCCCTGCAAGCTTTGTAGTTGCCTGAGGGTTTGAGGTGGAGGTACCTCTTTGATGGCTTGGAACTTGAGGGGGTCCACTCAAATTCCTTGCTGGGACACGATAAAATGTAAAAGTCTTTCTGTTGTGAGGAAAAAGATGCACTTGAGGGGGTTCAAGTGTAGGTTGTATTACCGACATCGTTGGAATACCAGTCATAGATCCTCGAGATGGTCTGAACTCTTCTTGGATCGGACGATGAGGTCATCCAAGTAGGTGAGGATAAGGTGTTCCAGGTCATGAAAGATGCAATTCATGGCCCTCTGGAAGGTGGATCCCGCATTTTTCAGGCCAAATGGAATTACCTTGTATGAAAATGTGCCCCAAGGGGTATTGAACGCAATTTTGTACCGGTCGGTGTGGCTGATTTGAATTTGAGATCTGTGGGAAATGATGATTCCCACAGTGTCATCTGAGGATTCCCCTATTGTGGTGAGGGGAAATCCAACATGCCACTTCGTTTTTGGAAAATAGGAGTTGAGGTTGAAAAAAGGAAGCCTCCACCGAACGAGGTAGTCACTGATTCAAGGGATCAGGATCTTGGATGTGATAGTTTTAACATAGGTATGATGGCGAGGGGTGACTGGAAACTGATGATGGGGATTAAGTGGCCCAAGGTCAGAGTATAAGAAGTAGCTTGGCGATAGTCACAACTATTTTTGATAGTGAAATCCTTGGAGTTGGTAAGAAGTCTAGGGTGGGTATATGTTGGTTATGAATGTCATCGTGGCTTATGGGTGAAAGGTGTGATACTCTAACCAAGGGTGACCAGGGACTGTTACCATGGGAGAAAAAATGGATGGATGAGTGGGGGACGTTGTTCACCATTTGCAGTCTTTGTACACTTACCAAAAGAATGAAACAAAGAAATTTGGATTGTACAAAACATGAAGATGAGTTCCCCAAAACATGAAAGAGCTCGCTCACTGATGATGTGATGAGGGTGTTTTTTCTGAGGGTGGGGGCCCCAATGGTTGGTCTCTTATGTGGGGGGTGATGAAGCGGATGGAAAATATTGCAGATGGGATATGCTGATGGAGGTATGGTAGGCGAAATGTGAGGCATAGTGGTGTGCTTGCGATCTACTTGCAAAACCTGGTAGTCCGAGAAAGGGGTTTTATTTTGATATGGTAAAACTTTACTTGATGCATGGTGGGTGAATGGGCATGAAGTGCTTCCCGAACTAAAGTGGTATGGCCATGGCGTCATGATTTTTCTGATATATGGTCTACTTTGAGTGACGGGCACCATGGAGGGGAGACTCTACTGACCAACAAGGATTTTTATCATGTGCAAGGTGGGGAAATGATAAACATGGTTAGGTGCTTGGAACCTATGGTTAATTTCTCATGGAGAAATGATGCCAGGATATGCAAAGTTTTTCTGGGACTCTATCATGAAAAGGGTACTTTCAGTGGACGGAGTGATGGATGGTTTGCACAATAAATGCAAAAAAATACCCTAAGTGAAAGCATATTATTCATTCAAATATTATTGAAATACATGTGCTAAATAAAAAGAATATGAGAGAGGGCATACCTGATGGCACTGAAAATTTATTTTTTCGGAGGTGTGAATGTGTGGCACTTCCTTTGGGCATTATGAGGTATTGATCACTGTGTGAGTTTTGGTTCTGAAATTGGGCCTTCTGAGCTCTCATTATGGTCCTCCAAAAAATCTGAAAATGGCATCATATAGGCCAATATGGCTTATTTCAGTTCATTTGCGACATTTGAGTGTTTGAGGTTTTGAGATGTCAGAGGCTTTTGCAAATCTGTTCTTACCTTTGCGGTCAGCCTGAGTACCCGAGACTCGCGATTCTTAAGCCAGGTAGGCACCATGACATCTGGAATTTTTATTTTTTTAGTGTCCCAGGCCCAAGGTTTGTACAAACTAGCTTTGTATGGAACCCAGGCAAGTTTTTTCCTTGACCATGCGGGCGATCAAGGAAAATGTGCATAATTTTCATGTAGAACCGAGGGTTT
The DNA here is from genome assembly GCA_034641835.2 of Pinus albicaulis. NCBI lineage: Eukaryota > Viridiplantae > Streptophyta > Pinopsida > Pinales > Pinaceae > Pinus > Pinus albicaulis. The sequence continues at coordinate 262,103 of JAXQQM020060325.1, read as the reverse complement.
TTCGTGAAATTATTGTGTCTGTACTGGATTTGAGTGCACCCTTTCCTTGTCTGTAGGAAAAACAAGTGCGCATCTCTCGTGCTTGTCCGAGGCATAGGCACGCGAAGAGCCGAAGTAATTTTTTGAATTTTTTTGGGGAAATTTGTCGATTTTTTGGAGCTTTTAATGTCATTGATGTGTGCCTGTTTGAGGACAAGATATTGTGGAGGGAGAGGGATTTTCCTAACCTCTGGGTCACTTTGGCAGCTGATGCCAATGCACGCCAGCAGTTGGTGCGATGGGGTCTGCTTAAGTTCATGTAGAATGACCTCTTACGATCACATGATCATTTTCTCCGTTACCTCATCCGATGATGGAATAAACGACACAATGTCATGGTGCTATGGTGGTGTGACCTTACTATCAGTCTCAAGACAGATATCTATTTTGTGACCGGGTTGCTACCTCAGGGTGAGGTGATTCCTTATCCGCTTCACCCTGGGAGAGTGGATATTCAGTGGTTCTCGGGGGGCCGTTGTGGCGAAGCACCTCTCACGGAGGGGTGTATTCTGATAGCCTCAGTGACTGACCTAACCAAGAGGTGTTCTCTATCCACTATTGTAAGGTTTTCAGGGTTGTCTGCACCCAATCAGGAATCGGGCCCGTAGATTGGTGTTCTGTGCTGGTTGAGGGCCGGTCAATTTTTTTATTTCACCTATCACTGCTATGACGAGATGTTGGATTAGCTCTCCAAGGTCTGGGATGGATCAAATTTTTTTACATATGTTATTATTTTGTGTAGCATCATGTATGAGAGAGTGGCTTTGCTAAGACCGATGGTGGTGGTCCCTACTGGGGGACCTCGAGAACCGGGTATGAGGAGGTGGGCCCCGGTTATTCCTCGTAGTGGGGGAGGTCGGGTGGGGCATTATTGGAATGACACTTTGGAGGCTTGGTTGGAGGCCAATATTCAGATGTTCCTTCCCTTCCCTTATGCAGGGATGAACTTCCATGGAGACCCAGACACATGGGTCTTCTTGTTGGGTATGTATGCGGGCCAACAAGTATTTTTTTTATGTTTTTTTTTCTGAATTTACCTAAGAATTTATCATTTATATGTGTATGATGATGATATTGACATAGCTCTGTTACTCTTGCAGATGTTGGCGAGCTCAATTGTCTTGTGGCTCAATTGGTGGGACATGATCCGATTTCGTGGCCTCGAGGTGTTCCACATGTAGTCGGAAGACAAGGAGTAGCTCCGATGCAGCCTCAGGGTGGAGCACCTAGTGGAGAGGCTGGTCCATCAGGGCAGGGTAGTAGCTTGGCTGATGCTGAGTGTGCTATTGTGCTTACTCGTGCCGAGGCAGCGGAGGTTCACGTTGCAGAGGTGACAGAGCAGATGGCTGCTCTGAAGGTCAGGGCTCGAATTTTGGAGGATGCATGGGGTCCAGTGGAATTCCTGACCCAGGGGATTCCTACCTGAGGTTTTGTGTATGAGCTCGATGATGCATGGCTAGAGACACTGATGGCCCAAGAGAGGGGCTATCAACCAACTTTGCGCAAGGTAGCAATCTCTGTTTTGACAACGACTCCAGTGCTGGTACCGGGAGTGGCTGTCGTTTATCTGAGATGTATTCCAGTTTAGGATATTGTTAGCTATGCGATCAGCTGTTTGGTTTTGATTTCTTGGTACATGTGTGAATGTAATGTGATCAAATTGATGGCTTAATATTTTTTCATGTAAATATTTTCTAAACAGATGTGAATCCCATACCTCAAACTCTTGGTTTAACTGTGACACAACTAACTGGGAATCGAGGTAGATATGAAAATGGTAGATGCCTTGATTGAGGGTGTTGTACATAAGTTCGATGATGGCATCATATTCTGTTGGATTTTTTGTCGATGAGAAGATTCATACACCGTTGGTGAAGAATGGTGATCAGTCAGGGTGATAGATGATCTAGGCAGCTGCTGCTAAAATTTGAGACCATCATGATGCTCCATCAGCGAATCCCAAGTAATGGTCAGGTTGAGAATCCATTGTGACACTACAGTGTATTTTGTGACAAGTATTTTAATCAAAGATTTAAACTGTTTGGTTTGTGTACTTGAAATCTAGGGGTGGGCCCTCTTAGCCCTTCTTAGTAGAATATCTCGAGTTATAGGCCGTTGACGGGGTTGCTGAGGCATGTTCCATCCAGCTCTGTCAAGATGTACGCACCCTTGAGGAGACAATGTTTTATGACGTAGGGTCCTTTTCACAAAGTATCGAACTTTCTTGGCCCTAGGGCTTCTTTTGCCACATCGTAGCAGAGGACTAACTCTCCCTCTGTAAATGAATGAGGGTTGATATGGCAATCGAGAGATAATTTTACCCATTTCTTGTGGGCCTCGTTGTGTTGCAGCGACTACCGTCGGCTTTTGTCGACGAACTCTAGTTGTACTAAACATTGTTGTAGAGGCTAGGTGTCATCGAGGAGTTCGATGGCGGCATGTAAATTCAGGATCTCTCGTTCTATGGGAATCATGGATTCAACCCTATATACCAAGTGAAAGGTTGTGAACCCAGTGGAAGTTTTCATGATAGTGCAATATGCCTGAGGGTGGAGGAAAATAATGTGGTTCCAGTTTGTTATGTGGTTATTCACCATATGTTGTAACATAGTTTTGAGGAATTTGTTCACAGCTTCTACATGTACATTGGATTGGGGGTATTACGGTGATGTAAATTCATGTGTGAATCCGAGATGGTGAGATAGCTCCTGGAAAAATTTGTTTTATAAGTGTTTCCTATGGTCGGAGACTTACTCTTTGGTAACGCCAAACCAGGTAATGACATGATTAAACAAAAATCATGCAATGGTTCCTATAGTGTTGTTGTATGTGGGCATAGCCTTTGTCCACTTGGTGAAATAATTGATAGCCACAATGATGTATTTGAGATTTGTCGGTGGTGCAAGGTTGCAAGCCATGATGTTGATTCCCCATTTACAAAAGGGACCAACGACGATGAAAGGGTGTAGGAGAGCGGGAGGGGCTCTTGCCTTATGAGTGAAGCGTTGACATCGCTCGCAACTCTTGACTGTTGTAATGCAGTTTCGAAGTAAAGTGGGCCAAAAATATCATGCCCTTAGGAATTTTTGGGCTGAATCCATTCCAGAAAGGTGGCCACCGCAAGCTCCATTGTGGCAGTCATTAAGAGCTTGTTTCCCTTGGTCGTGGGTAAGGCATCGACGTAAGATGGTGTCGATGCCTTGTTGGTATAAGACATCTCCCATGAGGAGGTATTGGGGGGCCTTATGGCGAATGCTTCGATGATAGTCTCGAGTAATATGGGGTCTAAAATTTTGGGTTGATAAGAAGAGAAGAATATCTCTCTACCAAGGGTCGTTGGTTGCTACAAGGAAGAGATGTTCATCTGGTACTGAATCGTTTACTCGTGATTGCTTGGTATGACTTGGGAGGTCCCTAATTAACTCTAATAATATTAACGCCTTTTTTATCTTAGGGGAGTGAAATTGTAAGTTGTATTCTTGTAGAATTAATATTGAGAGGGTGTATTTGTGGTTCATTAGGGAGTGCGTGAGCAGATATTTGATGCGATTAATATCTACGATGACTGTTGTGTTTTTAAGATGATGTAGTGGCAAAGCTTTTGGACTGCATGAATTAGCGCTAAGGCTGTATTTTCTTCGAGTTCATATCTTAATGTCGAGCCTCATAAGGTTTTTCTCTCATAGTAGATTACGTGATCCTTCCCATATGGGCCCTCCTGGATCAATACTCCAAGAAAAGTGGTCTCAGATGTTGATATATACATGATGTAATATTTGTTGTAGTCTGGGGAATTGATCAGTGTTTTTGAAGATAATGTGTCTTTCACCACATCGAATTCTTGTTGGGCGTAGTCATCCCATTTGAATGGGATATCCTGGTGAAGGAGGCATAGGAATCCTTGAGCGCAAGTGGCATAATCTAGGATGAAACGTCTCAAAAAATTTCCCTTTCCCTACAAGATTTGTAGTTGCCTGAGGGTTCGAGGTGGAGATACCTCTTTGATGGGTTGGAACTTGAGGAGGTCCACTCGAATTCATTGTTGGGACATGATAAAACCTAAAAGTATTCCTATTGTGACGCAGAAGATGCACTTGAGGGGGTTCAAGCGTAGGTTGTATTACCGTCTTTATTGGAATACTAGTCGCAGATCCTCGCGATGGTCTGAACGCTTCTTGGATCAAATAGTGAGGTCATCCAAGTAGACGAGGATAAGGTGTGCCAAGTCATGAAAGATGTAATTCACGGCCATCTGCAAGAGCTGAGGGCGAATGCAGGGCGAATGTTGTTCTGCAAGAGATGAGGGCGAATGCAGGGCGAATGTTGTTCTGCAAGAGCTCAGGGCGAATGCTAAGGGCGAATTTTGTTCTGCAAGAGCTCAGGGCAAATTTTTTTCTGCAAGAGCTGAGGGCGAATGCTGTTCTGCAAGAGCGGAGGGCGAATGCGCGTGTGATATCAGACGTTAATGTAGCACACATGTAAATTTGAACACTAATAGATTTTTGTAGTTGAAATGCAATTCTTGTTTTCATTTAAATGTAGGGTTTGTAAAGCAGGGAGAAATAATGGCTGCCAAATTAATAAGCGTTTCTTTGGGAAAATTTTAAATCTTCTATTGGGTGATGAAGATAATAGAGGGTATTGAATCTTGATTCTTGACATCTAGAGAGAACCCTACAGCCTAACACAATCCAATGGAATTGACCAAAAAAACCCAAATAGATTCAACCCTACTATAGGAGGAAGGGCCTGCAGTAAGAACTTACCATTTTGCAAGAGCTGAGGGCGAATGCTGTTCTGCAAGAGCTGAGGGCGAACGCTGAGGGCGAATGCTGAGGGAAAATGTTGTTCTGCAAGAGCTGAGGGCGAATGCTCAGGGTGAATGCTGTTCTGCAAGAGCAGAGGGCGAATGCGCGCATGATATAAGATGTTAATGTAGCTATTGCGACGAATACGAAACAATAAAATCATTATGTAGCACACATATAAGTTTCGAATTTTTATGTAGCGCGCATATAAGTTTCGTATTTTTATGTAGCGTGCATATAAGTGTCGTTATACCGATGGCAGAAAAGGCGTCGCTATTACGACGGGTGCCTCCAAACGTCGCAATGGCGACACCTAGACATTGTGTCGCAGTTGTGACGTTTGGAGTCGTCTCAATAGCGACGCTTTGGGCCATGGTGTCACAATTGCGACGTCTTCCTCAAAACGTCGCAATTGCGACACATTTTTAAGTGTCGGTATTGCGACACTTTTCTATAGACATTGGTATAGCGACGATTTCGGGCGGGATGGAAAAAATTTGGGAAAATTTCCGACATTTGGTCAAAAGCGTCGGAACCAAGTGTCGGAATTTCCACCAAATGTAGTAGTGTATAATTATGACTGAAGAGGAGGAGGCCGAGGTGGTTGAGTGGTGTAAAGAAATGTCCCAATTGGGACATGGGCTAGAGTTGATACAACTCAAATCCACAGTTGCTCAAATCTATCAAGGGAGGCCAAACCCATTCAAAGATGGCTTTCCTGGTAAATCATGGTGGTTTGGATTAAAAAAAGGCATCCAGACCTGTATTGCATACAACTGAGGGCCTTGATAAAGACAAATCATTAAATTTTCAACCTGCAGTTGTATGTAAGTTCCATGACACTCTTTCTAGTGCATACAATAAGCATTCTTATGGTGCAGACCATATATGGAACTGTGATGAAACATGTTTATAACCAAGAAGAAATTGTGGCATGCGAGTAATTGCCAAGAGAGGGAGCCAAAACATGCCAAGGATTTTACCTAAGAGAAGGGAGTGGATAACCATTTTATGTTGTGTCAATGCAATTAGTGCTTCAATCCCATGATTTTATCTATTCAAAGGTCAAAATAAACCGAAAAATTATATACAAAGTTGTGAACCAATTGCTTGCATGGATACACATCCCCATGAATGGATGACTAAAGACCTTTTTTTTAATTGGTTTTTCCACTTTGTTTCATATGTTTCACGTGGTGTCACACCAAATAATAGAAAATTATTGATATTAGATGGCCATGAAAGCTACATGGTTGTACAAACAATAGAGGAAGCAAACAATTTGGGCATTGAAATTTTAACATTGCCTGCTCATACCACTCAAAAATTGCAATCACTTGATGTTAGTGTGTTTGGCCCTTTCAAGAACTATTTCAGTCAGAATGCACTGCATGGATGGCAAAGAATCCAGGGGTTGAGGTGAAAAGGTCGAGCTAACAGAGCTTGCAAGTAAATATTTTAAAAGGGCTCTGACACCATCAAATATCAAGGTTGGATTTAGGAGGAATGGAATCTTCCCACTAAATTATGATGATCTTATGCATGATACTAGTTGTAGCTAGGCATTTCATGTGGATGGTCAGGAAGAAGGGCATGTCCAAACAGATGTTGAAGTGAAAGAATAAGTAGATGAAAAAGATGATGTGGTTGCAACTAGCAATATTATTTCCCTCTCTGAAGGACAATTATATGGTGATGATGATGAGAATGTATGTGAAACACAGTATAATCATGAAAAAATTGATAGCAACATGGATTTTGTTCTACCAACTCAAGCACATGGAACTTGTGCTGCTGATATTGTTAATGAGATTGTTGAACATGCAGTTGACAATGCAAATGTAGTTGAAAATGACATTGTTGATATTGTTAATGACATTGAAAATGACCAATTGACATTTCCAAGCCAAGTAAACCCACCATCATGACTAGCATAAGCCATGATTAATTGAAACAAACATAGTGTTTCAAGAACCATTGAACAAAGCATGAACATGCCTTCACAACCAGCTGAATTGAACAGTGAAATTGTTCATTTTTTTGTGGACAATAGATCAATGGAAGAAGATGAAGCACATAATGAGGCATTAGATGAAGATAAGAATACAGTTCAATCAATTTTCACAGATACTGAAAGGCAAGTTCCAAGCATTAACGTGCAAGTGGGGGGGGAGGGTGGAGAAGTTACTTGGACGGATCCTAAAGCTACCAGTAGAAAGAGTGTCAATAAAAAATAATCAAGGAACACTGGGTATTCTTTTTTTGGGCCGAAGTTCATAGTTACTCACCTTATAAGACTATATAAAACTCTTAGTTGAGTCTAAAAAAAATAAAGTTGAAATTTAGGAACTAAAATAGAAAAAAAAGGATCTAGCCAAGGAGAAGAAGGCAACAAGGACTATTGCAACACAACGTCGAGCAGATGAAAGGCTTGAAGAGAGAGAGAAAGGCAAGAGAAGGAGCAAAAAAAAAAAATGGTAAGATAGGAAAAGGAAGCAAGAAAGGCTAAACAAATGCTTGAAATGGAATAATGGATGACTGATATGGTTGATAATGATGCAAGCACAGTTGATGAAACCAAAATTATGTCCAACACATTGGAAAATATTGCATATAATACACCATTATTCCAAGACCTCATTGTGTTGGTGGATTTGGTGCACAAGTGTACCAATCCACACGTGCTTAAGAGAAGTGGTCGATGCCTCTTAAGCTTTGGTTAGAGGCAGATAAAAAAAAGAGTTAGCATGTTAGTGAACATGCTATAAAACATTAAACACACTAAATAATGATATAGTATGCATATGTAGAGAGAAACAAGACTAAACTAAACATAAACACGAAATCTCATAAAGAGTTAGACAAAAGAATAATACTAACAGTGGCATCAATGTGCCCCCTTATTGTTTGCTATTAAGGAGAAATATAGTATGTTTACACACTCGCCAAGGGGCCCTTAGGACTATGGAGTTCTAAGACCTGATGCAAGGACATTTTTACCTTCTAGCTGCTTGGTGCAAGGTCTCTCTCTCTACTCCAAAGGATTGGACTTGTTGGATGGCCAACAGCTGAATCCCTTCACTATTTCTACTCCGAATTACACTCTATGGATTTCTTCAAAGAAATTTTGGCCAGCATAACAATGTGCTCTCATTTTTTTCATCTCTTGGTGGCCTTTTATAGATGAATTCAAATTCTGCTTCCCTCTCTTGGTACATTGATGGATGGTGACCAAAGAGAGGGAGTTGATTCCATTGTGTGCCACTAGATTCCATTGTGTGCTCCCTTGAGGTCCCAAGGAGGCTGTCCTTGGGCAGTCTCATGTGTGGGATCATTTTTCTGGAGTGTGCCTTGTGGTCCCGGAAAGTGAATTCCGCCACTTTTAGGTCTTCGCGGCATTTTCAAGGAAAATCGCATAAAGGCACGCCTATCGAAGAAAAATGTGCGCGAAGGTTCATTCTGCCAGTGTCTTGAGTGGGCAATTTCATTTTTCAGATTCTCTAATGTGCCTCAGCCCTGTAAATCCTTCTTCCTAACATTTAATAATGTCATATTTTCTTGTCCAATTTTCCAGTGATAACAATTTCCCCCTAATGTGTGAGGTATAGGAAGAACTGTATAACTGAAATACATTATATTTTCTTTTCTGTGTAGTATGTGGAGAAAGAGAGAGACCTGCGTGTAGCAAAAAGTTGGAAACGCCTTACAATGAGTCGAAGAGTGACCATGTCATGTGGGAACCCTACAAGAAATAGTATGATACAATAAATACAATTTTTCTATGAGGCGGGCATGTCCCATGCTCTTGATGCTTTTGCTAGCTAAAAAAATCTATTTGACAGATACAAATTCTATTTATCACTAGTATGGTAGTGATCTATTGGTTTGGTTGATGACGACGATTGCTAATGTCCTCAGGGGTGTTTTTTCTTTGAAAATAGGTGGAATGTGGTACCCACATATGTAGGCGTGGTATGGCATATAAATTCTCATTATACACATGGATGTATGACAGGGACCTTCCTGTGTAATAATTTCTAAAAGAGCTGCTTATCATGGCACGGGGCCTCACTGAATTATGAGAAAAGTGTAATGGTTGTAAGGTACAATACCATCTTGACATGAAATCTTGTGTTGTATTTGAATGTGAAGAGGATTAATAACATCTAGGGGAAATTATGATTCCCACAGTGCCATCCGAGGATGCCCCTATTGTGGTCAGGAGCAATCCAAGGTACCACTTCCTTTTTGGAAAATAGGAGTTGAGGTCGACAAAAAGGAAGCCTCAACTGAATGAGGTAGTCACTGTTTCAAGGGATCAGGATCTTGGATGTGATAGGTTTAACATATGCATGATGATGAGGGGTGAGTGGAAACTGATGATGGGGATTCAGCAACCCAAGGTCGGAGTATAAGAAGTAGCTTGGCGACAGTCACAACTATTTATGATGGGGAAATCCCTGGAGTCAGCAAGATGTCCAGGGTGGGTATATGTCGGTTATGAATGTCATCATGGCTTATGTGTGAAAGGTTTGATACTCTGACCAAGTGTGACCAGGGACTACTGCCATGGGAGAAAAAATGGATGGATGAGTGGGGGACGTTGTTCACCGTTTGCGGTCTTTGTACACTTACCAAAAGAATGAAATAGTAGGATTTGGATTGTACAAAACATAGAGAGGGGTCCCCAAAACATGAAAGAGCTCGCTCAATGATGATGTGATGAGGGTGTTTTTGTTGAGGGTGGGGGCCCCATTGGTTGGTCTCTTGTGTGGAGGTTGATGAAGCAGATGAAAAATATTGCAGATGTGATATGCTGATGGAGGTATGTTAGGCCAAATGTGAGGTGTGGTAGTGCACTTTCGATCTGCTTGCAAAACCTGGTAGTCTAGGAAAGGGGTTTTATTTTGATATGGTAAAACTTGACTTGATGCATGGTGGGTGAATGGGCATGAAGTGCTTCCCGAACTAAAGTGGTATGGCCATGGCATCATGATTTTTTTGAGATATGGTCTACCTTGAGTGACGGACGCCATGGAGGGGAGGCTCTATCGACCAACAAGGATGTTTATCATGTGTAAAGTGGGGAAATTATAAACATGGTCGGGGGCTTGGAACCTATGGTTAATTTCTAGTGGAGAAATGATGCTAGGATATGTAGATTTTTTTTGGGACTCTATCATGTTGAGGGTAGAACAATACCTGCTCTGGTACTTTTAGTGGATGGAGCAATGGATGGTTTGTGCAATACCTGCAACAAAATACCCAAAGTGAATGCATATTCTTCATTCAAATATTATTGAAAGACATGTGCTAAATTAAAAGAAGATGAGAAAGGGCATACCTGTTGACACTGAAAAAATATTTTTTCGAAGGTGTGAATGTGTGGCGCCTCCTTTGGGCGTTATGAGGTGATGATCACTGTGTGACTTTCGGTTCTGAAATTGGGCCTTATGAGCTCTCATTATGGTTCTCTAAAAAAACTAAAAAGGGTGACTTATAGGTCAATATGGCTCATTTAACTTCATTTGTGACATTTGAGTGTTTGAGGTTTTGAGAGGTCAGAGGCTCTTGTGGAACTGTTCTTGCCATTGCGGTCAGCCTGAGTACCCGAGACTCGTGATTCTTGAACCAGGTAAGCCCCATGATGTCCTTAATTTTAATTTTTTCAGTGTGCCAGGGCCAGGGTCTATACAAAATAGGTTTTTATGGAACCCATGCAAGTTTTTTCCTTGCCTGCGCGAGCGATCAAGGCACAGGCACGTAATTTTCGTGCAGAACCGAGGGTTTTGCGCAAAATTATCGCGCCTGTTCTGGCTTTGAGCGTGCCCTTTCCACGTATGTGGGAAAAATAATCACGCATCTCTTGCGCCTATCTGAGGAATAGGAGTGCGGAGAGCCAAAGCAATTTTTTGAAATTTTTTTGGGAAATTTGTTTATTTTTTGTTGCCTTTAATGTTAATGATGTGTACATGTTTGATGACAGGATGTTGTGGAGGGAGAGGATTGGTCTAAAATCTGGGTCACTTTGGTAGCTGATGCCAATGCATGCCAGCAGTTTTTGCGATGGGGTCTCCTTAAGTTCATGGAGAATGACCTCTTATGATCACATGATCGTTTGTTGCATTACCTGATCCTATGCTGGAACATGCGACGCAAGGTCATGGTGCTGCAGGGGTGCGACCTAACTATCCATCTCAAGATGGATATCTATTTTGTGAGAAGGATATTGCCTCAGGGTGAGGCTCTTCCTTATCCTCTTCCCCCTGGGAGAGTGGATCTTTAGCGGTTCTCGGCGAGCCATTGTGGTGGGGCGCCTCTCACGGAGGGGTGTATTCAGATAGCCTCGGTGAATGACCTGGCCGAGCGGTGTGCTCTAGCTGCTATTATGAGGTCGTTGCGGTCGTCTATGCCCAATCGGGCATCATGCAATAGATTGGTGTTTTGCATCAGTTGAGGGTTGGTCAATTTTTTTATTTCGCCTGTCACTGCTATGATGGGATGTTGGCTCATATCTCCAAGGTCTCGGATGGATCAAATTTGCTTACATATGCTAGTGTTTTGTGTAGCATCATGTATGAGAGAGTGGTGTTGATGAGACTGATGGTGGCGGTGCCTATTGGGGGACCTCGAGAGCTACGTATGAGGAGGTGGGCCCCGATGATACCTCGTAGTGGGGGAGGTTGGGTGGGGCATTATTGGAATGCCACTATGGAGGCTTGGTTTGACGCCAATCTTTAGATGTTCCTACCATTCCCTTATGCGGGGATGGACTTCCATGGAGACACAGACATGGGTCTTCCTGTTGGGTATGTATGGGGGCCAACAGGAATTTTTTTATGTTTTATTCGAAATTTACTTGAGTATTTGTGCTTTATACGTGTATTATGATGATACTGATGTAGCTTTGTTACTCTTGTAGATTTTGGCGAAGTCGGTAGTCACATGGCTCGGTTGGTGGGACATGATTTGATTCAGTGGCCTCGAGGTGTTCCATGCATAGCCGGGAGACAAGGAGGAGCTTCGATGTAGCCTTAGGGTGGTCCACCTGGTGGGAAGGCTAGTCCCCCAAGGGAGGGTAGTAGCTCGGTTGTAGTTGAGTGCGCTACTGTGCTTGCTCATGTCGAGGCGACGAAGGCTCACATCGTAGAGGTGACAGAGTAGATGGCTGCTTTGGAGGTCAGGGCTCGAGTTTTTGAGGATGCATGGGTTTTAGTGGATTGCTTGCTCTAGGGGATTCCTACCTGAGGTTTTTTGGATGACCTCGTTGATGCGTAGCTAGAGACCCTGATGGCCCAGGAGAGGGGCTATCGACCGACTTTGCGCCGGGTAGCGATCTCTGTTTTGACAGCGGCTCCAGTGCTGGTACCAGGAGTGGCCGTGGATCTAGGTGCCCCACCAAGGGGGTGTTGGACATTGGTATCAATGCTCCTAGTGTGTTTCGCGGCATGGAATAACCGCCTCTCGTGGATCCTAACTCTAGCGATTGTAACAAAGACTAACGCTTGCGGGTTTTGGTATAACGGCAATCGTGACTCCAACAGGTGGTATCAGAGCGACAGGTCTCAAGTTCAAAACTCACCTGGATCACGTTGGGGGGGAGATTGTTGGACATTAGGTTCAACACTCCCCGTGTTTTTCGCAACATGGACTAACCGCCTCTCATGGATCCTAACTCTGGCAATTATAGTGGAGACTAATGCCTGCGTGGTTTGGTCTAATGACAATCGTGATTGCAACACGGGGGCACCTCCCTAGAGGCTTTATTGTGCATAGGGAAAGCACCCGTTATGAGGACACTTCCATTATTTTGTCGACTTGTATATGTGTATCTTTGGGCTGACTTATGGGTCAGAGACACGAATTTTTTTCTACTCTGACACATATTTGTTGGTATATATGAGAGAGATATTTTTTGCGGCTCTATATGGTGTGTCCCCTGTTGATTTTTTCTATGGATTATGTATTGTGCTAATGGATATCTATATTTTTTATGTTTTTTTTTATGTATGATGGTTTATCCAAGATGAATTCCAGTTTAGGATATTGTTAGCTATGCGATCAACTGTTTGTTTTTGATTTCTTGGTACATGTGTGAATGTAATGTGATCAAATTGATGACTTAATATTTTTGCACATAAATAATTTCTAAACAGATGTGAATCCCGTACCTCAAACTCTTGGTTTAACGCTAACACCACTAATTGGGAATCGAGGTAGATATGCAAATGGCAGATGCCTTGATTGAGGGCGTTGTACATAAGTCTGATGATGACATCCTATTCTGCTTGATTGTTTGTCGCTGAGCTGATGCATACTCTGTTGGTGAAGAGTGGCGATCGGTTAAGGTGATAGATGACCCAAGCTGCTGCTGCTAAACTTTGATACCATCGCAATGCTCCATCATTGAATCCAAATTAATCGTCGGGTTGAGAATCCATTGTGACACTACAACATAATTTGTGATAAGTCTTTTGGTCAAAGATTTAAATTTTTGGTCTGTGTACTTTGACTCTAGGGGTGGGCCCTCTTGGCCCTTCTTGGTAGAATTCCATGAGGTAGAGGCCATTGACAATGTTGCTAAAGCATGTTATTTCTAGCTATGTCAATATGTATGTGCCCTTGAGTAGACAATGTTTTATGATGTGGGGTCCTTTCCACAAAGTTTCAAACTTTCTTGGCCCTAGGGCTTCTTTTGTGACATCATAGCGGAGGAATAAATATCCCTCAGTAAATGAATGAGGGTTGATGTGGTGATCGAGCAATGCTTTTACCGGTTTCTTGTGGGCCTCATTGTGTTGTAGCGACTGTCGTCGAATTTCGTCAACAAAATCTAGTTGTACTAAACACTATTCTAGAGGCTGGGTGTCATCGAGGTGTTCGATGGCAGCATATAAATTCAGGATCTCACGTTCTATGGGTATCACGGCTTCAACCCCGTATACCAAGTGAAATGGTGTGAACCCAGTGGATGTTTTCACGAACGTACAGTATGCCTAGAGGGTGAAGAAAATCATGTGGTGCCAGTTTGTTTTGTGGTTATTCACCATACGCTGTAACATAGTTTTGAGGACTTCGTTCACAGCTTCTACATGTCCATTGGATTACGGGTAGTACGTGATGAGATCCATCATTAGACATATTTTGAGGGGTTAATGGTCACCTTTTTTCCTTCTTAGATCTCTTTTCCTTCCATTTTTATTATTATTTGGTTTTATGATGCTAGTATAGGTGGTGATTAAGGCTAACATACTCTAAGTGCTAAATATGACGTTGAGTGCAGAAAATCATGATATATTAAGCATTTTTATAAGGATTTTATCATAAAGACTTGGAGGAGACAACAAGGAGAAATTATTGGAGGATTTTCCACCCTCCTTAACTCTCAAAGGTGGGCAAAGGATCCCAAATATTCTCTCCTAACAATTCAAATTTCAAAGGCAGCCAAAGGATCCCCAAGGATTCTCTCCAACAATTCAAATTCCAGAGGCAACCAAGAAACTCAAAGAGGGGTGCACTCAATATTTGTTTACTTGGATTCAAGTGGACTCAATCACTATTTTCTAGGGAGCTGTTGGTAGCCTCCCTGTAGAATAAATAGAGAAGAGCTAGAGCTAGGAAGAGTTAGTTGATTCTAGTTGAAACTTTGTCGCAAGCTATTGAGCTTTTTATTATTTTAATCATTGATCAAAATTTCAGAGATGTATCAGGTTATTCTTTTATGAAATTAGTAGACTGATTCCATTCGACTGATTTAAGTTTCAGAGAGCTAGGCTCATGGGTTAGGGCCCAACCCATGTGCCTCAACCTCTCTGTTGTTACTGTCTTTTCCTTTCTTCCATTAAGCTAGTTTTCTTTCTGTCATTCAATTAGTTCTGCTTCTCATAGTTTCATCGCTGCTTAGTTCTTTCTTTTAGTGTTATATTGTAGTTTTTCATTTACTTGTGAGTGATAGAATAGAGGAGAAAAACAAAGAAAAGTTGTGGATCAAGACCCCCTTCTCATCTCTGTCAATAGAGATCGAGGAGGGCGAACCTTCCCATAGGACCAAAAAATGCTTTTTGTTTAATTTTTTTCAGGAATTTCCTCTATTTTTTGTACATGAATTCGTAGCTTTGTTTGCATGGATAAGCATAAAAATCCCTAAGAAGATCATCAAGCCATGTCGCTTCATTTACCAGCATTGTTCTCATGTCGGAGCACTACTATTGTGCCTCCATTTCCCTCATTTTCATCTTATTTGCATCCATCACCCTTTTCATTCCCAAAACACTTGAAAATAATTAAAATTAGACCTCCGCCCCTTTATCCTCGAAACTCCCGCTCGTCGTACCTCGCTCCATCGCAAATCAAAAATCGCTTGTGATATTTGTTAACACTCTCTTATTCCAAGCCCAAATGTGATATCCCTTCCCACTTCCCTTCGCTTCTCTTTTAGTAAAATAGTCAAAAACATTAGAAACCATATTTTTTTTCCCTTTGGACTTACCATCGCTCCTCATCATAGATTGCATCATTTTCGCGTTTCCTTTAAGACTTATCGCTTCCAAACGCCAATTACGATATTTCAATCGCGCTCTGCCACCAATCCCACCACCACGTCACCCTTAACACTTTAAAAGTCTGATTGCGATATTGCAATCAAGCTTTGCCACCAGTCCCACTACCACATCACCCATCGCAACTGCACTTCGTACCTTTCCTTGTTTCTTTAATACTTTCCACTCCAAATGCAGATTCCAAACTCCGCCGCATCACAAATGGCCTTTTGCAGTTTTTGTTTTGTTCCTGTTAACCTTTACCTCTCCAACCTTGCGACATTACGATTACGATATCGCAGATCACATATATCCGCCAATCATAACTCCGCCATCGCATGTTTCAATCATTCCACTCCAAAATAATCTTCGTACCATATCATAAGATTTTTTAAGGATTATACCCCCGCTCTGCACTCCTAAGCCCTAATTCATGTTTTAAGCCCTCCATTAGCCTATTTAGCCCTTTTCTTTCCTCCAAGCTGCAAAATCAACACTTTATCAATTAGGATTAATTCATGGATAGATTAGTTTCATGGGTAGAAGCATGGTGAATAGATAATAGGATAAATATAATGCATTTAGCCATTTGGCCAAGTTAAGTGTTGTTTAGAATTAGTTTCCTTTTTGCCATTCATTTTAAGCAAGTTAAATTAGTTTCCTTTCTGATATTTCTTTTATGTAAATTAAATTAGTTTCATTCTTGTCATTTATTTTCAGCAATTTAGTTTATTTCCTTTCTGTCATTTCCTTCCAACAATTTACTTTCCAGTTCTTATCATTGTTTAAAAAATATCACCCTTTCATAAAGCAGAAGAGGATGACATGAACATATTGCATCTCTTGTGTATATAGCATGGTCACCTCCAAGTTTGTATGAACCTAGGGTTTATAAAGTAAAGTAGGGCAGCCCCTAGGAGTTGCAACACTCTTGGTGCAATACCAGGGCTCACCAATACGGCGATGAAAATTCATGTGTGAATCTGAGATGCTGAGATAGCTCCTAGAAAACTTCATTTTATAACTGTTTCCCATGGTTGGAGACTAACTATTTGGGAACGCCGAACTGGGAAATGACATGATTAAACAGAAATAGTGCAACAGTTTCTGCGGTGTTGTCATATGTGGGCATAGCCTCTGCCCACTTGGTGAAATAATTGACAACCACAATGATGTGTTTGTGATTTCACGATGATGCAGGGTTTCAAGTCATGAAGTTGATCCCCCATTTACAAAAGGGACCAACGAAAATGACAGGGTGCAGGGGAGCAGGAGGGGATCTTGGCTTATGAGCAAAGCGCTGACATCGCTTGCACCTCTTGACTGTTGTGATGTAGTCACGAAATAAATTTGGCTAGAAATATCCTGCTCGTAGGCCTTTTTGAGCAGGGGCCATTCCAGAAAGGTGGCCACCGCAAGCTCTGTTCTGGGAGTCATTAAGGTTTTGTTCCGCTTGGTCATGGGTAAGGCATCAACGTAATATGGTGTCAATGCCCCGTTAGTATAAGAAATCTCCCATGAGGAGGTATCGAGGGGTCTGATGGCAAATGTGCCGACGATCGCCTTGAGTAAGATGGGGTATGAACTTTTGGGTTCATAAGAAGATAAGAATATCTCTGTACCAAGGGTCTTCGATTGCTACAAGGAAAAGATGTTCGTCTGGTAGAGAATCGTTTACTGGTGATCCTTTGGTATGACTTGGGAGGTCCGTAATGAACTCTACTAATATTAACGCCTTTTTGATCTTTGGGGAGTAGGAATACCCAAAGAAAACCTTACCCAAAAATATTAACAACATTATTTATCATATTAATGTTAGTTAAAACTAATATTATTCCATGGATCTCTTCCTGATGATGGGTTGTGATACTTAGCCTGAAAAGTCAAATATTAAACTCCCATGCAACATTTCGTCCTTCTCCAATGAAAAATTGCGAGAACAAAAGAAAGTTAACTAAGATAAGACAGGAACCATAGATAAAAGGTACAACTATGAAATATTTATATTTCAAAAATGTTCATGAAACATAATCGAACCTAAAATGATATTAGAATACCATAACCCACAACACACTATCCAAAAAGAGCACTCCACTTTCCTTTTAAAACATATCCAACTTGTGTTTTCTTCTATGTTCCTTTCCCCTAGTTTAGGGGTATGCTAGTTTTATTGATGGTTATAGATCCTTGTTAAATGTATATATGATGGTTAGTTGGAATAATATTCACTTTGGTTCTAGTTTAAGTTTGGTTTAACAAAAAGGAAAAGTGTGTGTGTGTGTGTGTGTGTATATGAACATATTTTTTTTTTTAATTTCAAAACGTTATATATATATATATATATATATAGATATATATATAAACATATTTTTTTTTTTAATTGGAAAACTTTAAAATGAAATTGTTTATTTGGGTGTTTTATATTATTGAATTTGTGACTATTTTCATCTGAAAAATGTATACTGTTTATTGTATCAAGCAAATGAGGTAATTACCTTATTGATTTGAAAGTAAGAAGTATTATTGAAATATTTTATGGATGTTGTTCATTTTTTAACTTTATGGGTATTGTTCATTTTGTACATAATTGGGTCAGTGCGCATAATTTTTTTTTTTTAAACACTATTTTTTATAGGATTTTCTTCTTTTGAAGGAAGCAAGCTAGTGTTTGAAGTTTCAATACATTAGGGAAATAAGCATAATTCTCTCATTACAAAAAAATGGGATGAGCTTAAAATCTTTGTTATTTCTATTTTTTGGATGATTATCATTGTTGAAGCATTATAGGAATATTATTTGCATTAGAATAGAAATTAGCCATGGAATGATAGAATGTTAGTTTGTTGTGCTCATTGTATTTAGAGCTTTAGATTTCTCACCAACTTTAATTTCATTTTGCATTGCAATCCAGTTTTATGTTTGTTTCATGGGCATTATGATTTTGATGCTTGTATATTTGACATTTTTTTTGTCACGAGTTCGACAATACTCAATCTCTCAACCATGAAAAATTCTAAGAGAACTTGCAAAGACAAACTTGATAAGTGAAAGTGAGCTAAGAGTTTCGATGAAGGAAATGTCAAAGTAAGAAAGAAGTTGAGCCTTGTAAAGGTAGTTGTAAAGGTCTACCATGGTCAATTTTCGAAAAAGGTTAAATGTGAGGTGAAAATCATGAGGCATAGACCCTTAATCCTATTCACTCTAAGAATAGACATAATAAATACTCCCAAATGATTTGAGAAATTTTGAGGTAAAAAATGGACCTCAAAACAAAAAATGTACTATCATAATAAACTTTAAAAGAATCTATAGGGTTCAAGGTTATAGTCTCAATCATAATAGTATTGAAGAAAAATATGTTTTTATCTATTTTTTCAACTTATCTCATTATACAAAATCACTAAAGGTTTAAGTGTAGGCACTTTTTGGATGCATAAATTAAATATACATCCAATGAGTTCATGTAATTTGAAATTTGAGTAAACCTTTAAGAAGATAAGTAAAAAATATTAATTCAAAAATTAGTTTTTCTTACCTTCATTTGGAAATTCACACCTCTTACTTTATTATTCTAAATATTATTTCCTCAGGCTTATTTTAGAGTTCATGTTTCCTTAATGAAGCTATATTGAGGGGTTGTGGGGTTGGTATCATTTATAATTGAAAGAAAAGGTAAATAAAGTTTTATTTGTAATTTTTGTTTGTTGTAGTTGCTACAACACCCTCCAAATTTTTCCTATATTCAAATTTTGGAGCCTCATATTGATTGTGTGAAATGTTGATCTAGTATGCTCTAATAGCAAACATGATACCAAATCTTTTGTTCTATGGTGCTTTCAAATTTCATGAAAGAGAATGTAAAAACCATATATGCAAACAATTAAAGAAGAAGCAACATAAATAAAACCATAAATACAATGCACACAATGTTTGATAACAAATTTCGTCTAGTGTGAATTACATCTCCAAGCTATGATTCGATAGTGAAGATGCCTCTTCATTCATCTAAAAAAAATGAAAATGAGTACATGGTAAAATAGATCATTATACCTTCAATCCTAGGAGTGACCTAAAAATACACTGCTCAAAACAAAACAATCAAAACACCAGTAGGCCTGTCTCGTCTTTCTAAGACTTTTGAATTTAAACATGACCAAATTCTCAAAGATGCATTGTTGTCTTTAACTTTGTTCCAAATAATTAATGAAACATGCGGGCTTCTGCCATGGTCACTGGGATTCGCTACTCATATCTCAAATATTACTGCACTAGTTATGCTTGTCAAGGTTACTACTCTGTTATGGTTCCTCAATGCTCTATGTTCTGGCCCCCTTTGCACTCATGGCTTCGCTGGTATCCACCATCCATTCAAATGAAATGAGGTTCATTAATTTAATAGTGTCATGTGAGTGTTAATTCCAAATACTTGTTGGGAAATACCCAAAGGCACACCTTACCCAAAACCCCCACATCATCTCCTAGCCACCCTTCACTCTTCTTGAGTGGAAGTGAGATTGAACCCCCTATAGGAGAGCCTTCTAAATATTTTGAGAATCCTATTGGGGAAGAAGAAGAATACCTTGTTTCAACTAAGGGACCTACTTCACCTATCTTAACCATGGTTGGAACCCAAAGAGCCTTTCCCATAAGAGAGGTAGAAGGGGAAAATAAGATGCAAAACATTAGCCCCTCATCTCTCCCACACTTTCATGGACTCACCTTTGAGAACCCTGACACATTCATTTTTGAATTTTTTGTAGTTTGTAGGACTTATGACTACACCTATGATGATCAGAAGTTGAAGCTATTCCCATCCACCCTTAAGGATGCAGCGTTGCGTTGGTTCATGGGTTTTCCTGGGGATAGCATCACTACCCAGGCACAGATGGAAGAGACCTTCAACAACAAATACAAAGACTACTGTAGGTCCAAAGAAACTAAGGATGAAATATTTAGGATGAATATAGGACCTGATGAATCCCTAAAGGACTATGAATAGAGGTTTCAATTAAAATATAAGAGATCCAACTACACCCTTGATATTGTATCACTTAAATTTGTACTTCTTCGAGGGATCAGTCAAGAGATTATAGAAACTTTGAATATGCTATCAGGAGGAGATATCTACCAAAAACCCTATGAAGCAATCAAAACTATATTCCGAAACCATTCTAAGGAATTTAGGAGGAAGGCCAGAGCTAGCCAAAGTACATCCAATACCCCTTATTCTTCCACCTTCATAAAACATGAGATTGGAAAAATGCTAGAGGAATTCAAAAGTGACACCATGCACACCTTTGCTTTGCAAATGGAAAAAATGCAGGTCAAAAGGAAGCAAGAGGAAGCAGAGAGAGCCATGGACATCTTTTGTCCTATATGTACTAGGAATCACCCAAGAAATGAATGTCCATTGAATGTCATAGAGGTTTACTTAGTCTATGAGGAGAATCATGCCACAGAAAAGTGTCCCTCCTTACCTCGACTTAAGTCTATATATCGAGGTGGGGAAGAAATGCCAGAGCAACTCTGTTTCATCAACCAGAGAAGGCCTCAAGGATCTTGGACATATCAACAAGGTATGCAAGGTGCACCTTACTCTTACTATCACAACAATCAGAGTGCACCTATGTAACCTTCGTACACCCCCACTCCTCCATCCTGGTGTACACCTCCTATTTGGCCTTACAACCCTTCATATCATCCTCATCCAGTAAACCAACCATTCTAGTAGTATGTTTCACCACAACCTCAGTGGAACAATCCATCCCAAGGGTGGAGGCCTCAACAAAATCAACCACCTTCTCTAATGGCTCCACCCAAACCTCAACCTCAACTTACTCATGTTGCTCCACCTAGGATACCTACACCTTCACAGCCTAATCCTAACTCAAACAACAGACAAGCACAATAGGCTCCCAGTGGAGACACATCCTATCCAGCTTATGTTGTGGAGATACATGAGGTTAATCCCAGGTCGGGAAGAGTACTCCAAAACAACCATCCTCCATCTCCACTTGTAGAGGTTGAGGAGGAAAAGGAAGAAGTTAACACTCAGATCCAATAACCTCCTTTTCCTGAGCGCTTGATCCACCCTATTTAGCACACCCCGGAGGAGACTGAACTCTTGGGAGAGTTGGAAAATTTTGTGTGTAAAGATACCACTTCTCCAGGCCATTAAGGATGTCCCTATCTACAATAGAATCATCAAATAAAATTGCTTCAAGAAACCTTGGAGAAGGAAGAAAGATACCCCTACCATCAATGAGGAAGGACAATTGTTTGACCTAATGACGCAGAAGGTGATATTTCCAAAGTGGACCCTGGTAGTCCATTTTTTGATGTGCATATAGATGTTGTCATAGTCCCCAACACTTTGATTGATATCAGGGCTACCATCAATATCATGATAAAGGAAACTATGTTGAAACTTAATCTCCAAGGGACTTTGAGAAAAACCACAACAGTTCTACAGCTTGCAGATCAGTCTGTGGTAACTCCGGAAAGAATTTTTGAGGATGTTATGGTTACCATTGACTCTTGGGAGTATCCTAAATATTTCCTAGTCCTACAACCAAAAAACAAGTTTAATTGTTATCCCCTCATCTTAGGGAGACCTTGGTTAGCCACTGCAGATGCTTATATTAGTTTTCGGGCCAGAAGCATGACTATAAAAATGGGCCTTTTTCTAAACAACTAGTGTTATATCCTCCTGCCCAGCCTTCCATTGATCATGATCTCCCTATATGGTTGTAGGATGAAGAAGATGAGTTATATAACACTGCCCCTATGTGTACCATAGATGTTATTCTTAGAGGGGGGCAACTTGATGAGGATGAAATCATCGACCATGCCATTAAAACCAATACTCCACTAACATTACTCTCGAAATATTAGTCAAAGAGTTTGAGAGCCAACCTTGGATGGAAGCACAATCAGTTGAATCAACCTCTCAAACCACCAAGGATATTGAGTTTGGCCCATCGAGGTCTCTTAAAATCAACCCGAACCTCTCGAATGAAGAAGAGAAGCAGTTGTGCTAACTTTTTAAAGAGAATCTAGATGCATTTGCTTGGGATTACAAAGACATGAAAGGGGTGCATCCTTCAATGTGAAAACATCATATTTGCATCAAAGAAGGATGCAAGCCTGTGAAACAACCCCAAAGAACGATGAACCTGGATCTGAACGATGTAGTCAAAGAAAAGCTGCATAAAATGTTGGATGCAGGGTTCATATATCCTATATCCGACAGTGAGTGGGTATCTCCTCTTGTCCCAGTACCGCAGAAGAATGGGAAGTGGCGAATTTGTGTTGATTATCGAGAACTTAATAAAGCCACCAAGAAAGACCATTTCCCTTTGCCCTTTATAGACCAAGTCCTAGATGGCCTTGCGGGGAAGAAGTTATTTTCCTTGTTAGATGGGTTCAGTGGGTAGAATCAAATTCAAATCAGCCCTGAAGGCCAAGATAAGACTACTTTCACCTACCCTTGGGGTACCTTCGCTTATAGAGTCTTACCCTTTGGGTTGTGCAATGCTCCATCTACCTTCCAAAGATTTGTCTTGAGAATATTTTCTAAGTTAGTCCATGACTCTGTCAAAATCTACATGGATGATTTCACACCACACGGGGATGAATTCTAGGAAGCTCTCTCCAATTTGGGTAAAGTAATAAGAGGGTGCATTGAGATGCATCTCTCCTTGAGCCCAGAAAAGTGTGAATTCTTGAAGAAAGAAGGGGTTGTGTTAGGACACTCCATATCTCAAGCAGGAATATAAGTAGACCCGAAAAAAATGACTATCATCAAAATGGTACCTGCTCCTCAAAAGCAGAAATATGTCAAGAGTTTCTTAGACTTAGCTAGTTACTATAGAAGGTTCATCAAATATTTCAACAAGATGGCTTCGCCTTTATTTGGATTACTGGCCAAGGATTCTGAGTTTATTTGGTCTGGTCCTTGTCAAGAGGCTTTCGAGCTCATTAAGGAACAATTGACTACTACCCCCATCCTCCAAGGTCCAAATTGGACTCTGTCTTTCCACATCCACACTGATGCATCCAAAAAATATGTAGGGGCAACATTAGGACAATTAGAAGAAAAAATCCCTTATGCCATTTATTTCATTAGCAATAATTTGTCAAAGTCCAAGCTGAATTATACTGTTACTGAGAAGGAGATGTTAGCCATTGGCCATGCATTGAAAAAATTCAGGCATTATGTAACTGGACATCATAACTTTTTTCACACTGACCATGCAGCCATCAAGTATTTAATGAAAAAACTAGATGTTAATGCTAGGATAATCATATGGTTTTTACTTTTGCAGCAATTTGATTTGACTATTATTGATAAACCTCGAAAAGAGAATGTTGTTGCTGATTTTTTGTCCAGGTTAGATCTCCCTGCAGGAGAAGAAGGAATCATGGATGACCAGCTGCTAGATGAGCACCTCTTTTCTATATCATCACTCTCACCATGGTTTTCTAATATAGCCAACTACTTGGTTGCTAGGAGACTCCCTCCTAATATTTCATTTAGGGAGAGGAGCAAAATCATCAGAAAAACCACCTCTTTCACATGGATTGGGGGAAACCTTTTTGGACTTTGACAAATTATTACTGATGAAATAAATGGCATAAGGGATTTTTTCCTCTAATTATCCTAATGCTACCCCTACAAATTTGTCGGATGCATCAGTGTGGATGTGGAAAGACAGATTCCAATTTGGACCTTGGAGGATGGGGGTAGTAGTCAATTGTTCCTTAATGAGCTCAAAAGCCTCTTGACAAGGACCAAACCAAATAAAATCAGAATCCTTGGCCAGTAACCCAAATAATAGCGAAGCCATATTGTTGAAGTCTTTGATGAACCTTCTATAGTAACCAGCTAAGCCTAAGAAACTCCTGACATTTTTCTGCTTTTTAGGAGTAGGTACCATTTTAATGATAGCGATTTTGTTCGGGTCTACTTGTATTCCTGCTTGAGATATGGAGTGTCCTAACACAACCCCTTATTTCTTCAAGAATTCACACTTTTTTGGGCTCAAGGAGAGATGCATCTCAATGCACCTTCTTATTACTTTACCCAAATTGGAGAGAGATTCCTAGAAGTCATCCTCATATGGTGTGAAATCATCCATGTAGATTTTGATAGAGTCATGGACTAACTCAAAAAAGAAGCTTAGGACAACTCTTTGGGAGGTATATGGGGCATTGGACAGCCCAAAGGGTAAGACTCTATAGGCGAAGGTACCCCAAGGGTAGGTGAAAGTAGTCTTATCCTGGTTTTCAGGGTTGATTTGAATCTGATTGTACCCACTGAACCCATCTAAGAAGGAAAAGAACTTCTTCCCCACAAGGCCATCTAGGACTTGGTCTATAAAGGGAAAGGGAAATGGTCTTTCTTGGTGGCTTTGTTAAGTTCTTGATAATCAACAAAAATTCGCCACTTCCCATTCTTCTTCAGGACTAGGACAAGAGGAGATACCCACTCACTATCAGATATAGGATATATGAACCCTACATCCAATAGTTTTCGTATCTCTTCTTTGAATACGCCCTTTAGAGCCGGGTTCATCCTTATTTTGGGTTGTTTCACGGGCTTGCATCCTTATTTAATGTAAATATGATGTTTTCACACTCAAGGATGCACCCTTTTCATGTCTTTGTAATCCCAAGAAAATGCATCTAGATTATCTTTAAAAAGCTGGCACAACTACTTCTCTTCTTCATTCAAGAGGTTCAGGTTGATTTTCAGAGACCTAGATGGGCCAAACTCAATATCCTTGGTGGTTTCAGAGGTCGACTCAACTGAGTGCACTTCCATCCAAGGTTGGCTCTCAAAATATTTGACTAAGATTTTGAGAGGAATGTTAGTGGAGGATTGGTTTTGAATGGCATGGTCGATGAGGTAATCCTCATCAAGTTGCCCCCCTCTAAGAATAACATCTACGGTACACATAGGGGCAGTGTTATATAACTCATATTCATCATCCTAGAACCATATAGGGAGATCATGATCAATGGAAGGCCGGGCAGGAGGATATAACACTAGTTGTTTAGACAAAGGCCCATTTTTTATAGTCACGATTCCGGTCCGACAACTAATATAATCATATACAGTGGCTAACCAAGGTCTCCCTAAGATGAGGGGATAACAATTAAACTTGGTTTTTGGTTACAGGACTAGGAAATATGTATGATACTCCCAAGAGTCAATGGTAACCATAACATCCTCAAAAATTCCTTCCAGAGTTACTGTGGACCAATTTGCAAGTTGCAGAACTGTTGTGGTTTTCCTCAAAGTCTCTTGGAGATTAAGTTTCAACATAGTTTCCTTGTTCATGATATTGATGGCAGCCCCGATATCAATAAGAGTGTTGGGACTGTGACACCATCTATATGCACATAAACAAGTGGAATACCAAGGTCCTGGTACTTTGGAAATATCACCTTACGCATCATTAGGTCACATAGTTGTTCCACCTCATTGATGGTGGGGGTGTCCATGTGGAGGCCACTTTTCTACAAAGATAACTACTTACAAAGCTTTGCAGGTGGGATAATATTAGCCTACCCTTCACCAATATTCCAGAATACACACCAGCAGGTGTGAACAGTGCCAAAGGATGGGGAAACCCATGCAAAGGGATGAGATGCCTTTTCACCCTCAGGTGGCTGTTGAGCCATTTGACAAGTGGGACATGGAATTTTTTGGACCTATCGATCCACCATCCAGTAAAAATAAGTATATCATAGTCTGGACTGATTACCTAACAAAGTGGACTGAAACAAAAGCAATGACGGTAGCAACCGAGAAGAAAGTAGCAGAATTTATGAGTGATAATGTGTTTTACAAGTTTGGATACCCTAGAGAAATAGTCACTGATCAGGGAGCACAATTCACCTCTCACCTCGTTGAGAATATTTTTAGGAAGCATAAAATTCAACATGGTACTTCTACTTCCTGTCACCCTCGGGTGAATGGCCAAGTAGAAGTAACTAACAGATATTTGGAGAGCATCCTCACCAAGGTTGTGAGAAGCAACAGAAAATATTGGGAGGACAAATTGGTAAAAGCTACTTGGGCCTACAACACTACCTAGAAGACAACAATAGGATTCAATGCTTATGAACTAGTTTATGGTAAGAAGGCTCTACTTTTAGTTGAGTTTGAATTCAATACTTTAGGAAAGGCATTTGAATTAAATCTAGATCTATAAAATGCCCAAAAAGAGAGGTTGTTGCAACTAAATGGATTGGATGAGTTCAGAATGCAAGTGCTTCTTCACACAGAGATAGTTCAGTTACAAAGGAGGGTCTAGCATGACAAGAAAATCAAAGAAAAGACCTTCCAAGAAGGAGATTCGGCACTGTTGTATGTTTCAAGTTTTAAAGATTTCAAAGGAAAGATGATGACAAGATGGTTGGGACCTTACACAATGGATTTTTTTTTTGATAATGGCACAGTTAAAATCATAACCATAGATGAGGAAGGAATTCCCTTTCTTGTCAATCGTCACAAACCTAAAATTTACAAAAAGCCTTTGTCAAGGGAAGAGTTCATGAATTCAATAATCAGAGAGGTGTATGTGATGGTAAAATCCATAGTTTCCCACACCTCCTGGAAAAAAAAAGGGATCCATTGGTGAAAACCTCTCTGAGGCACCCAAGGCAATCTTGTGGGTTGAAAATCTCAAAGGAGGTAACTCACTTGAAAAAAAAAAGAGAAGGAAGAATAAAAGAGAATAAAGATCCATGGGTGAAAACCTATCTGAGGCACCCAAGGCAAGTCTATGGGTTTAAAACCTCCATGGAGGCAACCCACTTGCTTTCAAAAAAAAAATAAGAGGAAAAAAAAAAAATTACATCTGCATCTCTGTGTTTTCTTTGTTTACTGTTTTGCAGATCATTAATGATTCCTGGAGACATAGGGAAGAATTTGTCTTATTTTCCCTTCTTCTGTTTTACCATCGATCCCATCATTCACTCCATTCATTTTCGTAACTTCCCCCATCACCTCCATACACCACATTCCTCCATTCCTGAGCACAATGTAGCAAGGGAAGCAAGACACAAACTGCTACATACATTAGGAAATTCCTACAGCGCAGACATCTGTTCTTGAACAACAAGAAAAAAAGGGAGTTTTTCACTCAGAGAATAGAAAATAGTGAAGAACACAACATCTAAAAAGGCGTGTCTCCTCAATCCAGCTACTGAAAACACCTTGGAAATGACAGGTAAACTTAGGTATAACTTCTCACCCCTTGCTATGCATCGATAATAGCCAAAAATAAATAAATTTGCAAACTTAGAGTTTAAGGGGCAGAAAGGTGGCCAATTGGGTTGTCCACCATCATGAAGTATGACTAGGGAGAACTGCAAAGTCATGCCACTTGGGCATGCAAAAGAAAAGAAGTTAAATCAAGTGGAGTAGAAGAGAATGAGAGGAGGAAACACATTTTCCATCATGAATTAACAGGGAGAAGGAAACATATGTCTACAACAAAAACTGGAGCTAAGCTGAGTTACATAAGTGCTCCAAAATTAATTGCGCGATCTAATAAAAAGAGACCCTATCTCATCCAAACCAGTAAATTAAAAAATTTTAAGGGGAGAGAGACAAACAGAAGCCGCAACAAATTAGTACTAACAACGAGCTGTGTATTTAAACAACACGCAATAGCAGCAGCAGAACAACATCACCCTACCCATGGCTCGGTCCTCTTTCATAAATATGAGCAAGGAAGCTTTATAGCAACCAAAACAAGGCAGAACTCCACTCCTAGCCTTAGAGAAGAAGAAAAGGAACCAGAAGGAGCAGAAGAAGAGGAAGAAAAAGAAGAAGTAGGTGAACCAGATCAATAAGAATAAGAGGAAGAGACAAAGGACCAAGTAAAAACAAAAGAGATGGCCATAAAAGTCATAGAGATAGCAGAAAATGGGCAAGAAACAGACTCACAACACAACACCACATTCCCTCAATAAAAAGAGTTAGTTGCCACCGTAGCTCCTCTAAGCACAAAGAGAAAAAGGTATACCTCTATGTATTTTAAAGATGACAAGAGTCAGAGAGAGCCAGAAACTCCTCCCACGAGCTTGATTATCATTGAGGAATCACCAATGTAGGAGGAAAGAATCAAAGAAATAGTTCTAAAGGAGCAACCACATAAGGCACAAGAAGAGAATGTAGCACTGAAGGAGTAATTGTAGCAAAAAGGGGATCAAGTAGCCACCATGGCATACTTATGTATAAAAGCCCTTCAACATAGATTCTCTTCTGACTCATATGCTGTGTACCTCAAGGAGCAATGGCTTCTATTTAAAATCAAAACTCTAGCCTCCCATGGATCACTACCTTTCCAAGATTGTAGGCAATTCATGAATTTCTACAAGAAAGCTAAAATGGCTGATCAGGAAAATATGGTAGAGTTTTACGTGCATATCCTTGTGCTGACAAATCTAGATATTTGGGACCCCAATCCTACAATGGGGGATATGCAGTTGACGACTCTAGTATCTTGGATGGTGAATGAGGACACTAGACAAAAAGAGATACAGAGGGTCATGGGAAGAATAAATGGAGAACCTTTATATACCAGACCAGAATTGTTCAACCCAAGAGAAGTCATCCTTAACCGTCGAGAGATTAAAAGGGACCCTGCACTGGTTGAAAGCAACCTTCAGAATCAAACCCAGGTGATAGGCCACCTTGATGATGTTTCTAGGCAGCTAGAATATGAGTGCATTATGGCCAACCAAAGGAGATGGAATAACCTCCCTCACAGCCTCAAGAAAAAGGAGTACCATACTCCAGAAAGAATAAGGGGTGCATTGGAAAGAGCACCATTATACAAGAGGGCCATGCAGGCCAAAAAGATCCAATGGTTGGGAGTAAAGCTCAGCCCACCTTTGCTGCTGGGGCTTAATGATGAAAAGGACACACATGCACAAGATAGAGAATGGGAGAATGCAGAGAAGAATAATGGTTTTTACCCCCTTGGGGAAACTTCCACACTTATTCCTCAGGAAATCAGGGGGGCTATTAAATCCTTGAAGGAAATCCAGGAGGAGGATTATTTGCTTAGAGGATGAGCAACCATTCAGTAGGGGGGTGATGATGAGCTCCATCATTACACATAATTGGAGGGGTTAATGTCACCTTTTTTCCTTCTTAGATATCTTTCTCTTGATTTTTTATTATTATTTGGTTTTATGATGCTAGTATAGGTGGTGATTAAGGCTAACATACTTTGAGTGCCTAATATGAGGTTGAGTGCAGAAAATCATGATTTATTAAGCATTTTTATAAGGATTTATCATAAAGACTTGGAGGAGACAGTAAGGAGAAATTATTGGAGGATTTCCCACCCTCATTAACTCTCAAAGGTTGCCAAAGGATCCCAAAGATTCTCTCCAAAAATTCGAATTTCAAAGGCAGCCAAAGGATCCCCAAGGATTCCCTCCAGCAATTTGAATTCCAGAGGCAACCAAGAAATTCAAAGAGGAGTGCACTCAATCTTTGTTTACTTGGTTTCAAGTGGAATTAATCACTATTTTATAGGGAGATGTTGGTAGCTGCCCTGTAGAATAGATAGGGAAGAGCTAGAGCTAGGAAGAGTTAGTCGATTCTAGTTGAAACTTTGCAGCAAGCTATTAAGATTTTTATTATTTTACTTAGTGAGAAAAATTTCAGAGATGTATGAGATTATTATTTTATGAAATGAGCAGACTGATTTCATTCAAATGATTTAATTTTTAGAGAGCTAGGCTCATGGGTTAGGGCCCAATGAATGTGCCTTAGCCTCTCTGTTGTTACTATCTTTTCCTCTCTGCCATTAAGCTAGTTTTCTTTCTGTCATTCAATTATTTCTGCTTCTCATCGTTTCATCGCTACTTAGTTTTTGCTTTTAATGTGTTTCTGTAGTTTTTCATTTGCTTGTGGGTGATAGAATAAAGGAGAAAAACCAAGAAAATTTGTGGATCAAGACCCCCTTCTCATCTCTATCAATAGAGGTCGAGGAGGGCGAACCTTCCCACAGGACCAAAAACTACTTTCTGTTCACTTTTTTGTCACGTGTTTCCTCTGATTTTTGTACATGAATCCACAACTTTGTTTGAATGAATAAGCATCAAAATCTCCAAGAAGATCATCAAGCCATCCCGCTTCATTTCCTTGCTATGTTCTCACGCTGGAGCACTGCTGTTGTGCCTCAATTTCCCTCCTTTTCCTCTTATTTGCATCCATCACCATTTTCATTCCCAAAAAGGTATAAAAGCATTAGAATTAGACCTCTGCCCCTTCTCCATGAAACTCTCGCTCGTCGTACCTCGCTCCATCGCAAATCACAAATCGCTTGTGATATTTGTAAACACCCTCTCATTCCAAGCCCGAATGCAATATCCCTTTCCACTTCCCTTCGCTACTCTTTTATTGAAAACAATCAAAAAAATTAGAAACCACATTTTTTCCATTTGAACTTACCATCGCTCCTCATCGAAAATCGCATCATTTTCATGTTTCCTTTAAGACTTACCGATTCCAAACATCGATTGAAATATTGTGATTGCACTCCGCCGTCGGTCCCACTGCCACATCGCCCATCGCAACTGCACTTCGCACCTTTTCATTGTTTCTTTAAGACTTACTGGTTTCAAATGTTGATTACAATATTGCGATCACGCTCTGCTGCCGGTCCCACCACCACGTCACCCATCACAACCACACTTCACACTTCCTTGTTTTTTTAAGACTTACCACTCCAAATGCCGATTTTTAACTTTTCCGCATCACAAATCACCTTTCGAAGTTTTTTTTTGTTCCTGTTAACCTTTACCACTCCAACCTTGCAACATTTCGATTGCGATATCGCAGATCACATATCACACTTCTATCCGCCAATCATAACTCTTCCATCACATATTTCAATCATTCTGCTCCTAAAGAATCTTAGCGCCATAACATAAGGTTTTAAGAGGATTACAACCCAACTCTCCACTCCTAAGCCCTGTATCATGTGTTAAGCCCTCCATTAGCCTCTTTAGCCATTTTCTTTCCTCCAAGATGAAAAATCAACACTTTTTCAATTAGGATTAAGTCATGGATAGCTCAGTTGCATGGGTAGAAACATGGTAGATAGATCATAGGATAAATAGAGTGCATTTAGCTGTTTGGCCAAGTTAAGTGTGGTTTAGAATTAGTTTCCTTTCTGCCATTCCTTTTCAACAAGGTAAATTAGTTTCCTTTCTGTAATTTCTTTCTACAAATTAAGTTAGTTTCATTCTTGTATTTTCTTTTCAGCAATTTAGTTTATTTTCCTTTCTTTCATTTCCTTCCAACAATTTACTTTCCAGTTCTTATCATAGTTTAAAAAATAGCACCATTTCGTAAAGAAGAAGAGGATGACATGAACAGATTGCATCTGATGTGTATATAGCACTGTCACCTCCAAGTTTGTACGAAACCCAGGTTGATAAAGTAAAGTAGGGCAACCCCTGGGAGTTGCAGCACTCTTGGTGCAATACCAGGGCTCACTAGTATGGCGATGCAAATTCATGTGTGAATCCAAGATGATGAGATA
This sequence comes from Pinus albicaulis, assembly GCA_034641835.2. NCBI lineage: Eukaryota > Viridiplantae > Streptophyta > Pinopsida > Pinales > Pinaceae > Pinus > Pinus albicaulis. The sequence continues at coordinate 230,135 of JAXQQM020060325.1, read as the reverse complement.
GCTCTTGGAAAACTTCATTTTCAAAGTGTTTCCCATGTGATATCACCCAAAAAAAATGATGAAGCATCATTTGACAAAGTTAAATAATTTCATGTGTCAATAGTAGGGTTGCAGGATTCATTTTTTATAATTCCTGGTCAAGGGAAATTTTAAATTTTTCTTGTTTAAGTTTTCCTTAAGGTCTAAACCCACTAATTTTCAAATCCCCTCATGTCACATCACTCATTATATTCTAACAGGTTTCAATTCCCAAGGTTTTGTACCGAAAATGTCATTTTAGCCAAGAAACCACAGTTTCGTAGCGAAATACATTGAGAAATGTCACTTTTTGCTACGAAACCGCTGATAGTTCCGTATTGAAAACACCCAGGTTTACATTAGATATGCTACGAAAGCGTGTTTTCATGTCTGTCTTGTCAGATTAGCTGTTAGGTGTCAAAATATCGTTGGTAAAGGGTAATTTAGATACCATTCGAGTCATGGTGGGATAAAACCAAGGTACATGGTCAGGTCTGAGGTCATCATCACCATTTTAGGTATGTATGAGTCATTATTGTGTCATGAGAGGACATAAAAACTTCAAAATCTATCCTAATTCAGTCATTTATCATTTCTCATTCCTTCTTTGTGTGGTATCGAGCTTTGGAGAGCTATTGCATTAAGCCAAAGCTATGGCTGGTGTTTTCAAAGGTTTACATTGAGCACTATCAAGTGAGGCTACAAATTATCAAGCAAGGTTGTGAAGGCATTAAAGAAACCATGGAAGAGAAAAGAAAGATAAATAAGGGTGGCCAATGGCTGAGATATGAACCAAAAAATATGAATTTGATCAATGAAGACCCAACAACTATGGAATTATTCAAAAGAACAAGTTGCTTACATTTTTATGAGAAATTACAAGGCTTCCATGTACAGGTTTCCAAAGATTTTTCTTTAAATTTCAGTCGAACGGCCACCAAAGTGGGAATGCTTAATATTTCCATCACACCAGAGGTTATTGTAGCAACTACAGGGATTTCAAGGGGACAAGAGAAATGGTTCAAAGGTTTCAAGTTCAACATGGAGCAGTGCCTGAAAATAATGACCAATGCAATTCCTGAAAACAATGAAATGGATCTGACCAATGCAATTCCAAGGAGCTGCATGAAGGACAACTACTGAAAATTGTTGCTCATCATCCAAAAGCACTTTACTTGTGAAGGGAGATACCATAAAGTCTACTCATATAATTTCAAGCTACTTCTACACTTTACTGGTAAGATTTCCCTTGATTAGCCTTTCTATTTGCATAGAAGTTTGTCAAAAATGGTAGATAAGGTCCAAGAAAAATCTGAAGGGAGTGAGACTTTATAATTTCATAATGGTTTAATGAAACTTCTGGTTTTATATGAACTTCAAAGGCTAGGAAGAGACTGGTCTTCATTTTTGTTTGTTAGTGGTTTTCATTTGGATGCTGTTACTCCTTCAAGAACTCCTAAACTAGGAGAATTCCATCACCATTAGTAGCAGAACTGAGTGAACCATTGGCAGGGAAAATTTTAAGAACCCCCCTAAATTTATATATATAATAAATGGGTGAATCCCCATGATACATCGGAAAAAAAGAAGGCGATTTTATTAATAGTATAATATTTTGGTGAATCTCTCACGAGATTATATTATCTTGTAAAATCATGGCGAATCACCAGTACAAATGGCGAATCACTACTACAAAATGGTGAATTGTTTTCTAGTGGAGTTCGGGGTGTTGGTTTCAATGAAGATATGGTTGTTGAACCAGGATTTGAAGGGAGAGAACCACTGAGACCAAGCATGGAACATGGTGACTCGTGAGGGAAGTAGTTCTCGTGCAGTTTGGAAAAGGCGTTCTTGTAGTTCTGCTAAGCGTAGTGTTGTTGCTTATGCTACTACTAGCACTGATATTGAGGTTGGAGAGGAGTTTGAGGAAGCATGAAAGGTAGCAGTGGTGGAGAATTACAAAGAGTACATCATGATGGGCTCCATTTTTCCCTTTAGTATTTGTGCCTGCAAGATCTTCTGTCCATTGAACCAACAATTAACTGTTCAACCAACAATAAACTTGACTGAGTTGATTAGGTACAAGTCAACTTAGACTAATCTTCAAAACTATGCTTTGCACTATCCCATATTTATCACACTAATGCTACACAACATTGTGCATTTGCACCCAACTCTCATGCATGCACACAAAATTTTCATTAACATCTATATCCCTAACCAAGTGAGAATTGATCAAAAATTTGCACCAAAGTTTGTTATAGTGTTGAAAGTTCATACAAAACTTAGATAGATGGTACCTTAAATAAGTTTTGAGATAACCTCCACAAATTCGACCACAATAGAGCAAACTTGTGATAAATTTTAATTCCTACGAACAATCATAAGAAGTAGCTGGCATATAAGTCGAGTTTTGAGCCTTGACACACTGATAATGCAATGGCTTAGGTCAAAACTCACACATTGAAAAGTCATCAATGAAGAGAATACAAGATCATTATGAATTACACATACTCCAAAGTATGAGGTCCCACAGAATTGTTGCTCCCACCTGAACAACAGACAACTTGAATGTGAGAATTCAAAAACAAAGAAAAATCCCAATCACATAGATCTTGAGGATGAACTCGATCTAAAATCAAACACCCATAAAATTTATATCTAAAACTAAAACTCATCAAATTTGGAATTATATTGGAAACAAAACTAAGGTGAAAGAGCTAAATTTAAATGCAGGAATTGACACAAAATCTGCAAACTTGAGCAATTTTTTACGTACATTACCTCCACTCCCTCGATCTCAAGATTGATTTTCTCCCTAGCACTAATGGAGAACTCTACTGCAAGCTTGTGAGGTCCAAAATCTACATCTTTGGTCCTACTAAGTCCCCCATAACGTATAGGCACATTCTCTAGAGATATAAATCTGCAAGTAAAATCAAGTATTAAATACGTTTCTAGGAAATTTTCATTGAATATATCCTTCATTCCATCATATATAATCAGAGTCTTCAATTGAGGTTGAGAATATTTTCACTACATCAGAGAAGGAATTTTACATACTTGTAGAAGGTCTCTGTGACTTTTCCTTCACGTGCAATTACAAATTTTCTCTTGGTACGTTGTGTCAAGAAAGGGCTCAACATGTAGTACAGTGCACTGAAATACCATGGGACATTGATGAACACCTGAAAATAGAGAGAATACTAATGAAGAGGTGATTTGTCTATTTGATAAATTGAGTATGATATCTATGTACAGTCATGATGGTGGACCTAATGAGTGTGAGCAAGTTGATTGTTAAAGGATTGATATACAATGAATTAGAGAAATAATTCATTTTGAGTTATTGATCTTATATGGAGCTAATTGTACAATGATTTAATGGGAAAATCCACTGTCAGAAGTAGATCTACTAGGGCTGAGTATACAATGTATTTTGGAGAAGAAAATACACTTGTGAGTAGCTAATCTAAGGAGGAAAAAGGACATCCCAGGTGTCAAGGACAATAATACCAAACCAAAGTATCCTCAAAAGGGGATAAAGAAATGAGACATTGTCTTAACAACTTTGTGTAGTGATACCATTTTTGTGCAAGGTGATCTCCAAAGTGAAGTTCATTCGCATCTTTCCAAGTTTTCATACCAAAAAATCTAGCCCTATTTGAGACCCAATGAAGGTAGAAATACCCTTGATCATTTAAAGTTTGAACGAGATGCTCTGAAAGGATGTGTGAGTCCTTGCTATCAATCCCAAGATCCATTCCAATGAGAATATTTGTGTTATTGTCCCTGCTATTGTCTAACTCCCATCAATAAAGGATATTATTGTTATTTTTCACAATGGAGAGTTTCATAAGGTGTTATTCTTATAACATTCTCTTAGATGTGATGATGTCCAATATAGAATTTTTCAGTTATATGATTAATAAACAGAAGAAAGGAACTTAACTTTTCCCAACTCATGTGTCTTAGTTGTCCCCACATTTTACAATCCTTATCTGCAAAACAAATTGTCTCAAGATGGTCAACTGAAGCGTTACCAAGTTACCAAGGCAGTTACCAAGTTCTTAAATCATTAAGAATCAGGAATCCTTTGGAAGCATCTTCTAGCGATCTTTGCTATTATTTCATAAAGACTTGTTCTGCATAATATAAAGGTTGAAATGAACAACAGCATGAAGAAAAGAAACATGCTATTAAAAAAGTGTTGATAAACATTGGATCCGATCCAGGTGCCAAGGTACAATAACAATATCGAAAAATACTTCAGATGTTCAACTATGGAAACATAATTTACATTACAACACCATCACGACTCTTACATAACCATATTTATGGAGATGATTTGATGTTGTGAAGCTCTTAAAGGAAGACCTAGCATGGTAACTATAATAAGGTGAACTTCTTTTCACTTCTTCAAAATATTATTCCTTCTCATGCCTTCAAAATCTGGATATTGAAAGGAATATGTGCCAGTTGCAGCCACCCTATTGAATCTGTTAAAATTATAACCATCAACATGAAGAGAACCATTAGAAAAACTCCATTCCCCATGTCATGCCCATGCCATGCCATGAATATGTTTGTAGCAGAATCCCACAAGTAGTAGCAGTGGCACCCTATATTTACTTGATAGCTCCAATGATTGGAGAGGAGGTCCACTCTAGAACTTGCCAATGCTCTCCTAGTATTGTTGTACAAATGTTGTCTTGTTTTAAATTTGTACAAGGAGAGATACATTTTCAGTATATGCATATTTTCAAATCTGGTAGTTATAAATTATAAGTCCAAATCAAATATAACCAAAAGAACCATCTTGTTCTATAGGCATGAAAAATTTGGCCAGATATCAATTACTGGAAAGTTTTCCGTGGATGTGATGAAGTCAATTATGACTGAAATAGTTTTCACCCTGGATGAACCTTGACCTAATCTTACTTTCAATCATGAAATGTGGCTAGAATGGACAAGAAAAAGGGATGAATTGGCTCTGGATTATAAAAAAATCTAAGCATTGAACTGTGTATTAAACTCAATCCCAGTTCAGTGCCACACACAATTCACAACAGTAATAAACACCTGCACAGCTAGGAAACCTATGACAGCCCGACAGCAAGATCCCTAGAACATATATAGTATATATATATATATATATTTAAATTTCTTCTTAGGTGAGAGGTAGGCCTTTACGTAATTGGTTCCTTGATTTTGGTGCTTTAAAGCACATGACCATCAAGAAGGAATGGTTTATTACCTTCGTTGAAGCCAAATCCAAAAGAGAAACTATAGTCTTTGGGTTTGGTTGGGTGCATTTTGTGGAAAATTGTGGGGATGTTCAAATGAAATTGTTAGATGCTAAGAAGTGTACTTTTGAGAATGTGCATTACATACCATTGATCAGATATGGATACAAATCTTCTCTCAATTAGTGAGATAACAATATAGAGTCCATATTTGGAGGCCCCATTTAGTGTTGAAAATCGTTTTGTGAAAGATAAAGGTAATGGTTAGGTGATTGCATCGGTGCTAAAATAAAATGGGTTGTATAGGATTGTGGATGTTGATGTGGAAAAATCACATGCTTAGATATCTAGTATTAATATTTATAGCATTTATTTATGGAATAAAAGTTATTAGCACCTTAACTTCCCTTTAGAGCAAACCTAAGATGGTTAGTGGTTTACTTTCAGTTTAGGAGGAGAAAGATGCATGTGCAACATGCTTGCCTTGAAAATAGTGTTGGAAGATCTTTGGTGAAGAAAAAGTATGGAGTGTGATGTGAAGTTTGCTATTAGTCTTCTGTGATCCTTTGTGGACCCATGAAGACACTTTCAGTATCTAGTGAAAGGCATTTTCTCCTTGTTGTTGACATATTTAGGAAAATGTACATGTTTTTCTTAATAATAAAGTTTGTTGCATTTGTTGAGTTCAAGAACTTAAGAGAGGAATGGATAATGAATTAGGGAAGAGAATTAAAGTCCTTCAATTAGATCAGGAAAGGGAGTTTGCATCAAATGAATTTTCCAATTGTTACACAAGTGAAGGGATTTAAAGGCAAAGGCAATTATACACTTTATTTACTTGAATAGAATGGGTTGGTTGAATGAGGAAATAGGATAGTGTTGGAGATTTCCAGATGTATATTTTTTGAAGGCAAGGGATTTCCAAGTAAGTATTTACTATCTTATTTATTATTGTCATCATCACTCTCAGTGGTGCCTCTAATGTCTCTGTTCAAACAAACTTAAAGTCTCTGGTCAACTTATATTAGCTAGTATCATACATTGATCAAATGAATCTGAAGCAACCTGCTTACTATTATCTGTTTTTCATGTGTCAATGAGAATTATACCTTAAGTGTGATGATGCCTTTTTGTTCTGAAGCTTCTTGCTATCAACAGCAGACCACAAGGTTTAGGTTTTTTGATGCCTTTTAGGATCCCTTCAGGTTGTTGGCCTTGTTCTGCAAACCACTCATTCAAGATAGTGTTAATGACTATAATATCATGCCAGCAAACTCTAGAAGATCTTTGCGAAACTGTATGATCTTCATAACTTACTCACCACATGTATACTTCAGTTAGGCCCAGAGGAGGACTATCATGAACACTTTAGGATTATTTTCATACAAAAGGTTATTGTCACTAGGGTGTTGGATCAAAACACTACAATGATAGTATTAAGCAACTTTTGCAGGGCAATGATGAACCTTGAGGCTTACTACTGCAATAATATAAAGCTATTGTATACAGTGAGACTACTTGACAACACAACTACTATTGAAATGATGAGATCTTAATTCTGATGCCCTTTCACTTCTTCAACTTAAATCTGCCAAGTGAAAGTAACACATGTCTTCACTTAGGTCATTACTTAAACTGATTAGAGGTATGCTCCAGTACAATCATAACCAGTCATTCAAGGTAGGATATCAAAACAATAAACATGCCACTGTAGGTTGATCAAACTTTAGGTGTGAACTAAGATATTTAATGAATTTGGAAGATTTCATTCCTCAAATGTGAATGTCTTAAGAGCTTATAGGGATGTTGACATTGTCACGGTTTATACTCAATTCATCAAGAAATTCGATCATATTTGTGTCAAATCACGAATCAAGGTGCCCAAAACTAATCAAGGATCAAAATAACCATTAGAAGAGGAATCCAGGGCACATCTCTGTCTTGCTTCCATTTCAAATCACAGGATCATATCTAGGCAGAGGTATCTTGGATTACTTATTTCTGTTAAGTATGTATATATATATATATATATATATATATATATATATATATATATATATATATATATATATATATATATATATATATATATATATATATATAACTTTAATAAATATCTAGAGATGCATCAGAAATTCCAATTTTTGGTGTGCCAAAATTCTCAAAATTTTCAAAGATCCAAAGATGGTTCCATTATTATATCCCTGATGCATTGTATAGGTTATGATAAAAATCATAAAGAGTGTTGTGCTTGTAATAAACATGGTATCTATGTTCTGGAGTCCGGACACACACTAATTTTAGGAAATTAGAAAATAATTTTTTTTTGTGAGGGGTTAGATTACTAGACTTATCTATTTTACATATAGATGAGACCTCCATGGGATTTTTTTGGATGGGGAAATAACATTATATAGGCTTCAGGCTCAATTATTTTGGGCACATACACTAGCACAAATGGTAGAGATGTTTTTTGTTCTAAAGGTCCGAAAGGATAATTTGGTAACCTAAGGCAGAACAATGAAGGTCCTAGTATAATCTATATATCAAAGTTCTGAGTACACTTGACATGCTATGGAATCACTCCAAAATATTTGAATTATGTGTTGTTTCATAAATTTATGTTATGTGTTGTTTCAAGAGGACTGAAACCCATTTTATGCATAAAATAAACTCAAAGCCAATAATTATAAACGAATCCATCACTCTCCTTCATGTCATCATCTTGGAGAAAGTATTTCATTAATATTATAGTAGTATATCACATCAAATTTGGTGCTATATTCTAGACATATATATAGAAAATAGTATTTTTAAGACTATAAGAAGTGACATCAGTCACCATAAGACCACCTCCTAAGCATAAGTATATTAAAAGGATCTAATCATGGGAACTGATATTCCCCAGATTATTTCTAAGCATAAAGGATATCGAGAGCGAAGGCTCACCAGGATTATCATCTAGCTACAATTGTCAGTGACAATAGAAAATAAAATTTGTAGTATAAGTTCTATGTAGACTTTCAATGTCAAGATTGGTATATATGTATACACAACTCAAAACGATACAATTCAGTGAGCCAAGAAAAGTTGCAAGTGTCTCTCTTGAAGATATTTATAAACAAATTTTGATGAAAAAAGTTGATATCTTAAGACATGTACACCACGTAACCAGACAAGAAGGATGTCTACACTTAGAATTCTTCACGTGACATTAATAAAAGGCACTATACCCCTTGAAGACAATTTTTATGATCATGACAGTTTTTAAATTAGAATAAATATTTAATTGTCTTGGGTCCAAACCCACATCTTTGGTTCAAAACTCCAACTACTTGGGTCACTTGCCCAACCAACTCCTTTTGGTGGGTTTTCACCTCTCAAAAATTCCTTTGAGCTACCCAAATTCCAACATAGTCCACCAAGAAATAAGCAGGTAATGATGTTATCCCTTGGCCATATGGTCTCAAGCTTCCTTAACTTCCTATAGATGGATGGACCCACTCTAGCTTCCTAGTGTCAATCCCCATATCTTGGCTTAGAACCCTATCCTAGAGAATAACCATGACTAGCCTCCTTGTGTAACTAGTGTGGTCAATTCTTAGTATTTATTTACTTAGGTAGTTTTTTGTAGTCTCTTTCATGGACAAGACATGTAAACATTACGTGACTCGGTGATCTCTGTTTGACTCCTAGATTTGTTTGTGGAAGCTACATTTTCAGCCCTTTTTTCTTATATTAAAGCCATATGTATATCATTCCTTTAATAGTTAAAGGAATCTCTATTTAAAAATATATATATAAACTCCACTTCATAAACTGCTACCCCATTTGAAAACCTTCTTGAAATGTTTTTTGCTACCCCTACAACCATCAATACTCATAAAAGGAGATTGTAGGTAATTTATAATCCTAAGGACGATGGTGAAATCAATGAAGAATCTATGATTCTCCAGAATCCCTTATACAAAATTTTCCAATAGATGGAGAAGGGATTTACAGATATGGTAAGCCAAGGAATACAGTACTTCAGTAGACACATATTTATGACATCTCAATTCCTTCACTAATGAGAAGGTGAATGCAAATATTTTCAATGATCATGTTTAACAAATTGAGCATGAGAAACTGGAATAGTTGGTGAAGCTGAAGGAAACCATGCTTTATCTACTCTATAGTTCTCCATGCAAGTTGGTTGTTAGTGGTCGCTAGGAGAACTTCAACTAATTAATGATCATCACTCACGCTTATTCATTGTTTCCAAATTGCAAAACTACACACATTGACTTGGGTAAGTGTTTAGACTCCACTCTTTTGAAAAAACAATTGAAAGGAAGGACAAAAGAAGTAAGATTCTTTACAAGTTATTTGACTTCAAGCTGAAAAAACTGAACAAAATTGAACGATACATTAGCTCAGCAACTAAAAGAAGAGAATGTTTTCAACTCGCAAGTAGCACCTTTCATAGAAAAAGAGCAGGGAGGTAGGATGTCTCTGTTAGGATTTGAACATTGGTGGGTGAATAACAACACCCCCCATTTCACCAACCAAGTCTCCCCTCAGTGAAAAAAGAGGGAAATGTTTGAAGAATGGGCTTGAGAGAAAGGAAATGAAGTTGTGGGACCTGAGCATGCACTACAAAGGAAGATCCTGCTAGGCCTTGATTCATCAAGAGCTATGTTCCTTCATAGGGAGGGAACTTTAGATGTTACCACCCAACATGGCTTGTGGCCTGTTCCAATCATATAAGTGGAAGTCAGGTGCAACATTCCTTACTTCCATTATTGATCAGATTAAGTTTTGCTACCAACGTGCTCCAGCAGAGCAATAGCTGATCAATAGAGGTTTATCCTTTAACTTCGCACACAGAACTCAAGTAAGTAATACCTTTCTATCACGGATGCCATATTCTTTTGATACCCTTATGGAGTCACAAGGAATGAACATCTGCCCAGGAATATACAAGCACCCTGACTTGCAAAGGAAAGAAGTAGAATTGTATCGTATCAATTTTTTGACACTAGTCTATACTAGAATAATGTGTAGATCAATATAAATTTAGTTGTGAATCACATAAAGCTAGAGAAACCATCCACTTTGTACTAAGGTCCCTTACAGTTAGTAAGTACAATTTTGGCTAAAAATGTATTAACCTGGGAACTTTTAAGGAAGGGAAAGTACATCTGTGACTGCGGTATCTTACGGAAGTGTTCTCTTTCATGCAACTGCAAACTTTTGTAAAGATTGTTGCAGGTTTCAAAGAAAGTCATTGCAGGGGTAAGTGTAAGGAAACTAGGCTATGGACTTTGGAGATATATATCACGGATGAATTTCCTTGCATGATGGAAGAAATAGGCATGTGGTTGTGTTGAAACTTGATAGTATTCACAGGTAGGAGCATCCTGTAGATGATCATTGCTTGAATCGTATCCAAATCCATTAACGTTTTCCAATTACACTTCTAGTTTTTGTGAATTACTATTCAAACGTTTTCTTTTCTAAAACCCCCAAATTTGGGCCTGGGACTTGCCAGGGGAATCTCAAATAGGTCACATGGAATGAGCTGAGAGTCAAAGGGGGTTACCTTGACCAATTTTCAATCGATCTGTAAATTCCCTGTTCATTAGACTTGTTGTAGTTGGTTTTATAAGCATAGCTCAATTGAGACTCCAACAAGGTAAATTGACATGTGTACCTAAGAGGTGATTTTGGACAAGTTTTGGAAAAAATGGAGATGTTGCCATAGTGGCTTTGGCCTTTCAATAGGTTACCCTGCCCCCACATTCAGCACTGAATCAGAACCATAGAGGGGCCATAGAGGAGGATGTTAAGATAGAGAGGGCATACAGAGAAGATTTGGATGTGAGTGAGCTGGTACAAGGTTTCATCACCCACCTTGGCTCCAACCACACTAAGTTTTTTTTCAAAATTAGAACTTTACAGGCACACAAAAAATTTTGTGTTCATGTTGTGCTATCCAAGAAAAATGACAGGGAAGAAATTTGACAGAAACTAGAAATGCTAAACAAACAAAATAGTTTTTTTGATAACTCCCTGTTCCTGGCTTTGAATAAATGATAGTGTCCTCCCAGCAGAGCTCTTGGGTTCTTCCAAGGATTCCCCAATTGTGTTTCATTCTTCCATTGACATGGTTTAAGGGTGCAGTTGATCCTAATTGCAAGTTTTTGGCCATGAGTTCCCGTTTTTATTGTGTATATTATAATTTCATGCTGTTTAGACTTAATTTATGACTTCACAGTTATGTTAGGCTAGACTTTTTTGATGGAAATGCCACACAGTTTCATTTTTGGACATATATTAACTCTTTACTATTATGCTAAATAGTAACATGACCTGGTTTCTCGTTGGGCTGGGATTGTATAATCTCTGGTTCAATTGTAATTATGTATTTTACATTTAACCATTTAATAGAATAGAAGAACTTGCTAAACTGTTTTGAAAAAAATTGCAAGTAGAATCAATTGAAAGAAAAACACAGATTTTATGCAACTCGATTTCACAAAAATATATATTATATTACATGGAATGGACTCATATATGGCTAGAGTTCATTGAAGCATAAACTACAGCCAATATACAAGTAAGTAATAATGCGAAAAATATAGCTGAATTCCACTTAAATTTTCCCATTATTTTAATGGAGTCATACAATCATTGAATCATCATTGAAGTAGCTTTTCCCACTCACCGCCATAAGATAACTGCGAAATCTCTGCTTCACCAAATCCATTAACCTTGCAAATAGACAGGGCCCAAAATCACCATGCACCCAAACTACAACACCAAAACACTACTGGCTACAAGCCAAAAGTTTCAAATATTTGTTTGTCACAAGTTAAGCATTGATAAGATTCAAACCCAATTCTTCTATTGTCCAAAATATAATCCCTCATTGCCCTTCTAGAGCAAAAACACTTCATTGGTTGTACTCTGCATACTCTCGTGCTATCTCACTCATCATGCACTATCCACAACTCATTTTCCACTATTCACAGCATAATCTCTTATTGCCCTCTATGGCAAAAACAGTACATCTATTATCCACAAGATAATCTCTTATTATCCTTCTTGCTACCAGGGCATTTAGACTCCACTCTTTTGAAAAAAAAATTGAAAGGAAGGAAAAAATAAGTAAGATTCTTTACAAGTTATTTGACTTCAAGCTGAACAACTGAACAAAATTGAATGATACATTATCTTAGCAACTAAAAGAAGAGAATGTTTTCAAGTTGCAAATTGCAAGTAGCACCTTTCATAGAAAAAGAGTAGGGGGGTAGAATGTCTCTGTTAGGATTTGAACATTGGTGGGTGAATAACAACACCCCCCAGTTCACCAATCAAGTCTCCCCTCAGTGACAAAAGAGGGAAATGTTTGAAGAATGGGCTTGAGAGAAAGGAAATGAGGTTGTGGGACCTAAGCATGCACTACAAAGGAAGATCCTGCTGGGCCTTGATTCATCAAGAGCCTTGTTCCTTCATAAGGAGGGAAATTTAGATGTTACAACCCAGCATGGCTTGTGGCCTGTTCCAATCATATAATTGGAAGTCAGGTGCAACATTCCTTACTTCTATTATCGATCAGATTAAGTTGTGCTACCAACGTGCTCCAGGAGAGCAATAACTGATCAATAGAGGGTTATCCTTTAACTTCGCACAAAGAACTCAAGCAAGTAATACCTTTCTATCACGGATGCCATATTATTTTGATACCCTTATGGAGTCACAAGGAATGAACATCTGCCCAGGAATATACAAGCACCCTGACTTGCGAAGGAAAGAAGTAGAATTGTATCGTATCAATTGTTTGACACTAGTCTATACTAGAATAATGTTTAGATCAATATAATTTTAGTTTTGAATCACATAAAGCTAGAGAAACCATCCACTTTGTACTAAGGTCCCTTACATTTAGTAAGTAAAATTTTGACTAAAAATATATTAACCTGGGAACTTTTAAGGAAGGGAAAGCAGGTCTGTGACTGTGGTCTCTTACGTAAGTGTTCTCTTTCATGCAACTGCAAAATTTTGTAAAGATTGCTGTAGAATTAAAAGAAATAAATTGCAGGGGTAAGTGTAAAGAAACTAGGCTATGGGCTTTGGAGATATATATCACAGATGAATTTCCTTGCATGATGGAAGAAATAGGCATGTGGTTGTGTTGAAACTTGACAGTATTCACTGGTAGGATCAGCCTGTAGATGATCACTGCCTAAATCGTATCCAAATCCGTTGAATTTTTCCAATTACACTTCTAGTTTGTGTGCTTTACTATTCAAACATTTTCTTTTCTAAAACCCCCAACTTTGGGCCTAGGACTTGCCAGGGGAATCTCAAATAAGTCGCATGGAATGATATGAGAGTTGAAGGGAGTTACCTTGGCCAATTTGCAATCGATCTGTAAATTCCCTGTTCATTATACTTGCTACAGTTGGTTCTATAAGCACAGCTCAATTGAGACTCCAACAAGGTAAATTGACATGTATACCTAAGAGGTGATTTTGGACAAGTTTTGGAAAAAATGGAGATGTTTCCGCAGTGGCTTTGGCCTTTCAACACATTACTTTGCCCCCACATTCAGAACTAAATCAGGGCCATAGAGGGGCCATAGAGGAGGATGTTAATATAGAGAGGGTGTATAGAGAATATTTGGATGTGGCTGAGCTGGTACAAGGTTTCATCCCCACCTTGGCTCCAACCACACTAAGTTTTTTTTGAAAATTAGAAATTTACAGGCACACAAAAACTTGTGTGTTCATGCTGTGCTATCCAAGAAAAATGACAAGCAAGAAATTTGATAGAAACTAGAAATTATGAACAAACAAAATATTTTTTTTGATAATTCTCTATTCCTGGCTCTAAATAAATGATTGTGTCCTCCCAGCAGAGCTCCTGGGTTCTTCCAGGGATTCCCCAATTGTGTTTCATTTTGCCATTGACATGGTTGAAGGGTGCAATTGACCCTAATTGTAGGTTTCTGGCCACGAGTTCCCATTTTTATTGTGTATATTATAATTTCATGTGCTGTTTAGACTTAATTTCTGACTTCACAGTTATGTTAGGCTAGACTTTTTTGATGGAAATGCCACACAATTTCATTTTTGGACATACATTAACTCTTTAATATTATGCTAAATAGTAACATGACCTGGTTTCTCGTTGGCCTGGGATTGTATAATCTCTGGTTCATTTGTAATTATGTATTTTACATTTAACCATTTAATAGAATAGAAGAACTTGCTAAATTGTTTTGAAAAAAATTACAAATAGAATCAATTGAAAGAAAAACACAGGATTTTATGCAACTCGAATTCACAAAAAGATATATTATATTACATGGAATGGACTCATATATGGCTAGAGTTCATTGAAGCACAAACTCCAGCCAATATACAAGTGAGTAATAATGCAAAAGATATAGCAGAATTCCACTTAACTTTGCCCATTATTTTAATGGAGTCATACAATCATTGAATAATCATTGAAGTATCTTTTCCCACTCACCGCCATTAGATAAATGCGAAATCTCTGCTTCACCAAAGCCATTAAACTTGCAAATAGCTAGGGCCCAAAATCATCATGCACCCAAACTACAACACTAAAACACTACTGGCTACAAACCAAAAGTTTCAAATATTTGGTTGTTACATGTTAAGCAATGATAAGATTCAAACCCAATTCTCTACTATCCACAATATAATCCCTCATTGCCCTTCTAGATAAAAAACACTTCATTGGCTGTACATGGAATACTCTCATGCTACCTTACTCATCATGCACTATCCAAAACTCATTTTCCACTATTCACAGCATAATCTCTTATTTCCCTCTATAGCAATAGTAGTACATCTACTGTCCACAAGATAATCTCTTATTATCCTTCTTGCTACCAGGGCATTTAGACTCCACTCTTTTGAAAAATCAATTTAAAGGAAGGATAAAAGAAGTAAGATTATTTACAAGTTATTTAACTTCAAGCTGAACAACTGAACATTGGTAGTAGGGGGGTAGAATGTCTCTGTTAGGATTTGAACATTGGTGGGTGAATAACAACACCCCCCAGTTCACCAACCAAGTCTCCCCTCAGTGACAAAAGAGGGAATTTTTTGAAGAATGGGCTTGAGAGAAAGGAAATGAAGTTGTGGGACCTGAGCATGTACTACGAATAAAGATCTTGCTGGGCCTTGATTCATCAAGAGCCATGTTCCTTCATAGGGAGGGAACTTCAGATGTTATGACCTAGCATGGCTTGTGGCCTGTTCCAATCATATAAGTGGAAGTCAGGTGCAACATTCCTTACTTCCATTATTGATCAGATTAAGTTGTGCTACCAACGTGCTCCAGCAGAGCAATAGCTGATCAATAGAGGGTTATCCTTTAACTTCGCACGCAGAACTCAAGCAAGTAATACCTTTCTATCAAAGATGCCATATTCTTTTGATACCCTTATGGAGTCACAAGAATGAACATCTGCCCAGGAATATACAAGCACCCTGACTTGCAAAGGAAAGAAGTAGAATCATATCGTATCAATTGTTTGACACTAGTCTATACTAGAATAATGTGTAGATCAATATAATTTTAGTTGTGAATCAAATATTAAATTTAAAAAAAAAGAAAAAAAAAAGTGGCATGTGGATCAAAACAATAAACACTTAGATGTTGCAAGTTGCAGTGAGCAATAACTTCAGAAACCAGAGCACCATAAAATGGAATTATTCAAACTGCATGAGTTTCCAGCCATAAATATGTTGAAATGAAAAGAAGAGAAGTAATAGTGACTGCCCAAGTGTCAACCAGTAGGGTCTAGGTTAAAGTGGATACCAATTGCTCATGAATTCCTAGGTATAGTCTATTTTATTCCTTCAATCGTCAAAGCATATCCATCACTGGTGACCGCTCTGTCTATTGGTTAGGACCGGCTCCACTTAGGAATAATCCCCCAGCTTACAGCGACCAAGCGTTGGATCGGCTGGGATGGATGGAAGGGCTTCCCATAGAGCTTTTCCATCGCCTTCCAACCAGACAACAACATTCACAGGATATTCCCTATGCCCATACCCTCCTACCATTATCAAAGCCAAACATTTATCATAACTATTATCTTCAAATAAAAATAAAAATAAGGGCCAACTCACAAGGATCATAACCTAAGGTTAGGCCTTAACAGGTAAGGCAACCATATGAATGATAAAATTCAATTTTTGTAGAACATGGTTACAAATTCACTATTAATTGTAGTTTAAGGTATAACAACAAAGCTACCAACATAAAACATAATTGAAAGGAAGACCTTGTGCATATCACTGAAATTTTTTAAAACGGGTCAATATCATGATTAAGTAAATAAAATGCTTTGGAAATTCCTTGATGTTCCAGAAACATTTTCTGAACGGAACCTTCATCAAAA
Source organism: Pinus albicaulis (assembly GCA_034641835.2). Classification (NCBI taxonomy): domain Eukaryota; kingdom Viridiplantae; phylum Streptophyta; class Pinopsida; order Pinales; family Pinaceae; genus Pinus; species Pinus albicaulis. Next base: position 213,443 of record JAXQQM020060325.1, on the reverse strand, counting down.
GAATATCAAATTCACTAATGTACATTGTTATCAACTGAGAAGTAACCACCTTTAAAACAAGGAACATGTTAATAAAACTAATTCTGATGTCTTGGTAATATGAAAATGAAAAACAAGGGTAACGTATCCAACTTGACACTAAGGATGAAAAATCCAGCCCCTTTAGTATCATCTCAAAATTGCTCAAAGAGAACAAACCAAACTCAATTCTTGACGAAAAAAATTGTTGCTCTTCAAACAAAGCTTAACGGCCAATCCCGTAGCTTCTTCCTCTTAATGTTGTGCCTGTTGTTGGTTCCGCTTGTATAGGATTGGTGGCTTGAAATCCTAGATCCAACGTGCAAAAATCTTGTGTCTGCATTATTTCTTAAAGTAATTTCAAAAGATCTTTTACATCAAATATCTGCTCGAAAAATATAAGCAAAATACCAAAGTAGTTATTTGTTATCAACTGAGAAGTAACCTCCTTTAAAACAAGGAACTTCTTTTTGCCCTAATGCCCTCGTCAATGTGTGCAGAACTAGATCTGGGCATCCTGAATATAATCCGACATCGTGCACCTTCTCGAAACTAGAACTCGATTCTTGTGGTCCTAATGCCCTCGTCAATGCGTGCAAAACTAGATCTTGGAATCTGCATATAATCCAGCACTGTGCACCTCCAACAGTGAACTTCCAAGCCCCTTCCAAGCCCCAACCAGTTGAAATGGGGGCGAATCCCTCCCCGACCCAGTAAATTCGAGTGAATGCCATTAAATTTTTGTTGCACCTCCAGGCTCCAACTTCCAAGCCCCAACTAGTGAAAATGGGGCGAATCACTCTAATCCCTCCCCCTGACCCAGTAAATCCAGGTGAATGCCATTAAAGTCAGCTCCAAACCAGAAAATCTGGAGGCGAATTTCATGGTTTAAGTATTAAATGCATTTATTTTGTTGGGCTAACACTTAATAAATAATTATTTTTAAAATAATTATAGGGATAACTATATAAAACTATAGAAAACGGGTTTTATATAAAAAATTCGCCCTACCAAAATTTAAAATCGCTTAAAAAATTTTCCCTGACCATTGGTAGAAGAACCAAGTGAACCTGCAAGAGTAGAACCAAATGAGCCAATTATGATGGAGACAGAGAAATTGAAGAGTTTTGATACACCAAATGTCCCACCTACAAAACAGAAAGTCAAAAGTGGTCAAACCTGCAAAATGAAAACAAGTTGTGAGTAAACAAGAAACCGAAAGGATGACAAGGAGCCAAACAGTGGCCTTAGAAGAGAAAATAATGGTTGTAGAATACAGAGCAGTAGCTAAATGAAATCTAGAAGATATATTACATGCCATTGACAGATAAGAAACTCCTATAGTCCAAGCTGAAGACATAGAGGAAGGTGGAAAGAAGCTAAAAAAGGCTAAATCTGCAAATAAATTAGAATTTGAAGGAGAACATGCAGGTTTTATGTTCCAAGCAAGAAATCCTATGACAAGACATGCTAGGAATATATTAGAGAGTATTAAAGAGGTTCATCCACATACTGACACACTCCAGCCACCACAAGAGATCATTGACCTTTCATCACCTGCAGAGAAAGATACAGTTAGCAAATCAAAGAAAGGAAAAGAGAAGGTGATGGGAAAAAAAAAGTTTCAACTTTTGAAGAACAATTGAAGTTGGCCAATCATGAAATTGCTGTTATGAAAAGAGAAGCAAGGAAACACAATGTAGAGAAGATTCAGTTTGAAAATATGAAGGCAATTTTGGAAGAGCAGGTTGACAGTATTTCCAAGAATTTGGATAATACACAACAACTTATCAAATGGACCATTCCATTGAGGAAAGAAGCCAAAAATGTCAGGAGGATGAACATACATTTGAAATCCACCAACGGGAAGTTGAAATATTAGGCTACGAACCTCCAGGAGCAGCTGGAACTAATTCATGAAGAGTTGAAGAAAAAAGGCCTAAAAATAACAGTGCTTGAAGAGCCAATAGCTCAACCCATCATAAATGAGGAAGAAACCCCTCAAGAGTCATAGTGTAAGCTAGTTTATGGTTTTGAAGACTAATGGAATGTTAGAAACTAAGTTTTTTCACTTAGAATGTAGAGTTTTCAAGCTACACAAAATTCTCAATTTTTTATTGTTTTCAGTAGTTTCGTAGCGTGCTCGGGCTTGAAAAACAACAAAAAGCTACGAAACTACTGTAGCTTTATTTTTGCTTTTTGAACCAGTTTTGGGAGCTTTCAAGAGGTGAAATTTGTATGGGAGATGTATCAAGGTAGAATGAACACCATGAAGAAAGAAATAATAAAAAAGGATGATGGAAAAAGGCATTTTTGCAGTGCTACGAAAGTACGTTATGAAACTATCTTACTTTCATAGCGTACTGTGTTGGAGTTTTTTTTAAGCAGGTTTTTGGGAATATTTGGACAGCTGGATACTATCCAAGTGTTAAAGGACCATGAAAATAGTTATCCAACATTAAAATACCGTGAAATTAAGACAAACTACCAGCTAAAGCATTCATTGAAGATGAAGACCAGTTTGCCTAAAACACAGGGTTTTGTTTCCATTTTTAGAGGAGGTCAATTATGAGGTCATGTAGTGATGAGTCCCATCACCCCTATTCGAACATGTGAAAGCATATTTGTCAAAGATGTAAGTTTTGTTAGAGATAAGTTTGTTAAATGACTTAATGAACAGTTTGAGTCCTATTAGGAATAGGACTGTCATTAGGAAAAAATTCGATGAATCTAGCCAGGAGGCAGATTATCTCATGATGTAACAAGTCTATTAAAGGGCAAAGGGTCGAATTTTTCAAGGGTTGGAGATTTTTTGGAAAAATTGTTGCTTAATGTAATTTCATTGTTTCAGTAATACAGAGACTTGTTTCTTGACCAACCTGAGATTCTGATTGAGTTTTTAGTGCTTATCTTATCTATATCTTTTATGTGTCCCATTTGCAGTGGTTTTCATATTTAATACTCAGAATTCATTCATGTAATGTTCTGACTTCCTTTATAGATGAATTTACTATGTGATTTCCTGTTTCATGTGTGTGTGTGTACTACTGCTAAAAAATCTTACTTGCCTCAGCTTCCATGTCAAGTGAACTCACTACTGAATCACTGAAAGTGTTGACTCCATAAGTCCAACGTTTGCATACTGATACTATTTTCAACCTATATTCATCATAAGCAAGTTGTTTTCCAAGTAGAGTTATCCATCTAAATACATCTTTATTCAATATCATTAAACTTTGAGAGAGCCCTCTCAGACTGAAGAGGCTAAGCTTCAATCAAAAAATTGGTTTGAAATAGTTACATGAGGTTGTCTAATTAGCAGCCCATCGGGTGCAATTTTGTGATAACACCATGGCTGAAGATTAACTCTTTGGGAACGATGAACCGAGAAATGACATGATTAAACATAAATAATTCAATGGTTTCTCCAATGTTGTCGTATGTGGGCATAGCCTCTTCCCACTTGGTGAAATAATCAATAGCCACAATGATGTATTTGTGATTTTCTGACGATGCAAGGTTGCAAGTCATTAATTCAATTCCCCATTTACAAAAGGGACCAGTGAAAATCACAGTGTGTAGGGGAGCGAGAGGGGCTCTTGCCTTATGAGCGAAGCGTTGACATCACTAGCACCTCTTGACTATTGTAATATAATCGTGAAATAAAGTGGGTCATAAATATCCTGCTCATAGGAATTTTTGGGTGGTTGCCATTCCGGAAAGATGGCCACTGTAAGCTCTACTGTGGCAGTCATTAAGGGCTTCAACTGCTTAGTCATGGGTAAGGCATTGACATAAGATGGTGTCAATGCCCCATTGGCATAAGACATCTCCCATGAGGAGGTATCATGGGGTTTGATGACGAATGCGCCGACGGTCGTCTCAAGTAAGATGGGGTCAGAAATTTTAGGTTCATAAGAAGAGAATAATATCTCCATATAAAGGGTTGTTAGTTGCTACGAGGAAGATATGTTTGTCTGGTAGTGAATAGTTTACTAGTGATCCTTTGGTATGACTTGAAAGGTCTGTAATGAACTCTGCTAATATTAACGCATTTTTTCTCTTTGGGGAGCGAAACTGTAAGTCGTATTCTTGTAGAATGAGTATCCAGCAAGAGTATTTTTGGTTCATTAGGCGGTGCGTGAGCAAATATTTGATGGGATTAATATCTACGACAACCATTGTGGTTTTTAAGATGACGTAGTGGAAAATCATTTGGACTGCAATAGTGTTAAGGTAGTATTTTCTTTGGGTTCATATCTTAATGTCGGGCCTGATAAGATTATGCTCACATAGTAGATTATGTGATCCTTCCCATCTGGGCCCTCTTGGATCAAAACTCCAACCGAAGCGGTCTCAGATGCTAATAGATATAGGATGTAATCTTTGTTGTAGTCTGGGGGACTGATCAGTGGTGTTGAAGACAATGTGTCTTTCATCACGTCGAACGCTTCTTGGGTGTAGTCATCCCATTTGAATAGGATATCCTAGCTAAGGAGGCGCAGGAATCCTCGAGTGAAAGTGGTGTAATCTGGGACGAAACATCTAAGAAATTTTCCCTTTCCATGCAAGCTTTGTAGTTGCCTGAGGGTTTGAGGTGGAGGTACCTCTTTGATGGCTTGGACCTTGAGGGGGTCCACTCAAATTCCTTGCTGGGACATGATAAAACCTAAAATTATTTCTATTGAGAGGCAAAAGATGCACTTGAGGGGGTTCAAGCATAGGTTGTATTACCGACATCGTTGGAATACCAGTCATAGATCCTCGAGATGGTCTGAACTCTTCTTGGATCGGACGATGAGGTCATCCAAGTAGGTGAGGATAAGGTGTGCCAGGTCATGAAAGATGTAATTCATGGCCCTCTGGAAGGTGGATCCCGCATTTTTCAAGCCAAATGGAATTACCTTGTATGAAAATGTGCCCCAAGGGGTATTGAACACAATTTTATACCGGTCGGTGTGGCTGATTTGAATTTGAGATCTGTGGGAAATGATTATTCCCATAGTGTCATCTGAGGATGCCCCTATTGTGGTGAGGGGAAATCCAACATGCTGCTTCGTTTTTGGAAAATATGAGTTGAGGTCGAAAAAAAGGAAGCCTCCACCAAACGAGGTAGTCACTGATTCAAGGGATTAGGATCTTGGATGTGATAGGTTTAACATAGGTATGATGGCAAGGGGTGACTGGAAACTGATGGTGGGGATTAAGTGGCCCCAATGTCGAAGTATAAGAAGTAGCTTGGTGGTAGTCACAACTATTTCTGATATTGAAATCCTTGAAGTTGGTAAGACGTCTAGGGTGGGTATATGTTGGTTATGAATGTCATCGTGGCTTATGGGTGAAAGGTGTGATACTCTAACCAAGGGTGACCAGAGATTGCTACCATGGGAGAAAAAATGGACGGATGAGTGGGGGACGTTGTTCACCATTTGCGGTCTTTGTACACTTACCAAAAGAATGAAACAAAGGGATTTGGATTGTACAAAACATGAAGATGAGTGCCCCAAAACATGAAAGAGCTCGCTCACTGATGATGTGAGGAGGGTGTTTTTGCTGAGGGTGGGGGCCCCAATGGTTGGTCTCTTGTGTGGGGGGTGATGAAGCGGATGGAAAATATTGCAGATGGGCTATGCTAATGGAGGTATGGTAGGCCAAATGCAAGGCGCAGTGGTGTGCTTGCGATCTACGTGAAAAAACTGGTAGTCCGAGAAAGGGGTTTTATTTTGATATGGTAAAACTTGACTTGATGCATGGTGGGTGAATGGGCATGAAGTGCTTCCCGAACTAAAGTGGTATGGCCATGGCATCATGATTTTTCTGATATATGGTCTACTTTGAGTGACAGACACCATGGAGGGGAGACTCTACTGACCAACAAGGATTTTTATCATGTGCAAGGTGGGGAAATGATAAACATGGTCGGGTGCTTGGAACCTATGGTTAATTTCTCGTGGAGAAATGATGCCAGGATATGTAGAGTTTTTTTAGGACTCTATCATGCTAAGGGTACTTCAGTGGATGGAGCGATGGATGGTTTGCACAATAACTGCAAAAAAAATACTCTAAGTGAAAGCATATTATTCATTCAAATATTATTGAAATACATGTGCTAAATGAAAAGAAGATGAGAGAGGGCATACCTCCTAGCACTGAAAATTTATTTTTTCGGAGGTGTGAATGTGTGGCACCTCCTTTGGGCGTTATGAGGTGTTGATCACTGTGTGACTTTTGGTTCTGCAATTGGGCATTTTGAGCTCTCATTATGGTCCTCCAAACAATCTAAAAAGGGCATCATATAGGCCAATATGGCTCATTTCAGTTCATTTGCGACATTTGAGTGTTTGAGGTTTTTAGAGGTCAGAGGCTTTTGCAGATCTGTTCTTACCTTTGCAGTTAGCCTAAGTACCCGAGACTCGTGATTCTTGAGCTAGGTAGGCCCCATGACATCCGAAATTTTAATTTTTTCAGTGTGCGAGGCCCAAGGTTTGTACAAAATAGCTTTGTATGGAACCCAGACAAGTTTTTTCCTTGACCACGCGGGCGATCAAGGAAAATGTGCATAATTTTCATGTAGAACCGAGGGTTTTGCATGAAATTATCATGTCTGTACTGTCTTTGAGTGCAACCTTTCCATGTCTGTAGGAAAAATAGGCGTGCATCTCTTGTGCTTGTACGAGGCATAGGCACACGAAGAGCTGAAGTAATTTTTTGAATTTTTTTTGGGAAATTTGTCAATTTTTTGGTGCTTTTAATGTCATTGATGTGTGCCTATTTGAGGACAGGATATTGTGGAGGGAGAGGGATTTTCCTAACCTCTGGGTCACTTTGGCAGCTGATGCCAATGCACGCCAGCAGTTGGCACGATGGGGTCTACTTAAGTTCATGTAGAATGACCTCTTATGATCACAGGATCATTTGTTGCGTTACCTCATCCGATGATGGAACAGATGACACAATGTCATGGTGCTATGGAGGTGTGACCTTACTATCAGTCTCAAGATGGATATCTATTTTGTGACTGGGTTTCTACCTCAAGGTGAGGCGATTCCTTATCTGCTTCACCCTAGGAGAGTGGATCTTCAGCAGTTCTCGGCGGGTTGTTGTGGCAGAGCGCCTCTCACGGAGGGGTGTATTCTAATAGCCTCGGTGACTGACCTAGCCGAGAGGTGTGCTTTATCCACTATTGTAAGGTTTTAAGGGTCATCTGCACCCAATCGGGCATCAGGCCCGTAGATTGGTGTTCTATGTCGGTTGAGGGCTGGTCAATTTTTTTATTTCACCTGTCACTGCTACGACGGGATGTTGGATTAGCTCTCCAAGGTTTGGGATGGATCAGATTTTTTGACATATGTTATTATTTTTTGTAGCATCATGTATGAGAGAGTGGTTTTACTGAGACCGATGGCGGTGGTGCCTACTGGGGGACCTCGAGAGCCGGGTATGAGGAGGTGGGCCCCAGTGATTCCTCGTAGTGGGGGAGGTCAGGTGGGGCATTATTGGAATGCCACTTTGGAGGCTTGGTTGGAGGCCAATATTCAAATTTTCTTGCCCTTCCCTTATGCAGGGATGGACTTCCATGGATACCCAGACACATGGGTCTTCTTGTTGGGTATGTATGGGGGCCAGCAGGTATTTTTTTATGTTTTATTCTGCATTTACCTAAGTATTTATCATTTATATGTGTATGATGATGATATTGACATAGCTTTGTTACTCTTGCAGATGTTGGCGAGCTCGGTTGTCTTGTCGCTCGGTTGGTGGGACATGATCTGATTAGGTGGCCTCGAGGTGTTCCACACGTAGTCGAAAGAAAAGGAGTAGCTCCAGTGCATCCTCAGGGTGAAGCACCTAGCTCGAGTCGCGTCACAGAGGTGATAGAGCAGATGGCTACTCTGAAGGTCAGGGCTCGAGTTTTCGAGGATGCATCGGGTCCAGTGGACTGCTTGACCCAAGGGATTCCTACCTGAGGTTTTGTGTATGAGCTTGATGATGCATGGCTAGAGACGCTGATGGCCCAAGAGAGGGGCTATCAGCCGACTTTGCGTGAGGTAGCGATCTCTATTTTGACAATGACTCCAGTGCTGGTGCCGGGAGTGCCTGTGGGGCCAGGTGCCCCACCTGGAGGGGCACCTCCCTAGAGGCTTTATTTTACATAGGGAAAGCACCCGTTATGAGGATGCTTCCCTTATTTTGTCGACTTGTATATGTCTATCTTTGGGTTGACTTATGGGTCAGAGACACGATGTTTTTTGTACTCAGACACATATTTCTGGTATATATGAGAGAGATATTTTTTGCGGCTCTATATGGTGTGTCCCATGTTGATATTTGTTTATGGATTATCTGTTGTGATGATGGATATCTTTATTTTTTATGTTTTTTTTTTTTATGTATGATGGTTTATATGAGATGTATTCCAGTTTAGGATATTGTTAGCTATGCGATCAGCTGTTTGGTTTTGATTTCTTGGTACATGTGTGAATGTAATGTGATCAAATTGATGGCTTAATATTTTTTCATGTAAATATTTTTGAAACAGATGTGAATCCCATACCTCAAACTCTTGGTTTAACTGTGACACCACTAATTGGGAATCGAGGTAGATATGCAAATGGCAGATGCCTTGATTGAGGGTGTTGTACATAAGTTCGATGATGGCATCATATTCTGCTGGATGTTTTGTCGATGAGAAGATGCATACACCATTGGTGAAGAATGGTGATTAGTCAGGGTGATAGATGATCCAGGCGGCTGCTGCTAAACTTTGAGACCATCATGATGCTCCATGAGCGAATCCCAAGTAATGGTCGAGTTAAGAATCCATTGTGACACTACAGTGTATTTTGTGACATGTTTTTTTATCAAAGATTTAAAGTGTTTGGTTTGTGTACTTTGAATCTAGGGGTGGGCCCTCTTGGCCCTTCTCAGTAGAATCTCTCGAGTTATAGGCCGTTGAAGGGGTTGCTGAGGCATGTTCTGTCCAGCTCTGTCAAGATGTATGCACCCTTGAGGAGAAAATGTTTTATGACGTAGGGTCCTTTCCATAAAGTTTCGAACTTTCCTGGCCCTAGGGATTCTTTTTCCACATCGTAGCGGAGGAATAACTCTCCCTCTGTAAATGAATGAGGGTTGATATGGCAATCGAGAGATACTTTTACCCATTTTTTGTGGGCCTCATTGTGTTGTAGTGACTACCGTCGGCTTTTGTCGACGAACTCTAGTTGTACTAAACATTGTTGTAGAGGCTAGGTGTCATCGAGGAGTTCGATGGTGGCATGTAAATTTAGGATCTCTCATTCTATGGGAATCATGGTTTCAACCCTATATACCAGGTGAAAGGTTGTGAACCCAGTGGAAGTTTTCATGACAGTGCAGTATGCCCCATTAGGGGAATTTTGAGGTCTAAAATGGGCCTCCTAAGAAAAATGTACAACAAAAATAAACTTTATAAGAACCAATAGGATTCAAGATGATGATGTCAACCATGGGGGATGATTCACCATTTTTAATTTAAAGGGTAAAAGTATTAGAAAATAATAAAATAATAAAACTACTTTTTCAACTCGTATTTTCAACTTATCTCCCAAAGTTTTTACTCAAATTTCGAGTGGGAGTACTCGTTGGATGCAAAATTTAATTCCTCATCCGAATACCCATGTTTCATACTTTTGATGGACTCTGCTACACGGAAAATGAGAAATACATAAAAAAACGTGATTACAATCACGTTTTTCATGTATTTCTCATTTTCTGTGTAGTAGGACCCATCAAAAGTATGCAACATGGGTACTACTTAGATGAGGAATTAAATTTTGCATCCAATGAGTACTCCCGCTTGAAATTTGAGTAAAACATTTGGGAGATAAGTTGAAAATACGAGTTGAAAAAGTAGTTTTTTCATTTTTCCCTCTAAAATTTGATGATGTCATCAAATCTTATTTGATTTTTTCCACTATTATTTTATAATTTCTTTTGGAGGCCCATTGTAGACCTCAAAATTCCCCTAATGTACAGGGTGGAGAAAATAATGTGGTGCCAGTTTTTATGTGGTTATTCACCATATGTTGTAACATAGTTTTAGGGAATTTGTTCACAACTTCTACATGTCCATTGGATTGGGGGTAGTCCGATGATGTCAATTCATGTGTGAATCCGAGATGGTGAGATAGCTCCTAGAAAAATTTGTTTTAAAAGTGTTTCCTATGGTTGGAGACTAACTCTTTAGTAACGCCGAACTGGGCAATGACATGATTAAACAAAAATCGTGTAATGGTTCCTGCAGTGTTGTTGTATGTGGGCATAGCCTCTGTCCACTTGGTGAAATAATTGACAACCACAATGATGTATTTGAGATTTGACGACGGTGCAGGGTTGCAAGCCATGAAGTTGATTCCCCATTTACAAAAGGGACCAACGACGATGAAAGGGCGCAGGGGAGCCGGAGGGGCTCTTGCCTTGTGAGTGAAGCGTTGACATCACTCGCACCTCTTGACTGTTGTAATGCAGCTGCGAAATAAAGTGGGCCAAAAATATCATGCTCTTAGGAATTTTTGGGTGGTAGCCATTCCAAAAAGGTGGCCACCGCAAGCTCCGTTGTGGCAGTCATTAAGGGCTTGTTTCACTTGGTCGTGGGTAAGGCATCGACGTAAGATGGCGTCGATGCCTTGTCGGTATAAGACATCTCCCATGAGGAGGTATCGGGGGGCCTTATGGCGAATGCACCAAATATAGTTTCGAGTAATATGGGGTCTAAACTTTTGGGTTCATAAGAAGAGAAGAATATCTCTGTACCAAGGGTCATTGGTTGCTACGAGGAAGAGATGCTCGTCTGGTAGTGAATCGTTTACTGGTGCTTTTTTGGTATGACTTGGGAGGTCTCTAATGAACTCTAATAATATTAACGCCTTTTTTATCTTAGGGGAGTGAAATTGTAAGTCGTATTCTTGTAGAATTACTATTGAGAGGGTGTATTTGTGGTTCATTAGGTAGCGTGTGAGCAGATATTTGATGCGATTAATATCTACGATGAATGTTGTGTTTTTTAAGATGATGTAGTGGCGAAGCTTTTGGACTGCATGAATTAGCACTAAGGTAGTATTTTCTTTGAGTTCATATCTTAATGTCAGGCCTGATAAGGTTTTTCTCTCATAGTAGATTACGTGATCCTTCCCATCTGGGCCCTCCTGGATCAATACTCCAGGAAAAGTTGTCTCAGATGTTGATATATACATGATGTAATATTTGTTGTAGTCTGGGGGATTGATCAGTGTTGTTGAAGATAATGTGTCTTTCACCGCATCGAATTCTTGTTGGGCGTAGTCATCCCATTTGAATGGGATATCCTAGTGAAGGAGGTGTAGGAATCCTTGTGCACAAGTGGTGTAATCCGTGATGAAACGTCTAAAAAAAATTCCCTTTCCCTGCAAGATTTGTAGTTGCATGAGGGTTCAAGGTGGAGATACCTCTTTGATGGGTTGGAACTTGAGGAGGTCCACTCAAATTCATTGTTGGGACACGATAAAACCTAAAATTCTTCTTATTGTGACACAAAAGATGGACTTGAGGGGGTTCAAGCGTAGGTTGTATTACCATCTTTATTGGAATACTAGTCATAGATCCTCGCGATGGTCTGAACTCTTCTTGGATCAGATAGTGAGGTCGTCCAAGTAGGCGAGGATAAGGTGTGCCAAGTCATTGAAGATGTAATTCATGGCCATCTAGAAGGAGAGACAAGTGTAAAAGAAGTAAACATGTTATTGGTAAATAATACTTACAGTTGGAAGTAATTGCTTGATTTATTTAAATTACTTTCTGGCACATACATTGGATGTTGACCAAGTACCTAATTCAAAGAGTGAATGTAAGGAATACTTTCTAGTAAAAAAAAAGTAATCCTAAAAAAAGAGTAATATTATCTATGTATGGAAATCAAGATGAAATGGGAAGGATCTATAGAATGGTGTGACATGATCACAATAATAATTACATCTCATGTTGTAAGAATAATAATAAAAAATTCCAAGCCTTCTAATTTTTTTTTAAAATGAGAGGGTATACACAAAATAAAGTGTATCTAGGAATTATAAAATGGATGGAAGTAAAAACCCTGTAATACCTAAGGAAAAGAGGGTGTTGGCTTATTTTTACCCACTCCTCCTACATTTACCCACTTTCACCAGTTTACCACAGATAAACATGAGCTTAGGGTCACTATGATAAGACTCAACCTCCTATATGACCTTAAGGAAATGGATTCAACTTAAGACCTTATTGACTTCCATCAAGTGCTACAAGACATCCAGGAGCAACCCAAACCCTCCAGGTGTCCAACCCTTAAGATAAATCTCTCTTTCACTGAACTAGAGCCTCAGCCACTCCCTTTCCAAGGTATGAAAGGGACTATAGCCCTCTAGTCGCTCCCATAGGCCTTCTTTCCAACGAATGTGAACTTTTACAGTCAGTTCTATGCCATCGACCCTGATTTGTGAGACACCTTTTCAGGGCTAGCACTCGGAACTCTATCTAGAACTCAGTGAAACTTCCAGAAATGATGAATTGCATAGAAACAAGGCTTATAAAGCAAAAATTGAACTAGAACTTGACTTTACCTGGACTGAAATTCCGTCAAACACTTGGTAAACATGCAACCTACATGTCATGAATGAAAATATGAACATAAGGACCTGGAAACTTATTTGAGATTTAACAAGAAGGATCAATGTATTCTCAGAATAGTTCTCATAACACCAATTAGGTCATAAATTCATGAAATAGACATTCATTAATGAAAATTTGATAGGATCCATACTTAGATATATCAAATAACCATGCTTATAATCGACATATAACCAAATAAATAACAATAATAGAAGAGAAGTGATAGAAAAAATACCAAGCTGACCTATTTGCATGAGCCTAAAATTATAATTATGGGTACATGAAGGTATTATTTCTAGTTCCTCCAAGTTTCATGGTCTATAACATTCTAGAACAAAGGTTATAGAGAAAATTTCAAGACGACTCATTCACCCCATAAATCACTTTTTTGTGTCCACCTTTATACTATAGGAATCACCTAAAAAATTAATCACTAGCTCCTCTTGTGACCTCATATTTTTTATTCGATATATTAATGTTCAAGTACACTCATTTTCCATTTATTTACAGTGTTTTAATGTTCACTTCAATGGTTGCATTATAAAAATGGCTTGGTTGGCCATCATGTACTTTGGTTGGGTCATCCTGATGAATTCTTTCATATATCCTCATTCCTATGGAATTAGAGGGAGTTCCATATACCTTTGAAAATTTATATGAATGAGATTTCAAATCATATATCATGTGCTCCCATTTGAGCTAAGAAATTGGAGTAAAAATGAATTCAAAGATAGGGTATCCAAATGGGGCATCAAAAGTCCAAAAGCAATATTTCAAACAATCTTCATTTTCCAATATTTATCTTGAACATAAGTACTCTCTCACTTCCCTTGATAAGAATGACAACAATATTTCTAGCAAACTCCCCCTTTGTCATTGAGGGAAACCCTTAGTCTATTCTAAAATAATGCTGAATAAGTCCTCTGATCTAAAATTTTTCTTTTGCATGCTACGTCTCCCCTTTTGACATTAATGGCAAAGGAATTCTCCCCATGAACTTAGAACTCTCCATATCCATAGCTATTCTTCTTTATGAAACTTTTCTTAGTGTCTATAATTCTTCCTCTCTTTGTATCCTCTCCTAGAGACTACAATTTCTCTCCCTATATTTTATGCATATTCTTTTCATTTGACAGAAATTGCAAAGGGTTATCGTTACTTATGGCTGCACTTTCTCCCCTTGAGATATTAACATCAAAATAATTACTTCCTTTGATTTCTTACTTCTCATTTGTTTTAAATTAGCCTCCCCATATGAAGGTTATTTTTTTTATGTTCCTACATATAACATTTCCCCTTCTGTATTCATACTCTTCAAGGAAAATTACCCCCCATGTGTGTTTGAAATTCCTTTTACATCTTCTTTTAAAGGCTACTCGCCCTAGGTCGATGCTTCCTTCTGTGTAAAAGTTAACTCTTTTGACATAAGAATGATTCTCCATTTGAACCGATGCTTCTCCTTATTTTCTAATTGAATGTCACCATTCTCTTCATGTTCAATTGATAATTCATATCCTTTAAACCTTCCATTTCATCATCCTTGTCTTGTAACTCAGTCTCAAAAGTCACCATCTTCTTAATGAATCCTAAAGTGTTACAATCTCTCACTTGTTTTTTTACAAATAATATGAGAGCAATAACAATGTCATACAATAAATCTCTCCTTTACCTTTATTACCGACATATACATAGTCCTTATCTTGCGACCTTTAGGATAAAATGTGTATGATTAAAGACTACGAGATTGGAATCTGTCAGATCAATTCCACCAATTTCCGACAACAACGCCTGCTTTTGGGAGGGAAAATTTTGTAGCAACTCAAGTGCTGACATAACTGAAGGGGATTGAGCCAAATCTTCAACTATATTATAATTTTGAGTAGCTCTGGCTCGAGGATTAAATGTCGATTTATGAACGACTCCCTTTTGTGGTTTTATTGTCAATTCAGGAATATCAACGGGTGGTATTGATTCCGTAGACATTTTTGTACCTTAAGAGAAAATCCCTTAGCTGTGATAAGGAATAAGTGCTTAAGACATTTATATGATTATGTCACGAAAATATCTATCTCTGTTTTAATCACCTTCAAGTATTTACAATTAAACCCTTAGATATCAAACACAATGAATGTCTCACAATGCTACCATTTGCTGATGTTGAATGAAATGACCAGAAGAAAATGAAAGAAAGAAGCCCAAAATGATATGTTGTCACAGAATATATCATCTCAAACTTCTGAAGAATTTATGAAGGAAATAGTTAAAAAAAGGAGCGCCAATTAAGGATTTTAACTCTTGCTTACATAGATAAAAAGAGACTTGCTGCTCATTACTTTGTCTTATTCAAAGAAAGAAAACACAAAATGTAAACTTAGATACATATCAACATAAATAGATGCCAAAAACTTGCTTACTCATTCATTAATCATTGAAATCTCTGAGTACAAAATAATAGTCTGAAGGTCCCAAAACTCGGAACCTCTCTTCCTCTTGAAAATTACATTAAATACAATAAAAAGTAATTTGGAACTGCTGTAACCAATCCTATCTACCATAACTACTTAGGACTTCGAAAGTTTTCTATTACATGCCTTGAAAATGTCTTATTACAATTACATTGTCTTTGAAAAAGAAATATAATGTAAAAATATATATACCGATCTATAGGAATTGCTGATGATGCTGATGCATTTCCTTGGTCAGTTGATTTGTCTTTCTTTGACTGTTTGAACTACACTTAGAATATTATTCTTTAAACCTTCAACTAAAAAAACATTCTAAGTCTTTTTCCTTCCATCAAGATTGATTGTGACTTTTCCAATCATCCTTCCTAAATCATTATTTCCATGGGTGAGACTACCTTGTTTGACTTCAATTAAAAATATAAATTTGCTTCTAACTCGTATGAATTGAACATCCACTATCTATATACAATTGGCTATCTTTGTTTTGTTCACATAGAGCTAGACCACATTATACTTTCTCCTCTTTCTTCCTTATCCATACCCTTTTTCTTTTATGTCTATCTCTGAAAATATCTTCTTCTCATCTTTCATGTGGAAGCCTTAATGTATTTCTTCTAATATCATGATATTTGTACCCAAAATTATTACACTTGAAACATTCAACATGATCTAATAAGGGGGGGAATGAATTGTAGTTCTTAATAGCGTTCTGATTAAAACTTCTAAGATTGCCACTCACACAACCATTCGTCATATTCATTTCTTACAAATGCTCTGTAATATCTTGCATTATCACCAAAACTATTACATTTAAAACAATAGTCATAAAAGATATTTCTAATCCTTTGCTCAATTCTCACCCAGAGTTTTGATTATGCTACTCTATAATGAAGCAAGTTGTGGAAAAACTAATCTTTTTGATATGTACATTTTCCCCTAAAATGATAGTTTTGCACTAATCCACTTATTTTTTCAAAATTTGAGAGATCTCAGTAGTTTTGGAATGATCCAAAACCTCCATATATATACACCTACAAGTAATATATGAAATTTTAATAGTATTAAGATACGTACCTTCTGATATCATTTCAATATTAATTCTGAATTGGCAAATAAAATTTTATTACATTCATACCCACAAAACATTATGAAACATCTATACTACATCTAAAAATAACAATATATTTAATTTTACATCAATGGTAATGTTATTGGGTATCAAATTTTACTATGAGTATTAACATCCTAGATCATAATACATTCTAAAGAACACTACACCTTCCATCGCAATAGAAAAAAGATGAACTAGATTTCAAATAACAAAAGCAATATAAAAACCTTAAATTGTAAGAGACATTTAAAAAAAAAAACAGAAAATGAATTTCAAAAAATTCATTCTAGTAAAATCCTTCTAAAGTTATCATATTGTTCATATAACAACATAATATTTGATTACAAGTTATTCTCAAATAAAGTGCGTAGGTAACCTTGTTTAGATGATTTTCAATCGTGAGTATATTTCATGATAATTTAGATAAAGTTTCATTGTTCACACTCTATTATTAATCACAGATATTACACATAGATATATACATGAAATATAGCCTCAAGATAGGAAAACTATCTTGAACGCACAATAATGTGGTTGAGAGAATATCTCAACCACACACCAAACAAGGAACCTAGATTTAGCTAACCCCATAGAATAGGAACAGACTCTATACATAGAAAGAATCACAACTGAGGACAAGTAGGAATTACATATTCGAACACACCCCCTTAATGACTACTTGTCTCAATATCCATCTGCAAAATCTACATCTGGTCCTTTTTTGTAGCTTGTTCATGTTATTGTCTATGTCCATATAAAGGAACAACCATCTACCGAAATGCATGGGTTCCCAACCGCTGCAACTGCCAGTCTACTAAGAAGTCCTTCACATACATGGTTCATCCAACCTCTCAATGAACCCCCCTATATATAAAATTTCACCTCATGGAGTCTAAAACCAATATGGCTATGGCCCACCCAAGTGTATCCATCCCGCATGAAACACTCTTCCAGGGTGTTAAAACTCTCTAATGGAGGGAATACATAACAAAGGGGTATGCATGCCTCTCTGGGTCTTACAACATGTACAAAAAATAAATGACATGTAGATTTTCTCTAATTACAAATTGTGACTCATACTCTACCATGGTCATAAGTCTATTCTACAAACATAAACAAACTTTGACTACATCATTCATATGCTAGAACACACCGCTACTTTGGCTTTGTACTTTGAGTCTTTGGCATCTTCATTTTTGACTTTAGCATGCTAGTCTACAAGTATAGTTGTGGTCAAACATACGAAAAGGATATGTCGACGTCCATATAAAGGAGAAACCATCCACCGGAATGCATGGGTACCAACCGATGCAACCGCGAGTCTCATAGGATGTCCTTCGTATACATGGTTCTGTCAACCATTATCACTGCATACATGTACCTATATCTACAGATCCCCATCTGACGTGGGTTTTATCAGATGACCCATAACCCAGATCTTCCTTCATCGGTGAACTCTCACTAGCAGTAGATCTGTCTTAGATCTCTTCGACAAACTTTTACTAGATCCCTTCATCGGTGACTTTTCACCGGATCTCTTCATCGGTGACCTTGCATCGGATTTCTTCATTGGTGACCTTGCACCAGATTTCTTCATCGAAAACCTTTCACCAGATCTTTTCATCAGTGGGAAAACATTGGCACGGACCTGTTTCCAGTCCACTTCACTGTTACACGTGGTTTTTGGCTAACTACAAACCGACAATGCAAAAATGGTTTCTGGGTTACCATGAACCTGTAATTACAAAGTGGTTTTGAGATTACCACGAAATTTTATGGGGATACACATGCCTTACAAGGCTTACAACACAACTCCAACTCTTGGAGTTCCCAAATACATACTTTACAAAGACCACTACAAAAAACATCCTAGACTTGCTTACAAATGTGTGACTCATAATACAACATGTTATTGAGTCTATTCCAAGAAAATCACACGAAAAAAACTTTCAAAAACTTGATTTTCCATCTTGCATCCTCTTTCTTTTTCTTGTCTAATTGTTGTCTTGAATTCACCTGTGTGATTTGTTAGAGTAGCTAATTCTAACAAATCCACTCCATTGAGTTAGCTAAGCTCAATGCTTCAATACATTCAAGATTCCGATGGCACAATAAATTCAGTCCACATATTGTCATAACTCCAATAAGCTGGCCATACCTATTAAGCTATCTCAAAAAATATGAACCAAATCACCTATTTTACCGCACCTCCAAGATGGTCTTCTTGTAGCCATTTCTTCAATTCTTATGTTGCACAATACGTATAATGTAGTACACTTACCACAACACCAAAATTCATCCACAGGTATTGTCGCATACCACTGATCTCTTATCCAACAGATCTAATGCTAGAACTTAACTACATGCCTGCAAACACCAACAAATCCCCTTCACAGGCATTCGATGAAAAAAAAACTAGTTACATAAATAAAAATATCGTTGGTTAGCTCTACGAAAGAGATTCTGGCTTCTGTAAAACACTCTCAATCTAGCCACCAAGGCTTATCACACCCAAAAAGGCTCACCACAACCATGAAGGCTCTCCAGCCACCCACGGCCACAAATATGCCACTAAGGCACACCAGCCACAAAGGGGCCACTAGCCATTAAGGCTTACCAGCGCTTCTCTAGAGCATGTAGCGACACACAAGTCGGATTTGGAGTAACGTTTCCACAGTAACGCAACTCACACAACAAACATCCATGCTCATTGCACCATATTAAGCTCTCCATCATCATCGATGGACATCTGGGACCAACACAAGAGGCTTCCAAACATGCCTCCTCACATTGGTTGTCAGGCTGCAACATCGAAGAACTACTGCTAGGCTAATCTCCTCACACTGGCTTGGATGGGGAAGCTCACCACACTTCCACTACGCCATACTAAAATGAAGGAATGGTAGCTTGGATCTCGAGAGCTGCATTATATCCCGCATATACAAACCTAATTAATTAATAACACAAAACATTGGTGATATCTGCATATCATTGTGTTCCATGGAATATCATCGGGCTTCACACCTACAACTTGCATTAAATTAAATTGGTCATCAACTCGATGGATTCTTGAGAATAATTAGAACTGCATAGAAATTTGACATAGTCATCCATGCCAAGATCACAAATGACCCCAAGATATGTAGCTCTATACGAATCCATGTTACCAAATGAACCCTCCAATAGAAACAGCTTGCAGCTTGTTCTAACCAATCGGAAAAAGAAGGAAACTGCAAATCGCCCACAAACAGCTTTAGCTTCTCCACAAATCTTGATATCTCCATACACAAATAACATTGAAGCAACAGTACACCAACAAATGCAATGATCATCCTATTTTTAACAGGGGATTATTATAGCACCACAGACAAGGAGATGGCACGTCCAAATCAACAGGCTGACATGAAAATTTTGAGAGCAAAGCAGTCCTCCAACGAAGCAGTGAAAGCAGGGGCCAAGATAGCTACAATTGCCTTCGTAGCTTCCACCATCCCACAGTGTTGGTAACAATGGCTAACCTCAACCATACGAACTTATCATCTCTACAAATATGGGACAATGAGTGGATCTGCACGGAGAAACTCTTTTGGTGAGCATAGTACTCACAGAA
This sequence comes from Pinus albicaulis, assembly GCA_034641835.2. Lineage (NCBI taxonomy): Eukaryota > Viridiplantae > Streptophyta > Pinopsida > Pinales > Pinaceae > Pinus > Pinus albicaulis. The sequence goes on along the minus strand of JAXQQM020060325.1, from coordinate 193,582 downwards.
ATTCACGTCGGGTAGTTCTCATTATGAGAAGAAAAGCTTCTTCGGTGAGCAAATGAATACTGCCCATTCCGAGGGAAAGTAGAAAAATATTTTAGAAACAAGAGTAGATCACCTACTTAATCTGTCCAAATGCAGAGAAAATCAAAGACTTAATCTCTCTCTGCCCAAGCAGTAGTCAATAACATTTACACAACTATGTTGGAATACCCGAAAATATTCAATCTATGTGGGCAAGGATGTTGGAATACCCAATATCCAATATTCTCCTATTTTTTCATTTGCTATGCTCTTACAAACATGCAAAATATAAATGAAAATTTTGTTGATCTGAATACACTAGAAACAATTAGCACCATTTCCAAGCATCCACGCCAACATTGAATGCCTGCTTTCACTGGGAATCGATCCAGTAACCCACACTAGTCAAAGCCAGAGGCATTCCATTCCTGAGGAATCAGATGATGGGGATATTATCTACTCTTTGGGAAGTAAATAACTGGGTGACGAAGGGAGGGCTTGAGAAGATCGACTAGAGAAAAGCCCCATTCGTGGCTGCGTACAGAGATTTCAAGATCGATTCCTACGAGTTCCCCGGCAACACAAGTTGCACATCTAATACCAAAAATTGGTTTGAAGGGTTGAGTTACAACAACCTAAGCCCTAATCAAGTGAGGTTGTACAAATGGGTGAGGATGAATCATATGATTTATGATTATTGTAGAGACAAGTCTAGGTATCCAGAGCCGCCCACAGAGTGCACTGCTGGTATTTGATGTCTCTGTGTTAATGTTGGATATCACATATTAGATATTACATAGTTATTCACATTTCACTGCCTACACCAGATATGTTGTCATATCTCATGGTGTTGTCTTTGACTTTCATGTTGAAATGTTACTTTCAACTACTCAGCCCACAAACAACCGCTTTTTAAATTGATCTCTGAAATTTTACTGACAGACCGCTTTCCATTTTATATCTCCAAGTTTTTGTACCTTGGCCGCTTGCCAAAATAGCTGAACAGTCAATCTCAGCTTTGTGTTTCGGCGCCTGTCTGTTTTATTTTAAAACAAAGCCTCTGTACAGTCAAAACAGAGCTTTCATGTTTTAAAGAAGAACAGAGCATTTTTTTTAAACAACGCAGTCGTTTTTTTATTTTAAGTGAAGACCGATGGTCCCCACACAGCACAAGTGTCTTGTTGATGTGGCGATTTCCGATGCGTTCATCGCAATCAGAACGTTCGCATATGAACCATCACATTTAATTTTTCTCCGATGGCTTGATTGTTATATCGCTGATGGAACGTTTTATGTTATGGCCCCATCGCATAGTGAAAGGAACCAGACCCGATGTGTGTTATATGGCAGAGTTAATTTTGTTCATTGCGTCCATTCCTTCAATCGGAATCGGAAGTTTCGGTTTGAACCATTTACAAAGTTATGTCACGGACCCGATGTTATTTTATGAACCGGATTTCATATTTGGTTTTTGCGTTACAAACGCTGCTCACGTCAGCAGGCCCTTGGCGGATGTGATATGGATTTATAGGGCCGATTCTATAATCCATCGTGCGCACATTTCATTACGTCAGCAACCCCAGTTCTCTAATGTGAAATCGCTCATTTCATTTTGGTTTAATTTTTCTTTGAGGTCCAGCGGGCTCCACAATTGCGAAGGTTTATTGAATGGTTTGTGTTTTATTTTATCGTGCGATGGGGCATTTCATTAAGGTTTGTTGTATCTGTTTAACATAATGTTTTGTTAAGTTCTTATATCACGCGAATGAAAGGTTTGTTAACCTTTGAGATTATATATCATTTATGTTTTGTAAGGTGGGCCCGAAAGTCTTTTCCACAGACTTTAGTTTAGTTTTATTTTACATAGTTTTTATGTTATATGCATGGCATATATAATGTGAAAAGCCCGAGAGGCTATCACAAGTTTTAATATACACAATAGCAGTGTATTTCTTTTGTAAGCACAACAGTGTGTTTCTTATGTGAAAACAGACTGTGTGTTACATTGCACAACAATGCGTTTTGTAAAAGACATAGTGGTTGTTTTTTTTAATAGAGACAGTTTGTTTTTGTTGTCAAGCACTATGTTTATGCAGTGGTCTTGTTCTTTGTAAATCCCTCTGATAGAGGAAGAAAGTTTTTTTTTGTAATAGTTTACAGTGGATGAAATAGAATCACAGCTTTATGAAACTGTCTTCTGAAGCAAAATTTTATAATTTCTCTGTGTTCAAAGGAGAGCATTATTCTCTCTCTCTTGTTTGTTCTGGAATTTTCATAAATTTCAACATGGTATTAGAGCTAGTCCAGCCTCTTTGAAGGTGTCAAAGAAGTTGAAGGAAGGATTTCTTTTTTGAAGCAGATTCTCCAGCAGAGTGAAGACTCAGTCAAGAAGAATCCAAGGTATTTCTCAAGTCATTTTTTGTGTTACTGTTGAAGATAGTCAGTTATTTTAAATACACATTCAAGTATTTTGAAGCATAGTCAAGAGTGCAAGAATGGCTGAAGCGAGCACTAGCATGGGTATTGGAAATACTCAGCTCCCACAATTTAACGGGAAAAACTATGACTACTAGGAAATAACCATGAGAGCCCTGTTTGCTTCCCAAGACTTATGGGAACTTGTTGAGGATGGCTTTGAAGAGCCAACAGATGAAAATGAGTTTGATGATTTAACTTAGGCAGAGAAGGAACTATTGAAGAGCAATAAGAAGAAGGATTCTAGAGCCCTCTACTTTTTGTATCAAGCAGTGCATGAGAGTGTGTTTCCAAGGATAGCAGCAGCCAAGAGATCCAAAGAAGCATGGAAAACTCTCAAGACCATAAATGAAATGTAACCTCTTAAGTATTGGACAAGTTGTTCAAAAGGGGTACAATGTTTTCTTTGAGGATGATTTTTGCACCATCATGGATAAACCACCCAGAAAACAATGTATTGCTGAAGTGAAGATGACAAGGAACAGGATGAGAGCATATTTGAAAAATAAAGAAGAAGTAGCAGCAGTGACACAAGAGGCTTTCCAAAGTGAACCAAAAGATGAAAATTGGTTGTGGCACTTGAGATTTGAACATCTCAACTTTGGAGGTCTTAAATTGTTGAACAGAAAAGGAATGGTAAGAGGTTTTCCATTGATAGAGAAACCAGACAGCCTTTGTGAAAGTTTTATCTTGGGGAAACAACACAAAGAAAGTTTTCCTTCCGAGAAAAGCATAAGGGCAAATGAACCCTTAGAGATTGTCCACTCATATTTATGTGGACTGATGCAAACTCCATCACTTGCTAGCAGCCACTATATGCTAACATTTATTGATGATTTTACTAGAAAAACTTGGGTTTACTTTTTGAAAAACAAAAGTGAAGTATTTGAAAGATTCTGCAATTTCAAAGCACTTGTTGAGAACCAAAGTGGGCTGCATATCAAAGTCCTAAGGACTGATAGAGGAGGCGAGTATATCTCTAAAGATTTTCTACGTTTGTGTAGAGAAAATGGGATTCATAAGCAGTTTACAACTAGATATAATCCGCAGCAAAATGGAGTTTCCGAAAGGAAGAATAGAACAATAATGGATATGGTAAGGAGTATGTTAAAGGCAAAGCATTTTCCTAGTGATTATTGGGCTGAAGCTGTACATTGTGCAGCGTACATTTTGAATAGGTGCCCTACAAAAGCAGTTATGAGAAAAGTGTCGGAAGAGGCATGGAGTGGCACAAAGCAAGGTGTCACACACATGAAAGTTTTTGGATGTGTGGCTTATGCACACATTCCAGATCATTTAAGGAAGAAGTTGGACAGCAAGGGGGAGAAATCTATTTTCATTGGATACAGTAAGGAATCCAAAGCTTATAGGTTGTATAACCCATCCACCAAGAAGTTTATTGTGAGCAGAGATGTTCAGTTCATTGAGGAGGAGGCTTGGGATGGAAGCATAGAGAAAACAATGAATGTTAAACACTATTTATCTCATGATGAAAATGATGATGAGTTGGTTGAAATACATCCCCAAACAACAACACCAACACAAGGGCAACAAGAGACACCCTTGAGGAGAAATGAAAGTGCTTCTCCAAGCACACCACAAGGAGGAAATTCAAGTGCTTCTCCAAGCACACCACAAGGAGGAAATTCAAGTGCTTCTTCAAGCATTTGTACACCTAATGAAAGAGGTAAGAAGTTTAGAAATTTGAATGACATTTATGAACAAGAGGCAGCCTGACCTCAAAATGGGAACTCTAGCCCAAAAAGACTCAAAAAACATGAATAAAAAACCCCCAAAACAAAAAAAGTGTATTCCAGAATGCACTTGGTTTTTTTTAAAGGTAACCTGACCTCAAAACGGGAACTCTAGCCCAAAAAGACTCAAAAAACATGAAAAAACACCCCAAAAACAAAAAAAGTGTATTCCAGAACACACTTGGTTTTTCTTTAAGGTCAAATTTCAACATTTTATAAAATTATGCTAAAAAAAAATTGTTTCTTGAAAAAAGGATTAAAAAAACACACTCAAAACAAAACCAGTTGATGCTGGAATAACAAAAAAAAAATATTATGTCATATTTTTGACATTTTTAAAAATAGAAATAACATTTTTTAATTTTTAAAATTCAAACATTAAAAAAAAAAACCTAAAATTTAAGAAAAAAAGTAAATTTAAAAGATACAAACATTTTAAAGCTTAAAATTTAAAAATATATAGGAATAAAAAAATAAAAATAAAAACAAAATAAAATTTTTAATTCAAACATTAAAAAAACATAAAATTTAAGTAAATAAATAAATAAATTAAAGATTAAAATTTCAAAATATATACAAATAAAAAAATAAAAATAAAAACAAAATAAAAATATTAAATTAAAAAAAAAACAAGTTAAAAAAAGAAAGAAATTATAAAAAATAAAATATAGAAATTAAATTTAAGAAAGAAAAAGAAAATATTTATTAAATTAAAAAAAAAATTAAAGAAATATATTAAATTTTAATAAATTTAAAACTTTAAAATAAAAAAATAAAAAAAATATTTAAATTAAAAGTAAAAAAATGAAAAATTAATTAAAAATGAAAAATAAAATACATTAAAAATATTAAATTTAAAAAAATACATATTAAAAAAAATTAAAAAATAAAATAATATATATATATATATATATATATATATATATACATGAACTTAAATTAAAAATATATATTAGATTTTATTAAATTTAAAAAAATAAAAAATAAAAAAATTATTAAATAAATGAATAAACAAATAAATTTTCAAATAAAAAATTAATTTTAAATATAATTTAAAAAAAAAAACATTGTTAAAATAAAAAGTTAAAAAACTTTAAAAATCAATTAAAAATGAAAAATTGAAAAAAATAAATAAAATAAAATATATTAAATAAAAAATAAAATAAAAACAAATTATTTTGAAAATATTAAGTTTAATTTTAAAAAAAAAAAAAAAAAAAATCTAATTTTAAATACACAATTTTAATTGAAATAAAAAAAATATAAAAATTTTATGTAATTAAAAAAATAATAATAAAAATTTAAAAAATTTAAAAAAAAATTATTAAATTCAAATAAATTAAAAAGAAAAATACAAAATTTATTAAATTTTAAAAAATTAAATGGAAAAACTAAACATAAAATTTAATAATAAAAAAATGAAAAAAAAAAAAAATCAATTAAATAAAAAAAAATACTAAATTTAATAAAAATTATTAACAAAATTTAGAAAAAAAAATAAAAAACAAAAAAAAATGAATAAAATTAAAAAAAACAAAAAAAAAATTAAAGCAAATTAAATTTCAAATATAAAAATTAAATTTTAAAAAAAAAATTTAAATTTTTTGAATATAAAAAAAAATTTAAAAAAAATAATATTAAAAATTAAAAAAAATTAAAAAATAAAAGAATTTTTTTATCGTGGTGGCACCGCCAATCGGCCTCCTGCCCAAGGTGGTGGCGGAGGCCGGCCGCTGCCCGGGCGGAGAGGCTACATGCAGCCGCCCGCCCGCCCAGCGGCCGGCCTCCACCGCCACCTGGGCCGGAGGCTGATTCCGGGAATCGCCCTCCCACCCTTTAATCCTCTTTCACTCATATGGCCCAACAGTTGATGCCATAGTCGAATAGAATCACTGTCGTTTTCAGATACAGTCGAAGCATGATCTGACTCTGTTCTTCCTTCTAACTGAAAAATATTTCCAACCTTCTTTGCTTTCATTACTAATAGGATTCCTTTGTAAATTTTCATTACTCCACCTTGAATAAAAGCTTTATATCCATTTGTGTCTAACACTCCTAGAGAAATAAGATTTTTCCTGAGTTCAAGCACATGTCTTACATCAGTTAAGATTTTATTTGTCCCATCAAACATTTTAATCTGGATGCTTCCAATTCCCACAACATTACATAAGAAATCATTACCCATGTAAACAACTCCATCATTGATTGATTTATAAGATTTAAACCACTCTTTATGAATGCACATGTGATTGGACGCACCAAAATCTAATAACCAATGTTGATCATGATTTAACAAATTAACTGATAGAACTTCATCACTTATACCTGAACCGGATGCTGAACCTGAACCTGTATCTGTCATGTTTGCCTCTTTCTTTTATGTTGAATAATCTCCTTTGGATGTTTGTTGTCTCTTCCAACAGTCCTTCTTCAAATTTCCCGATTTGCCGCAAAACCAACATTTTAGCTTTCTCTTCCCTTTCAATTTTGACCGAGACCTGTTCTTCTGACTAAAGCGTTTTTCTTTAGATCGACCTCTAACCATCATTGATTCTGATGTAGAGGTTTCTAGATTTAACCTTTTCCTGGTTTCTTCAGACAGCATAGCTCCAAAAACATCATCAAAATCAAGTGTTTCTGATGAACTAAGACTTATAGAAGTAACAAAATGATCCCATGACTCAGGCAGAGAACATAATAAAGTTACAGCTTTGTCTTCTGAATCAAATTTTACTTCTATGCTAACTAACTGTACCAAGAGAGTATTAAAGGTATTCAAATGATCAGTTATTGATGTACCTTCCTTCATGCACAAGTTGTACAACTCTGTTTTCCGAAGAATCATGTTGGTTAAGGATTTATTCATGTACAGTTTTTCTAACTTTGTCCATAATCCAGCAGCTGTTTTCTCTGACACGATGTTAAATAACACATCATCCGCCAAACACAATCGAATGCCGCTAAGTGCTCTATCATCGATGTCACTCCATACGTCATCTATCATGGCAAAAGGTTGTTTGGATTTTCCCAAAAGTGCCTTCGCCACACCTTGTTGTACGAGTAGATCTTGCATCTTCACTTTCTAGATCTCGAAGTTATTTTTCCCATTAAACTTCTCGATCTCAAATCGAGCACTTTGAGTTTTTGAAATATTGAGTAGCTTGTGTCAATAATTTGCAATTTCAAATCTTAATAAATGAAGATTTTATTTTAATCAAAATTAATAATTTTGATAAAAATTCCCCTTTTTAAAACATGCAATTACTCTCGCCTACAAACCGAAACTCTTTCAGCAAATCAACAGCACTTGTAAACAAACATTCGACCATTCCACCGTCGAAAATCTAGCTCCTAGGCCTTCGGCCCTACCCAATATAATGGCATATTGGCATTTCAATATAATCGATATAAAAGGCATTTCAATATAATCGATTTTAAATGGCATTTTAATACAAATTGATTTTAAATGGCATTTCAATACAAATCTCCGTTTAGCATTTCAATATAAGAACATGGTTTTGACCACCTTACCATTCATTGTAAGAGTTGGTTAGACCACCTCAATAAATGAACACGGCTTTGACCACCTTAGCCATATCACAACTCAGCAGCAACTCACAACCAACGATCTCACAGTATTACGCACATTAGAAATTTAACACAGAAACATCTTTAACTTACATTCAATACAACCGAAAACGAAAATCAACTCGACGGTCCACGCATGTAGCCATGGTCCATGCATGATGAACCGAAAACACTCTAGTTACACAGAGTAACAGCATAGCGGACTCATGGTCACATAGTCCATGGTTTTCTCCACAGCAGACCCGGCCTCACGATATGCGGTGACTGTGTTTCGAGGATGGCACGTTTAGCCCACAGAGTCTCCAGATGAGTCTCTTCCAGCAGCTCATGGCGATCTTCCTTCAAGCGTTGTTCATCCTCGAGCCTCAACTGCTCTTCCGCCTTGAAACTCACGCGTTGTTCATTCACGAGCACAGCATCCTTCCACCTTGAAACTCACACTCCAATACCAATTGTTAGAGTACATCACACATAGGAAACAACATAAAATGAAGACAACAAATTTAACATGGTTCACCCAACCAATCTGGGCTACATCCGCCAAACAGAGGTACCGACAATCTTATTCATCAACAAGAGATTACAACAATAGATTTGCACATCTGCACTTCCTCTTCCACACACCTCTCATATCATATCTATTTGCCTCTACAGGCTTACAATTTATAGATGTAGCGAAGAAACTGAATCATAAATTCTATCACAACATAATAGGATAAAATATCTCCTCTTGCTGATTTGATGCCATTAGTTTTGGAAAAAACCCATTATTGGCATTATCTATGAGATTTTCTCCAAATTAATATACAAAAAAAATCTCAACAATCAAGACATCTTCAAGTCCGACCCACGACAAAAAACAACAAGTTTGTCAAAGACTTATGTAATAAAACTTGTCCTAAGTCACCTTTATAAAGTCAAAAATGTTGTGATACATTTTGTAAACCTTATTGGATAAAAAATATCCTAAGGTGAAAAGGAATAAGTTTAAGTCTATTCCTAGGACTAAATGTCAATTAAAGTCCTAAGTCCTAGCATTAAGATGTGTTAAGTGTAAAAGGATTATGTCAAAATTACCTATGTTGTAAAGTCCTAGCGCTATGATAAAAACCTAAGTCTAAACATTACTAGCGCAATATTCAAACCATAAACCTTTTTATTAAGTTTCGGATGATGGGTCTAAAACCTTATTGCGTAAAAGTATTAAGGTTTGGGTTTTAAAAACCTTAGGGCATAAAATTCTTATCCAGATTTCGGAGGTTGAACCATCGATTTTGTAAAACCTAAGTTGTAAAACCTTCCCTTATAAAGGTTAGAGTGATATGGTAATAAAACCATAGTGCAAATAGTTTGAGTTATGTTTTTATATAAAACCCGAATAAAAACCCCACAGTGTTAGCTCTTGACCACAACGAAAGTTGGATGATAGTAGGATCTATTATAACGGTTATCAGGCAAAGGTAAGCTAGTCGGGGGTTTTCATGTAGCTTGGTCTGCGATTGATAACATGAGGATAAACATGTTATTAGAACCATCGGGTGATGACCACCCGGTGAGCGCGATTTATTGCAAAACCGCGTCGAGTTGTGGATGACAGTTGTCGAACATGACAGTCGGAGCTAAGACCATGTGACCACCACGATCATCGCAGGCTTCTCCTCCACCAGATTAGATAATTTCTGTGACTTAAAATCTAATATATGGTTCAAATATGTGTTTTCCAATTTAATGTCGGTGCTAAGGTTTGAAATATTAATCCCTGGGATTGTGTAGAAGGGATTTGGAGCCTCTTATCTCTCCAACTCCTCAAACAAATTTCTAATTCTGACATACGAGATGTTCGGGGAGATTTGTGAAGCCATGAAAATATGTACTCCTAATATATAAAGAGAAGGGTGTTCTTTATATGGGGAGGGAGTGGCGAGAGAGAGAAAGAAAGGAGTTTATTCAACTTCAATATGAAGTAAGCTCTCTTAAATTAAACATCATATATTTGGTAGTGATTTTTTGGTTCTTATGAGGTTTATATGAAGGAGGAAAAGCTCATTATACTTGCATAATTCTGACATCAAAAGTACATTGATGGACGATGGGGAGTCTACTTTGATTGTTATGGCTTTTTTCCATTGCCTTGCGTTAAAAGGTCCATAAGCTTGATTTTAGTGTACAACTCATCTATCCTTTTCTTGGTTTGTTAAAGAGAAAATAATACGTATTCGATTAGCCTTTTCAAGGGATGATCCATATACGCAACATCGGTGGTGAAATAATGATTCATTGAAGGTATTTCTCTTGGCTTAAGGAATACGGTGGATGCACATTTGGGGCGGACCGGAGAATAAGTCAGAAGGACGAACTCCATCACAAACTTCTTTATCTTATGGTAACCAACATATGATTGATGTGAAATGGTTAATTCTAAGCATACATAGATTATTTCATCTCAAAGCTTGATTCTTACTTACCTGTGTTGTTTATTAATGTACCATTCACATTTTGTACAAGAACTAGGAAAGATCTTAATAGAGTGCATTTTAAGAACTTAGGTGTTAATCTCTAAAAAGTTCTATAAACGAGTTTGTAAAGGGCCGGGTAGCCTCACAGGTCTCATCTTCTATCAAAGGTGACATATCCAGTAAAATGCCCCTACGAGTCAATCTCTGTAGAACTAAATAACTTAGTTTCATTTTGGATCAGTGGTATCGGATGACTAGTTCTTTGCAGAGATACAGATGGTAAGAACACTCACTTGATTGTCAAAGCTAAGGGAACTCGAAGAGTTCAATTTGCAAATTCGGTGAGAGAATGTTGCATTGCGCGAGGAATGATGGAAGCACTTGAGAGCGACAAGCAAATCTGCGATCGAATTACAAGACTTCAAGAGAAATAAAGAGGAAGTAGTCCTCTTATGAAAGAGGGGAGCTTTCAATGGCAAAAAGCCTTACTTTCTCTTCAAAGTAGTTCTTCTCTCTCATCTTCACAAAGTCGACAAGGAAGCCATTAGCTCCTTTTCTCAATCTCAAGGCGAAACAATGTTGATTCACTTATTTCACCGGAAAGTGATTAAGATACGAAGAAGCCTCTAGTCGAAGCTTCGGTGTTATCCCTAAAAGGAGAGCATCGATTGTAAGCCGCAGGGATGCAGAAAGCCCGAGCTTGGGGGAATAATGGACAAAGGAGACTTCAACCTATCCATTCAGAGACCTAGAATCAGGTCTAGGATGTGATGTGATAAAATGTGACTGTGCGAGAAGCTTGGTCACATCGTGACCAATGTTGAGTCGAAACATGCTGCTTTTACCGATAAGCCTTTAGGACTAGAAAAGGTAAGAAACCTCGGTCCTCTAACATTAATGATTCGATAGTGATTTCTTTTATCAAAATTGGATAATTGGAGAAGCAGTCAAAGAAGATCTCTCCTTACTTTTTGCAAGAGTCCTTAGCATTGTGGAACAATGTTGGAGCGAAAACACAACAAAGCAGGTGGAGTGTCAAAAAGTCGACCTTGAGAGAATGATAAGGCATTGCGGGTAGAAGCATTAAGGAATCGATTTCGTTTCAATCGGCAAAGCAACTCCATAAACTCATCATCGAAACAGAGGAGAAAACTTGTCAGCGCAAGCGCAATCGGGACATGTCAAGAAAATTGTCCAGTGCTTTCAAAAGAAACAACATCGACACACGACGGCCAGGGAAGAATCCAAGTCACTGTGGAGAACAAATAAGTCTTTGAATGGAATTAGGCGAGACTTCATGCCTTATGCTTAAATGATTTTGACTATCTAGATCTAGTAAAGTTGTAACTAGGTTCTAGAATTTGTTTTCAAAAAGTATTAGCAATAAAATTTTTGGAGAACCAAAAGTTCATAAGTTAGGAAGTGTGATCCAATTTTAGATTATAAAGGTATCAAAATTCCTCAATGACCAAGATGGTCATTTGGAATTTGGTAATTGTCGATTATGTAATAATTGAGTTTCGACCAATATGGTCATCAATTTGTAAGTTCAAATATTCGACATTGATTGACATCGACTTCGATTTGACACCAACAAATATATTTCAGCGCCAATCAAGACATCTTGAGTCGACCTGCGACAAAAACAACAAGTTTGTCAAAGACTTATGTAATAAAACTTGTCCTAAGTCTTATATTGTAAAAGGTCGAAAATGTTTTGTAGTCCGCTTTGTAAACCTTATTGGATAAAAAATATCATGCTCCCATTTGAGCTAATAAATTGGAGTAAAAAATGAATTCAAGATAGAGTATCCAAATAGGGCATTAAAAGTCGAAAAGAAATATTTCCAACATTCATTTTTCAATATTTATCTTAATGTAAACCCTCTCTCACTACCTTGATAATAATGACAACAACATTTCTAGCAAGCTCCCTTTGTCATTAAGGGAAACCGATCTAGAATTCCTCAGAATCTACAATTTTTCTATTTTGCATCTTTGCTTAGAACTTAGAATTCTTCCCTTTTGACATTAATGGCAAGGAATTCTCCCCATAAACTTAAATTCTCATATCCATAACTATTATTCTTCTTTATAAAACTTTTCTTAATTGTCTATAATTGTTCCTCTCTAGTGACTACAACTACTCTCCCTATCTTTTATGCATATTCTTTCATTTGAGAGAGAATTACCAAAGGGTTATTATTACTTATGGCTGCAATTTCTCCCCTTGATATCTTAACATCAAAATAATTACTTCCTTTGATTGCTTACTTCTCATTTGTTTGAAACTAGCCTCCACTCATGAAGTTCAACAAATGTTTTCTTACATGTAACATTTCCCCTTCTGTATTTATACTCTTGAGACTACTCCCCATGTGTGTTTTGAACTTCCTTTTACATCTTTAAAAGGCTATTCACCCTAGGTTAATGCTTCCTTTTGTGTACAACTTAACTCTTTTGCAGAAGCATAAGAGGGATTCTCCTTTGAACTAATGCTTCTCCTTATTTTCTAATTGAATTTCACCATTCTCTTGAGGTTCAATTGATAATTCATATCCTTTAAACCTTCTGTTCATCATCCTTGTCATATAACTCAATCTCAAAAGTCACCATCTTCTTAATGCATCCTAAATTGTTGCAATCTCTAACTGTTTTTTTACTAATAATATGAGCAATTACAATGTCATACAATAAATCTCTCCTCTACCTTTATTAGAGACATATACATTGTCCTTATTTTAAAACCTTTAGGATAAAATGTGACCTCATGTAAGTTTATCAACTGTTTGAATTACACTTAGAAGATATTATGCTTTAAACTAGTGTGACTTTTCCAATTATGCTTCCTAAATCATTATTTCCAAGATGACCTATAGTTTGACTTCAATTAAGGAGAGATTTTCTTCTAACTGGTATGATTGAACATCCACTATCTATATACCATTGGGTATCTGTTCACAAAGAGATAGACCAATGAATATGGTATTACCAAGTTAATCCACATTGAAAAATATCCAAAACAGAGAATGATGGTATGGAGTAACACCATTATTCCCACTTATTTCTAAGGATAACCTTTCCTAGAAGCTGCATTGCCTTTAGATATCTATAAATATTCATTTACAAAACATTTATAGTCATATGATGCCATCTTCAACTTAAGCTGATTGTACTTAATAAAAAATAGACCCCTGGCAGGATGCGCTTCTATATTATGCAAAAATTACACAACAGAAACACTGCCAAACCAGAAACAACCTTACAAATAGAAGACTAACGTTACAAAGGAAAGCCCCCAAAAATACTACATAATTAATCATCAAATTGACCTCCCACTGGCAAAAAAAATAAATTCAGGGACACAAAATATCGAAAATCGAACAGCTTTATTTTGATATCCGATCATCAAGAACATGCCCATTTATCTTTATGTGGGAAGCTCAATCATGAACACCTCCATCGGTCAATCCTACAGCAATCTGATTAGGTTTAAGTGGATTTGCAGCGATGGCAAGTGAATAAATATCTCCACAACTGCACATAAGCAAAAGAAACAACGTTTTAAATTTTAATTCACTGGGAACCAATTGAAACAGCAATGTTATTTCATTTAAAGAATCCTAGCATGATGGATGCTACCATGATCCTTCTCATTGCAGGATGAAACACATACCTGCCCATGTCTGGTATATATGCAGAAGGAGCAATACGGCACCGTGCCCTTGGGACTTCAGAATCCAAAATACACCAATAGAACCATCAAAAAAACTGGCATAGACTAGTAGACCGTCACATGAAAATGTGGCACACGAAATATGTGCAGCCATTGGTTCCCGAGGTCACTGCAATGCAAATATTTCTTAACTAATCCTTTCCTAAGACAATATACACTCCATCTATATCAAATACACAACCACACCATAACTTCAAAGGTTAAAAAATATAACAGGACAAAAGCATATACAGAGCATGGCATCTTACATGGCGCAAACATTCCAATTCAGAAGCATCACATAAATTGCAATTTGGCTCTCACACAACTAGCAATTGAGCTTGATTAACATTATTAAACTGAACTGCTGTAACTGCAGTGGTGATGGAAATCTTCCTTCCTCTGAATTAATGGCTTTTTGATTTACACTTCTGCCATCCTTCATATTTCCAGACACAGAGCTGTCACCACAATATTGGTTTTTAGTCAAAGGTTTATTACATATCTTAAATGGTGAAGGTAGATAATCTGTTGTTACCTCAAAAGATATGAATATACACCTGTCCATCAGCACCTGAGGATACCAAAACTTCTAATTCTTTGGAAAATGCCAAACCAGTTATTCTCTTCTGATGCGCAGGTTTCCTGATTACCTGTAATCAAACTCATTCAGTGATATTCTAGTCTGATTTAGAGAGACCAGGTAACAATAATAGGCACTGCAAAGGAAAATGTAAATCATGCTTACCTCTCGAGTTTAAATTCCAAAAATGAGAATGGTCGAATCCTCCATTCCAAAAGCAATGATGTTACTATCCACAGGGTGGAAAGCTACATGTTGCTGCTGGTGGAGGGGCATGTAGTCTTCTAGGACCTGCATCAATATAGGCATCACTACAGATTTAAAATTCATACATATAGTTATAAAGATACCATCAAATTCTCAGTGAACTTCTGAGAGACCCTTTTAAATTAAGGAGGTTACACTACAATTGTGACTTCTTCAACAGAACTTATGCGAATGTAGAAGAATTCCTCACCTTAAATGTTAGCATGTTGAATAATGTCCTTGCCACCAAAGCAGACAGTAAATATGAATTATTCTTTGACAAAGCTAAGCAAGGGCAACCTCTTCTAGGCCTCTGTCACTGGTATCATTTTTCATAACACAGTTATTGGGTGGTTGCCAAATGTGTGGTTGAACATTTGCTTGAACCTGTAAAAGTAATTCAAAAATTTATTTGAACTTAAATCAACAATGGAAGGAGCGAATTCCAACTGCTGCATCTGAAACCGAAGTTGAAGACACCTTTCGAGATGGATTCAAAGCATTACATTGCCACATCCATTGCTATCTGCAGCATTACTGTCCAAAAGCTAAGAGACCAGAACCTGAATATGTATAAAGTAATTTAACAATCTGTACAATTTCACCAAAGAAATTTACACATGTGAGTAGGAGTTTTATAGTCTGAAGGCATGAAAAATGAGTAGTTTCAATCTACTATATAAGAAGAAAACTTGCCTTTCCTGTTGGCAGTGGATCTGTTAATCTGATAGACTACAATGGACTGGTTCTAATACCTCCAGTGAACTTCCAGTTTGTGCTGTAACACAATTCTGTTTGACATCGACCATCGAAGTGCTAGCAACACAATTCTGTATTTTTTTGTTGATCATGACAAAATAAATATTATAGTATCCTTCAGTTATGAACTTCATAATGTATAAAAATATTGTACAAGAACCAAACATAGTAAGTCCTCCTAACAAAATTGCCGTCAATATTGCTGATGGAATTCTTTCTGAATTTTCCGGTTGCACCAAGAACAGGGCCAGTTGTATTTGCTGCACTAATGATGTTTGAAAATGGAGACTGCATTTCAGAGATACTACAATTAGGTTTTAGCCATTATTTTGGATATATGCCCAGTGAAGATGTGCAATCTGGCATCATACCTCTTTGTTACCTTTGACTGCGATTAACCTTCTACTTTCAGCATTTTTTACAAGCTTAACTCCATCTCGTTAGCTAAGATCTTGATCCCATTATTACGTGTTGTTACAGCCAACAATGAACCATTTGTATTGAAACAAAGACAAGGTCTACCCTGCAAGCGGGGAGAAGGTCAATTTAATATCCAATCATAGTAAGAAAACATCAACCATGTCAAGCGGGTTAGCTCAACTGGCTGAGAGTAAAAGTTCTTAAATCCAATTTGTAACATGCTAGCTCTCATCTGAGCCAACTCTTAATAGCTGACCCAAGCTTTGAACCCTAAAGAATCTAGTTTACCCTCAGTACCATCCCTGGAATGAGGGGGAGTAACAGTGGGTTTTCCCTGAGAAATGCATAAGTGCAGAACCAAAAAATAAAGAAATTCAGGTAATCTAAACTCTATCAAACATCACAATCTAAATTGTTTAATGATAGATATAAGCGTGGCTCCTATCTTTTTACCTGCAAGCCACCCTCAGCATCGGTTGTTAACAGGACATTGATGTTATTCATGTCCCAAAAACTTAATTTGAGATTCATCTCCAGCTGCAAGGAACCTATTTTTTTGTTGTAGCAAATTTTACCACCTCCGATGACTGCTTTTCAAAACCAAAATATGTTCGCTCGATTGCTCCATCACTTTCTTCCCACTCAACTAAATATGATTCTCCTTTGTTTGTACCACATGTGAAAAACCTAATCCCAAAGAAGATTTAAACTAATTAAAAAATACTTTAAATAAGTGCTGTTGACAAAGCAGGATAAAATCCTTTTTAGTGAACTATTATCCTTATTATGCATTCAAACCTCCCAATATACCCATGAAGTAGAAAAATGTGTTATACCGTGATCCATCAGCACTATAGCCATTTGTAGTACACCCATGGCCGGGAACATCATAGTCAATTTTACATGTTTAGATCCTGCAACTTGAGCACAATTTTCCCCTTTACATCTATGGAGAAAATGAACTTTTAATTATTCACAGAAGATTATCAGACATGGTATAAAATTTCACCAGTAATATGACCTTCAAATGTATATAGTTTGCAGCCTGTTTCTGCATCCCATGCCTGCACAATGGAAGAGTTCAGCTAGAAAATGATCATAATGGTAAACATCCATGATATAAATTAGTTCAAATTGGCAAGCTTTTGTCACACTGACTGATCATAATTGGGAATCCATACATTTATGAATTCAAGGAGCAGGTACTAAATTTACCTTAATGATCTTATCATCCCCACAAGTGATAAGGCACATCTTTCCTTGACGGTGCACAAAGGCAATGTCATTCACACTACCAATATGTGCATTAATCTGCAATATTGTATTACCATTGTCACTTATAGCCATGTTTCCAGAATGGAAACTGCAACAAAACGTAACCTATTTTTGAGCTATAATACGAACCTCAAGGTGTGGCCTCAACTCTCCAGTTGCATTATAACAATACATGTGAACTAGATGCTGAGAAAATGCCACTCCTGCATGGTAGGTTATATCAATGAACAGATCCTAGTACCTACCATAGAGTCATTGGTATGGTAAAAGTAGCTTTATCACAGACAAATATAAACACCTAAAATTTAATCAACAAAACAAATGTAAATACCAATAAATGCTCCATCTGGGCTCCAAATACACCGCTTCACTGACACAACTGATTCTTTTGAAATAACCGTCTGAACACATATATCAGGAAATAAGTGTGTCATCCAAAACTCTATGCCACAAAGAATCACATTATAGGAAAGAAATACTGCTGTGAACAGTTAAGTATAAAAAATATTTCTTTAACAAAATCACTTAGAACTAAAACACAATGTGATATTTACACCTGCACAAAAAATATGCGACTTGAGTTATCCCAATCTTCGAATGACTTCTGAATTAACTTTTCACTTGATCCTACTTCCCAAATTGCAATGTCACCAACATCGGTTCCAACTGCAAAATGCTCATCCGGTTGACTAGGTTTAAGTCATTTCACGATTAGAGTGCATTTTAAATAAGACTTTAGATGAAAAAATTGAGTTAGGAGACTAAAGAAATTGAAATGGCAGATTACCTAATAAGACTGATTGCTGCTGAGGATGGAAATCCATACTAACAACATTTGAACCCTGGTTGAGGCTTCTCACAACTATTTTAGGAAGGTCATTTTCCGAGTACTTCTCTTTAGGGTGAGTTGGTCCTAAATGCCGGATCTGCAGATAATGGGACCAAAATACAATCAAAATTTTGAAATGGGAGCAAAATTTCCAATGCACTTGAAGAATTTTGAACACTAGGAAACCTCCATCAAAATTCAGGAGCACAAAGTCTAATAGGAATGATGTTACATGCCTTATCAGCCTGAGCAGAATCAGCTAACTGAAAAACAAATCCACCATTGCTTGGTGCGGGAGTTTTAGGTCGTTGCAACAAAGCACCTGAGCTCATTAAGAAAAAAACATTAAAATCAAACATCTTTTCAGCCAACATTTTTTTCAACCAACAGACGTAAAGAAATATACTATTCAGATTCAATTATTAAGATGTTGAGCTTAACAAGGAATAGTATAGATTCATTTAACAAGGAATAATATATAGATTATTAGATTTACAGAATACCAACTATCTGACCTGCATTTAGATGTGGCATGAGAGAAGTTGAACCAGAAGCTTGTGTAGCATGTTGTACAGAAGTGCCAGGATTTGCCAACCATCCTGCAGGACTACGCGCAGCAGGACCAACTTGAGGTTGAAATCTCTGCAACCAATCAGATTAATAGTTTATTCAAACAAAACTAGATACAAATTTAGATCAACAAATCACTAATGCACATTCAAAAGGGGAAATACATGAAGGGTATATTCATGATACTAATAAAATTTGTGACTCACAGCAGTCATAGAACTGGGACGATAGGACACCATTTTTTGAATCGTCCCCATATGAAGATTATCTACTGGAGATGGAGTTAGGGCTCCATTTGATGTTCCACAGGCGTGATCAACAAACAATGTTCTGACATCGGGAATAGGTTGAGGGTTTTTGCAAAGCAAATGCTGCGAATTAAGACTGAAGAAAAGCACATAAAGCACATACACATAGAAACATAAGTTATCTTCCTGCCAAATGTCAACAAATAATTATAAATTTCAGAAGAGGGTTTGGATGCTGCAATAGTTGACAGCATCTCTATACAGCTAGCATCATGCTTATTGAAAAAACTCACATTTTATATATATATAGATAGAGAGAGAAGTTCTCAACTTGAATCCAGAGGTCTTTTAAAGGACAGAGGCAGAACCTTTGATTAATGAGGGCCCTAAGCCTGCAAGCTCTAATGTTTGGAAACGCCAACTTATTGCAGATTAAAGGGTTGGATCGTACAATTGAGTCAATCTCTCGAAACACTGCAAATCGTTGAGTATGTGTATCCCTATAATGTTTAAGCTGCTCGTTCTCCCTACACGTAGAACCCGAAGTTTAGAGTAGACCTTACAGAGAAAAGAAAATACTCAAGAAAGTAATAAAATATAAACAGTAAAACAAACATCACCTGAAGTCTTCCAATGTAATCAGCTCTGCTATCTGACTGTAGACTTTTTTAGAGAAATTTCTGAACACTTTAAGATCATCGTGAAGTATTTTCACAGCGGTGAACTTATCTTTCCTGGAAAATGAGAATTGTTTAGAATTTATTTAGCCAACTATGAATTATCCGTCAGTGTATGCAGATACATAAAAACAAATTAATAAGCTTGCTAACAAAAACAGCTTGGCATTGACAAACGTGGGAGATGAGAAGGATTAAGAGAATACTCGAGATCCCCACAAAATAATAGCTTTTTATCAACTTATTATTAACCTAGTATTAACAAAGGTAAAAGTTAAAACAATAGAAAATTCAATACTAACAAAATATGTAAAAGGTTAACAAACAAAAGCAAACTACCCCACAAACATGAAATAAACATGTAACGAACATGACATTGATTAGTTTTTTCAAAATGAGTTTAGTCTGGGTAGAGTAGTTGTTAACCTCCCAACCAGGTTCAACACTCTAGCTAGCTCTGTAATAAGGTAACTAGTTTTTCAAAGTGAGTTTAGTTTGTTGGTTCTGTAGAATAGTTGTTAACATCCCAACCTGGTCCAACATTCTAACTAACTTTGTAATAAAGTAATTATGTTGTGCTTGTAAGTGCATTTATTCTGAGGGTGTCTAGTATTAGTAATCTCTCTCTTATCCTTTCAGCTCAAAAATTAGTCCAATTGCTAATTTACTATACACCCATTCGAAAAAAACCAAAATCTTATAAAGAAGAAAAACATTGAAAGACTAAGAACCAGCTCTGAGATTCAAATGATTGCACTGTTGATACCACAATAGATTCATATTCACAAATATAAGGAAAGAAATAAGGTTCAGAATTCACACATTAAAAAAGCCTACCAACATACAAAGCTAATACCCCAGTATTCCTAAATCAAAAAGACTGAGAAATTCATCATTCACAATATAACAAGAAAGAGAATTCATGACTCTACTTACAGTGTCCTGTTCATTTTACATGCATGTATCCAAATAGATCAAACATCTTCTACCATCATAATATTTTCAAGATCAAAAGCCAACTAGACAATGACATCGACCAACATTTAAAAAAAATCTGACAAAATTATCAAACGCTGAAGAAGGTCAACCCCCAACTGGACAGTGACATCGACCAACATAACAAAAAATAAATCTGACAAAATTATCAAAAACTGAATAAACTAATCCACCAACATTCACAAGTCTAAAATGGTCTTGTTTAACTTTTACACATTTTAGAATTCTGGGTCGGAATTGGACAAAACATAGATGGATCCATGGATCCAGTAGATAAGGATTCAAAACATAAATGGATCCATGGATCCAGAAGATATGGATTCAGTACTCTGAAATATCCAGTGCACTTGGGATTGTGGAGAATCAATGCACTAAGATTGTGGAGAATTCACAAACTCAATGACTGCATTTTGAAACTTTTGGCCGAAATCCAGGGAAACATACATGGATACAGCAGATATGGATTCAACACAATATATTCCAATTGAGGAGAATCAGTTCAATAATCCTAGTGCACTAATAATGTGGAGAATATTCAAAACTTAATAGGGAATATTCACCAGATTCCAACAAATTAGTATCAAATTTTAGACAAATTAATAGGAAAAACTTATATGTTTAAATTAATAGGAAAAACTTAAAAGAGACAGACTAGGCAATCTAGAAATGTCAAAACCCAGCAGAAAAAGATTCAAAACATAACTGGATCCATGGATCCACCAGATATGGGTTCAGCACTCTGAAATATCCAGTGCACTCCGCATTGTGGAGAATCAGTGCATTAGGATTGTTGAGAATTCACAAACTCAGTGACTGCATTTTGAAACTTTTGGCCAAAATCCAGGGAAACATAGATGGATCCAGCAGATATGGATTCGACACAGTGCACTAAGACTGAGGAGAATAAGTTCAATAATCCTAGAGCATTAATAATGTGGAAAATATTCAAAATTCAATAATATTATTTCAACAAATTTTTACCAAATTCTAAATTTTAGACAAATTAATAGAAAAACCAAAACAAATTCCTATTAAATTTTAGACAAATTAATAGAAAAAACTAAAACAAATTCCTACTAAATTCTAGACAAAATAATAGAAAAAAACAAAAAACTTATAAAAAAACAGAGATCTAGAAATGTCAGAAACACTATAATACCGCTTTATGAAATACCATAAATGCAATAAAACTAACATTCATTGTCACTCATGTAAGCCAGGAAAAAGCTATCATTGTCACTCATGTAAGCCAGGAAAGAAAAAGAGAGTTCACAGTGCACACCTGTCCAGTGCTTCAAGATATTTCTGTTTCCTTATCTCAAAGAATATCTTAGTAGAATACTTGTTGTCCTCTAATTTGATAAAGCCCGACAAGTATTGCTCGGCCTCATCGAATTTTCCTGTAATAACAAGTTCTTGAAGGTAATCCAGGTTGAAGAAAAGCCCGGATTCTTTCTCCAACCTATGCTCATGCATACCAGAACAACCAAAAATCAAGTCATTATTAACACACCACATATGTAAAAACCATTGAAAAAATGATAATTCAAGGCTAGGGTTTGGAACCGTACATGTGGGCAGCTTCTGTGTGCTTCTCTTCTTTGAGAAACTGCAAAACAAGGAACACCAGGTCATTGGTCAAAGCTGCCATTGTGCTTCACTTCACTTCAAATATTTGGGAGCCTGAAACGATTTATGCCGAAAGCCTTAACACCAACAAATAATGCAACTCCACCCAAGGGCTGAAGTTGCTGCAACACAAGAAAAGCAAATCTATTGATTATATTGTGATGGGTGTAAAAGCACTTAAAGCAAGAATTCTGTGAATTCTGCTTCACAGAATATAGATGACCAGGGTGGCCGAATAAACTCTAAGTCAGAACAAATGAATTCGCAGAGGGTACGATGGCACCAACGCAAGAAAATTTCTTCTGCGGAAGGTGGTGGAGTGGTGAGATTGGCGAGCTGCCGAACTTATATAGCGAGAGTGCACGCTTTTCACTAGGATTTAAAGATTTTTATAAGATTTTTATAATATCTATATATATAAAATAATTAAACCATAATTTTATTATCAAATTTCAATAAAAAATCAAAACATAAAAAATATAGGTATGGTTTATATTTATTTTAAAAACTATATTTTAAAACAACTTTAAATAATAATAATAAAATTACATTTCTTTTAATTAAAATAAACTATATTTTCAAACAATTTTTTCAATAATAATAATAAAATTATATTTATTTTAATTAAAATTGTCGTTTAACTTTTCAATCACTTAACTTTAATATCTTAATTTTTCTTAAAAAAAAATTATCATATCACAAATCCTCATTAAATTTAAATGTAAAAAAACATTGTGACTTAATCAAAGAGGTTGGAATTTTAAGCCCACGTGGTGTAGAGCAGTCGGTGATGGGGTGCACTGTTAAGGCACTCCGTCTGCAAGGTCACCGGTTCGAACCCGTGGGTGATTAGGATTAGTCTAAACTAGCAAAAAAAAAAATCAAAGAGGTTGGAATTTTAATACTTGAAAACCCAATCATTTTATTATTAATTAGTTTTTATTATTTAATTGTTAAATTTGGATTCTTTTTATTTTTGGAATTTGGCTTCTCTAATCCATTTGTAAAAAACTACTTTTGGTAATAATCACATATTATCATGTATTGTTAATTTTATTTTAAAATATTTTTTTTGTTTTAACATATATAGCAGAGAGGACATTTTGGATTGACAACATAATTTATAATCTTTTAGAGACATTTTAATATTTTATTGTTTAAAATGCACTTTTGAATTTATAGAAAGTCCTTGAGGCATTTCATCTTTGTAAATTAAACAACTCTCCCCAGTTACATTTAAATTTGCACAAAATTAACAAAAAAATATACAGAAAATGACTATTTCTTTTATTAGTTTGGCAATATTATTAGTTCTGACAAATACTAATTGTTATTGATTATTAGCGCAACCATATAAATTAAATGGCCGAAAAACTTTGAAACTTAATGACCGACAAACTTTGAAATTAAATGGCCGACAAACCTTGATATGCCTCAATTCATGATAATGCTCAAGACACTTTTCTACAAATTTTCATGATAGTTTGGCAATATTATGAGTTCTAAAAAGTACTAATTGTTATTGATTATTAGCGCAGCCATATAAAAATTAAATGGCCGAAATACCTTGATATACCTCATAATAATGCTCAAGACATCTTTCTTTTATTAGTTTGGCAATATTATTAGTTTTGACAAGTACTAATTGTTATTGATTATATAAATTAAATGGCCGACAAACCTTGATATGCCGCAATTCATAATAATGCTCAAGACATCTTTTTTTTATTAGTTTTGCAATATTATTAGTTTTGACAAGTACTAATTATAAAAATTAAATGGCTGACAAACCTTGATATGCCTCAATTCATAGTAATTCTCAAGACACCTTTCTTTTATTAGTTTGGTGATATTATTAGTTCTAACAAGTAATAATTGTTATTGATTATTAGCGCCGCCATATAAATTAAATGGCCGACAAACCTTGATATGCCTCAATTCATGATAATTCTCAAGATATCTCACTTTGCTAATATCATGAAAATCATAAAAAATTATTGAATTATGAGTTTATTATTATTATTATTAGTATTATCAGCTAATGCAGCATATAGACCATGAGATTTGAAAAGTAAATATTTAATTTACTTTTATGACTTGATAAGATTATGGGTTGAATGGAAAGCCTAGTCATAAAATTTAAATATTATAAAGTTACTATACTTTCATAAATAAATTGATTATGAGTAATTACGGGAAAAGGTCTCTACTTGAAAGTTCATTTACTAGAAATTTAGAGGATAGTTTTTCCCATCCGTAGAGATAAATTATCTCAGTTGGGAACAAAAGGAGAGGAATCGTGAGGCAACTAAGAAGGGAGTGAAAGAACTTAATCCCTTGAACATGATGATGTTAAGGAAAGGCGTGAGGCTGCTAGTGAGGGTATGAAGGCATGACAGTGTTATTGAGGGTATTCTTGAGTTGTTCAGAGCCAGTGGAATCCCTATGTAAAGCTTGTGGATTTTGTGAGTTCTTGGGCTGGACTTGTACAATTTTTATGGGTTTAAGACACAACAAGTGATGCCTTAGGACAGACAAGGTTAGGTCACTACCAAAAACTATTGTGGAAATGAAACTAGCATAGGGATAGAGGTAAATATTACCATCTAGTTGGTTGGGAGGTGTGAAATTTATTCCTTATGTATTTTCTGGTGGTTTAATTTGAAAAGATAAGTATCTTTACTTGATTAGTTTCCAGAACTAAGTGTTTTATGTCACTGGTTATAATATAAATGTTTCTTTTTTTGTAGATAATTGATATAACAAAATAGTGTAACTTGTTTAAAAGAAATTGTGATAGTAACAAGTGAAATGTGAAAAGATTGCTTGATAAATATATATTTATATATAATTGAAATGTGAAAAGAATGCTTGATAAATATATATTTATATATAATTGCTGTAACCAGTTAACTGATGTTTTAAGGAACAACATGATAGAGTAATAACAATAGCTACACTACAATGGGGAAAAGGTTGTGCTGAATTTACCAACTCTCTTGAACCTAAAATTTGTCTGGAACTAGGCCAAATTGCATAGATTCAACATCATACCTTACCTATTGATTGCATCATACATTCCTATGACCTATTGATCACATCATACCTATGTAGTAGGTAGTTTCGAGGCTTTAAAAAAAAAAAAAACATAAATAGCAATGAGTAATAAACCCATATTCTATGACAAATTTCGTACAAAAAGAAGTACCTAAGTGTACATATTCAATACCAAAAAGTAGTTTGGTTTAAGAATTTTACAACCAAGGGGTATTTTCCTCTAAAATATGCTATGAGTATACCAATTTGTTGGCCCAAGATAATAATAACAAGGGTTATTAAAACACAAAATTAGAAAATTTATGAAATAAATTCTAAAATATTAGACAAGAAAAACAAGAAATGAATGCCTTGTATTTAAGAAAATTTTCCAACACAAAACTAGTGCTATTAGCTTAGAAAGCAATAAAAGAAAACAAAATACAAAGTACATATAAACTCTCAGATGACTATAACAAAAGAAAATATAACCCAAAATGCAGATTTGTAAATATATACATACCATAAGTATTACCCATAAAATATACTCAATATATACCATAAGTGTCTATTTTAACAAGGAAATTATAAAAACTAATATACAATTTTAATAAGTACCAACACCTAACAAAATTGTGTAGATAAATTATTTTGTTAAGAAAACCTCTTAATACAAAGAGGGAATTTAGGAGCACTTAATAAAATTCCATATGATAGGAGAGATCAAATTACTACAATAAAATCCAATGGCCTCCAATTCAAACATAGATTGTGCTAGAGGAACAACAACATATAATCCAAATTTGAAACTTTGGTCAGATGAACACTCGGTAGCACTGGGAGAAGACGGTAACCCTGTGTATGCGTTGCCAATTCCATAAAGATCTGTGAGATCTGTGAGTAGTAGTCATGGTAAAGATCGTCGATGATGTAGAACCCAATTCAAATACACAACAAAAGAAAAGAAGGAAGAGTAAGAAACTATTCAAGAAAATAAAACGCACTAAGAAGAAAATTTTTTTTTGTTGATATTCATAAGTTACGTGTTTGATTCGGACGGTGCACCCAAGAGTACGTTGATGCAGGGCACTAAGAAGAATTTTTTTTTTTTTGTTGATTTTCATAAGTTACGTGTTTGATTCGGACGGTGCACCCAAGAGTAAATTGATGCAAGATTTCTTGAAGAAATTTCAACGTCAATTCCAATAGTGAGAATAGAATAAATGAGCTGAGCGTAGTGCATATTGGGAGGGTGATTACCCTCTAGCCACCCTAAGCCGTCGGATTGAAACCCTATGCTTGGAACGGTGGATGTGTGACAATTCAATATCTATATATATATATATATATATATATATTTCGAAATTAGTTACACCTTTCTGTCTGGTTGGCTTTATCTTTATCATGTTTTATGCTAATTTTCCTTGAAAACTCTCTGGAATGTACAGTTGTAATACACAAAATTCAATTCATAGCAAAGTTTGACACTAGTGAATTGTCACACATCCACCATTCCGAGCATAGGGTTTCAGTCCGACGGCTTATATATATATATATATATATATATATATATATATATATATAGATGTACTACACCACGAACCATGAAGATATGATTATGAAATGTGATAATTATATTGTACCACCTTCAAACAATCCCAAGGATGAACCTTACAGTTTAATCTGTACAAAGGTGGCATAACTCATGAATTTAACCAAATTTAACATCATTATACGACCATAATTAGTAAAAAAAAAGTAAAAAGGTTATGATCATTTGTCTCTTGAAATTGAACTAAGAGAAAGTCCTATAAAAAAAATAATAAGTGTGAGAAAGGGAGTATGTTACAAGTGGAATCAGAGTGAAAGGTTTAACATTGAGGTTGTTTAAAGGAAAATAGTAACAAATCTTGGTGTGTTTCATTGTAAAGAAGAAAGTTAAATTTAACACCATTATATAACCATCATCTACACAGTTATAAATAATGTATTGGTAACAAGTATAGTAAAAGACGTAAAAAGGTTATGATCATTCGTTCCTTGCAATTGAATGTATTGGTAACAAGTATAGTAAAAGAAGTAAAAGGGTTATGATCATTTGTCCTTTGCAATTGAATTAAGGGAAAGTCACGTGTAAAAGAAAAATAATAAGTGTGAGAAAGGGAGCATGTTATAAGTGGAATCAGAGCTAAAGGTTCAACATTGTGGCTTGTTTAAGGGAAAATAGTAACCAATTGTGGTGTGTTTCATAGTAAAGAAGAAATGAAATATAGAACCCTGCCTACAACACTAAATTTTGCATCTTCACCTAATCAAATTTTGAAGATATAGGCACAACTAGGTAAAGAACTTAAGTTGTTTTAGACATAAGAGCAGAACTACTAATTAAGCACTGGAAAATAAGAACCCTATAATGGGTACATTGAAAAGCATTGTGTTGCATAAGTTAAGTTATCAAATATCAAATGGTATGTTGTTGTATATGAATCACCCTGAAAATTTCTAGGTTAGTTTCTAGTTGCAATACCTTATACATATATGTATATGTTGAACGAGAGACAAGTATAAAAGAAGTAAAGATGTTATTGGTAAATAATACTTACAGATGGAAGTAATTACTTGATTTATTTAAATTACTTTCTAGCACATACATTGGATGTTGACCAAGAACCTAACTGTAAGAGTGAATGTAAGTAATCCTAACAAAAGAGTAATCATATCTATGTATGGAAATCAAGATGAAATGGGAAGGATCTATAGAACATTGTGACACATTCACAATAATATGTACATATCATGTTTTAAGAATAATAAAAAAAATGCCGAGGCTTCTAATTTAACAAGAAAAAGGAGAGGGTATACACAAAGTAAAGTGTATCTCGGAATTTGAAAATGGATTGAAGGGATTAAAAACCCTGTAATACCTAAGGAAAAGAGTGTGTTGGCATATTATGACCCACTCCTCCCACATTTACCCATTTTACTAGGGATAAACATGAGCTTAGGGTCACTATGATAAGACTCAGCCTCCTATATGACCTTAAGGAAATGGAGTCAAAACTTAAGACCTTATTGACTTTCATCAGGTGCTACAAGACATCCAAGAGCAACCCAACCCCTCCAGGTGTCCAACCCATAAGATAACTCTCTCTTTCACTGAATAAGAGTCTCAATTTCTCCCTTTCCAAGGAATGAAAGCAACCTCTAGTTGCTCCCATAGGCCTTATTTCCAACGAATGTGAACTTTTCCAGTCAGTTTTATGTCATCGACCCCGATTTGTGAGACACTTTTTCAGGGTTAGCACTGGGGACTCTACCCAGAAACCAGTGAAAATTCCAGAAATGATGAATTCCATAGAAACAAGGCTTATAAAGCAAAACTTGAACTAGGACTTGACCTGACCTCTCCCAATCAGGACCAAAATTCCGTCAAACACTTGGTAAGCATGCAACCTACAGGTCATGAATGAAAATATGAACATAAGGACCTGGAAACTTATTTTAGATTTAACAATAAGGATCAATGTATTCTCAAAATAGTTCTCATAACACCAATTAGGTCATACATTCATGAAATAGACATTCATTAATGAAAATTTGATAAGATCCATACTTAGATATGTCAAATAAGCATGCTTATAACCGACATATAACCAGATAAATAACAATAATAGAATAACCATTGAAGCCAAATAATAACAAGTACATTTACTCATTAAAATCAAGAGAAACTTAGCTCTTATCAAAAATATGCAAAAACCTACTAGGTCTAGGAGTTCCACATACCACCCGACCATAGATTGGGAAAAACCAAATTTTGTTTTCATCCAATCAACCTCGTGTCATATTCCAAGCATGAATGTGCAAACTCATGGGATAAACAAATCCAAAATCAACCAAGGGAATCCATATGTTAAACCACCTCCACCATCACCATATCGTGATCTCACCTAAACCGGGGTGAGATTAAAAAACCAAACCGAGCTTGGACGCCTCTGAACTCCTTCACCATCCCTTATGGATTTTTCTTGTCTCCACCCACTTGTTGAGGGCTTCCCAAAGAAAACCATCTCCACGCCAAACTCTTGGGATTTTCTTGAGACCACCTCAGTTGGATCCAAAACCTTCCGGCAATGGAAATATTAATTGAGAAAGAATACCATCACACCATGGTTATCACGAAATGGCAAGGCAAGGCTAAAATACATTGTCTGAACCCGAAAAAATACACTCCAAAGACAACAAAAGAACCAAATACCAACATGCACATACCATGCATGTCAAAACCAACTAAGAAATCATACATGAAAACTGCTACCTACAAGTATTCTTGTTGAAGCTACTTGATCCAACTTTTCCTTGATCGATACTTTCTTTCCTTTCTTTTCTTGTCCTTCCTTGGCTTTCCTTGCCCTTCCTTTGCTTGTTTTCTTTCCTTCTCCTCTTGGTGCTCTTCTCCTCTCTGAAACCAAATCCAAAACTGAACTAACCAAAGGATACCAACTTATGCTATGAGGCCTATTTATTACTGAAGCCTCTAATTTCTTCATTTTTCCTTAATTTTTCTTCAATTTCCTCCTCACATGCAACATGTGACCTTTTACCCTCCTTTTCTCCTATTTTCCTTTATTTTCATAAAATAAATTCCAAAAATACATGTTTTCCTTTCCAAATCCTTTTCAATTGCATTTTTCAGTTTCCCTTTAGCCATAAACACATAAAGTGATTCCCACTAGGATATTTTTCCCAACATTCAACTTGGAATAAGTGTCTCGTGACCTTGGTCTTATTTTTCCTTTATTAACTTTTATTACATGAAATTTTAACTAGGGTTGTTACAAACCCCTCCCCCTTAGGGGAACACATTCCCTGATGTTTCTTGATTCCTACAACCAGAAAAATCGTTAAAAAACAAAAACATAGTGCCTATGGAGCTTTATAACCCATCTCGTTGTAGTATTTATAATAACATCCTGCTCAAAACTTAAACCATCATGACAAACATGAAAATATGATAACCAAACCGCTTATTGGAGCTTTATAACATATCTCATTATGGTATTTACAATAGCAACCATACATAAATATATGTAGTACCAAAACCCATTTTCCTCCACCAGAAAACAATGAAAGATACATAGTCATCATATGATCAACCATCTCCCATGTAGCTTCATCGGGCCCAAAGTGATTCCACTGCACTTTAACTTTCTCGATTGATCGATTCTGAAGCATGAGTTATTTCTGCTACAATGTACACTAAGGTTCAGGCTGAAGTTCTCCTTCTGGTTCCACCGGTAATACATACCAATCAATAACACGATCAACATCCTTTACATATATTTTAACCAATGAAACATGGAAAACATCATGGAATTTTATTTTCAGAGCCAGTGCAAGTCTGTAGGCCATTG
Source organism: Pinus albicaulis (assembly GCA_034641835.2). Taxonomy (NCBI): domain Eukaryota; kingdom Viridiplantae; phylum Streptophyta; class Pinopsida; order Pinales; family Pinaceae; genus Pinus; species Pinus albicaulis. The sequence goes on along the minus strand of JAXQQM020060325.1, from coordinate 162,894 downwards.
GTCCAATCCTCTCAAGGATCTCAAAAGGCCCACAATATCGTGATGCCAACTTGGCATATGATTTGATCCTCAAGAATCTTTTCTTGGGCTTGATGCGCAAATACACATTCTCCCCAACCTAAAACTCCTTAAATTCTCTGTGTTATTTTGCATAACTATTATTTTTGTCCTATGCTTCCTTTAGATTCTTCTTGATAACATACATTTCTTGTTCCATGTCTTCCAACATGTCTGGTCCAATAAGTACGATGTTCACTGGATCACTCTAGCTAATGGGAGTTTTATAATTCCACCCATGTATTTCCTCAAATAGACTCATCGTTAGTGAATCTTGATAACCATTTTTGCCATCAAACTCAACCAATGGAAGATAATCCTCCCACATCCTCTGTAGATGCATGAAATACAACATCAGCTTATCCACCAATATCATGTTGAACCTCTTTGTATATCCATCTATTTGTGGATGATAAGATGTGTTGAAGGGAAACTCTATCCCAAAACCTGCAAACATCTCATTCCAAAACTTGGAAGTGAACTTAGCATCCTTGTCTGGCACAATCTTCTTTGGAACACCATGCAATCTCACAATCTCCTTGATGAAGACATGTGCTACCTCACTAGTTGAATAAGTAGTCTTTATTGGAATGAAGTGAACCACCTTGCTCAGTCGATCGACCACAACCATGATAGAATAATTTTTCCTCGATGTCCTTGGAAGGATTGTAATGAAGTCCATGGAAATGACCTTCCATTTCCACTTCGGAATTGGAATAGGCTGAAGCAACCCACCTCGATGCTTACAAACGGCTTTCACTTGCTGATAGTCCAAGCATCTCGCTACAAAATCTGCCACTTCCTTCTTCATATTCGACCAATAGTAGAACTTCTTCACTATTTTAAACATATTTTGATATCCTAGGTGACCTGAATATGGATTGACATGAAACTCCCTCAAGATAAGCTTCTTGAGCTCACTGTCATCTGGCACATAGATTATGTACTTGAATCTAACCAAGCCATCTATTGTGATATGGTAGTCAATATCTTGATCACATGTACCATGTTATAACATGTGCATAAGATCCATGTACCTGTCATCTTGTTGTCCTACTTGTAAGATCTGATCCTATAAATCTATCCCATATGAGATCATTGTTGCAACATGCTTCAACTTCACTTTCCTGATGAGAGTGTCTACAACCATGCTCTCCTTACCCTTGATGTATCTGATATCATAGTCAAACTCACTAAGTGTAGCCAACCATCTAGCTTGCCCAAAATTCATATTCAGTTGGTCAAAAAAGTAACTCAACACACTATGATCGCTCATCAATACATAACTCCTACAAAGAATATAATGCCTCCACATCTTCAAGGTGTGAATAATAGATTCCAACTCAAGATCATGAGTCACATATTTATGGTCATGCTCATTCAGTTTCCTAGACTCATAGCCCACCACCTATCCCTCCTACATAAGGACTCCATGAAGCTCTCTCTTACAAGCATCTGTACACACTACAAACTATTTGTCTGGATTTGCAATCTTTAACACTGGAGCATTTTTCAACAATTGCTTCAACTATTCAAAATTAGCTGCACATTCTCCTTTCCATTCAAACTTTGTACCTTTTCCCTGAAATGCTGTAATATGATAGGAAATTCGTGAAAATTTCATGATGAACCTCATGTATTAATCTGTTAGTCCCATGAATGATCTGAATTCATCCACATTTCTAGGAGCTTTTGAGTCCATGATAGCTTTTATCTTTTCTGTATCTAGGGCTATTTTTTCCTTGGAAACAATATGTCCAAATTAATGTACCTCTGTCTGAAATAAGCTACACTTTCTAAGCTTGGCATATGACTGATTCTCTCTTAGAAATCTCAACACTACTCCTAAATTCTCAACATGCTCTTCCTCATTCTTAGAATATATCAAGATGTCATTAATGAATAAAATAGAAAAAATTTCCAAATAAGGACGCAACAAACTATCCATCAAGCACATAAAAGTATTTGGAACATTAATAAAACCAAAATGAACTAAAACAAACTCATAATTCCCATACATATTCCTAAAAGAAGTCTTGTAGATATTCTCTTCTTTGATGCGTACCTGATGGTATCCTAATCTCAAATCAATATTTGAGAACATTGTTTCTCTCTTTAACTGATCAGACAAGTCATCAATCTTCGACAATGGGTACATGTTCTTGATCATCACCTTGTTCAATTGTCTATAATCAATGCACAACCTGAGAGTACCATCCTTCTTCTTCACGAACAATATTGGCACACCCCAAGGAAATAAACTTGGTCTAATGTATCCCTTATCAATCATTTCCTTTAGTGTCAAATTCAACTCTACTAAATCTGGTGTGCTAATCATATATGGTGACTTTGATGTTGGTGTTTCCCTTAGAACCAACTCAATAGAAAAGTATACTTTTCTTTGAGGAGGATGCTCTGGAATCTCTATGGAAAATATATCCTGAAGCTATTGCAATATGGGGTACCTATTGAATATTTCTACATCCTCAAGATCCTTACCATTATCATTGGAAATATGAACTGCAAACATCACACACACCTTCCTACAACCGTGCTCAGCTTACATAGTTGTGACCATCCTCACAGATGTAGGCTTCTTATTTCCCTGCAATCATCTCTTTTCCCCATTATCATCCAAGCACTTAATAGCCTTGGCATAGAAATCTACTTTGGTCTTGTGAAGATACAACCAATCCATACCCAAAATCATAGTATATGATCCTAATGGCATTACATTCAAATGTGTTGTTGTAGGCATACCATTTAACTAAAATGCATAAGATCTTACCCAATGATGAACTATATTCTTCGTACATATTACCAACTGCACCAACCAAGTCTTTGCATGCACTTCTTTCCTCAATCCACACATATCCACCAAGTTAGGATTAGCCTAGCTATAATTATATTTGGTATCAATAAAAATAGAAACAAATTAACCACAAAGCTTACCTTCCATCTCAATAATGGTTGTTGGATGACCTACCTTCTTGTTGTCCACATATGAATAAATATAAGGAATTCTATGGCCAACATGCCCAAATTTCTGCGCGTCCTGAGAACTATACATATCAGGTCTACCTCCCTCGTACAATGGAAAATCCTTCTTCCGATGATATTTGCCACATATCTGGCACTGCAACAATCCTCTATAATTATATATAGTTTGTTTCTCTCTAGGTTGTGACCCATGTCCCTTCTCAACTGCATTGTACTTCTTGTAAGGAACCACATTTTATTTCTCACCTGCATCTTTAGGTATTCCGTGCTTTAGTGGCCATTTCCCTTTAACTTCCTCATTTCATTTCAAATCACGCTTAGGCTCACCTTTACGCTTTAACTGCTCATAATAATGCTTCAACTTCTGTATGGCTTCTTCCAATGATCTAGACTCATCAAACTCAACATGGTATCTATATGTTGTTATAAATATACTGATAAATCTCTGAATATTAGCCTTCTCGTCCTTAAGATAAGGCACATACCTCAACAACTCCAAGAATATACTAGTATATTTTTCATCTGGCCTAGAACCCATTTGTAGCTGATAAAACTCCTTATATTTTTCATCATAACATCTCTCTGATAAGTACTTATTCTTGAAGAGCCTCTCGAACTCATCCCAAATCAAGTTTACTTCCTGTATTCCCTTTACATTATTTACATCTTCCCACCAAGTATATGCTTTCCCTTTGAGACTGAAGATGGTTATCTTACCTTTCATCTTCTCTAAGTAGCTATGCAATATGAAGAATTTATTCTTTCCAAGAAACTATGCCTCTACATCTTCTGAATTCTTCATCTCTCCATCAAATGTAGGTGGCTTCAATTTCTTGAAATCCTCAAGAAAATAATATTTCCTCCTATAAGGTTGATGTCGGTGATGGCTGTGATGATCTCTTCTAGATGAGGAACTAGAATTATGCCCATACATACCAATATTCCTATCAGGTGTATCCAATGATCTTCCACCTCTAAATTTGCCCCCTCTATCCCATATATATCTGGACTGAGATCTGATACCATAGGCTCCATTACTTTTCTCTTCCTGCTCTTGATTGATTATCATATGTCCTTGTTTCTGCAACTCTGACAAGCTCCGAAGAATCTGACTGAATTAACCTCTACCTTCTTCTCCTAAGCCCTTGTAGGTCTTTCTCGAGCGTCAACCAACCTATCATTTTATGCTTGAAACTTCTTATCTATGCCCTCAAGCTCCTCAATGTATCTTCTATACCAGGAGAATACTCTTCTCCTTGCTTCCCAACAGATTTGTAGGGAGAGTCAAGGGAACTATAGTCTACCATTTTGCTCATCATATTTGATTCTCTTCTTCCTATAAGTGTACCATTTTAGATAAACCAAATGTTTACCAAGATCAAATCCATACCTCATTGATGTTCATGGGAGACTTACCTCATCTGCAAGATTAGTCCACATTAGCAGGTACATACATAATCATAATCATATCAATATAATAACAACATCACAACATCTTGCATGACCATACAAATAGTATACCATGATCGCATTCATGACAACCATAACCATGACAACATGATATTTTACCCAAAGAGAGTACAACCTGCTTTGATACCACCTTGTGGTATCATATATTACCCAAACAAAGAGAAACCTGCTCTGATACCACATTATCACCAACTCCTCCCAAATTTACCTCCTTTCACTGGTTTACCCAGGGTAAACATGATTTGAGGATCACTATGATAAGACTTATCCTCATATATGACCTTAAGAAAATGGATTTGACAACTTAAGAACTTATTGACTTCCCTGGGGTGCTATAGGACCTCCAGGAGCAACCCAACCCCTCCAAGTGTCCAACCCTTGAGATAACTCTCTCTTTAACTTAACTATAGCCTTATTCATTCCCTTAAAAAGGCATGCATGCAACTATAGCCCTCTAGTCACTCCAATAGGTGTACCTACGAGTGACTGTGGACTTTTATAGCTAGTTCTATGCCAGCGACCCCGAATGTTGAGCCACTTTTTTAGGGTTAGGACCGAGGCCTCTGCATAGAAATCAATGAAACTTATAGACATTATGAATGACATATAAGATATTCTTGTAAACCAAAACTTCAACCAGGAATTGACCTGACCTCTCCCAATCAGGATTGACATTCTGTCATACACTTGGTAAACATGCAACCTAAAGGTCATGAATGTAAATCTGAACATAAGGATCTGGAAACCTATATTGGATTTAACAAGAAGGATCAATGCCTTCTCAGAGTAGCTTTCATAACACTAATTAGGTCATACATTCATGAACTAGACATTCATTAACGAAAATGTAATAAGATCCATACTTAGATTTATCAAATATCCATGCACCAACATATAACTAGATAAATAAAAATTATAGAACAACCATTGAATCCACATAATAACAAGTACATTTACACATAAAAAACAAGAGAAATCTAGCTCTTATTAAACATATGCAAAATCCACCCAGGTATAGGACTTCCATGTACCACCTAACCATAGATTGGACTGAACCAAATATTTATTTCAACCAATCACCCCATGTTCCATATTCCAAGCATGAATGTGGGGTCTCATGGGATAAACCAATCCAAAAACAAGCAAGGGAATCCAGAGGTTAAATAACCTTTTCCCTCACCATACCGTGATCTCACCTAAACCAGTGTTGAGATGACAAAACCAAACCAAGCTTGTATGCCTCATAATTCATTTACCATCCATTGAGGAATTTTCTTGTCTCCAACCACTTTTTGAGGGCTTCCTAGAGAAAACCATATCCACCCCCAACCCTTGGTATCTTCCTAACACCACCTCACCCAGATCCAAAAATTTTCGGAAATCTAGAGCTCAATTAAGAAAGAATCCCATCACACCATGGCTATCCAGAAATGACAAGGAAAGGATAAAATCCACTGTCGAAACCCGGGAAAATCCATGCCAAAGACAACAAAAGAACCAAATACCAACATGCACATACCATGCATGTCAAAACCAACTAGGAAATCATACATGCAACATGTTACCTACAATTATTCTTACTGGAGTTACTTGATCAAAATTTTCCTTCCTTGATCCTTGATTTTCTTGATTTCCTTGTCCTTCCTTGGATTTCCTTGATCTTCCTTTGCTTTCCTTCTCCTCTTGGTGTTTTTCTCCTCTATGAAACCAAATCTAAAACTAAACTAATCAAAGGCTACCAATTGATGCTTTGAGGTCTTTATATTATCAATGTCTCTAATTTCTTCGTTTTTCCTTAATTTTCCTTCAATTTCCTCCTCACATGCAACCTGTGAACTTTTACCTTCCTCTTCTCCTATTATCCTTTATTCTCATAAAGTGAATGCCAAAAATACCATTTTTCCTTTCCAAATCCTTTTCCAATTTCCCTTTAACCATAAACACATCAAGTGATGTCCACTAGGATATTTTTCCCAACATTCAGCTTGGAATAAGTGTCCCATGACCTTGGTCTTACTTTTCCTTTATTAAATTTTATTACGTGAACTTTTAACTCGGGGCCATTACACATACCCGAGGAAGCTACCTCAACATGTTTTTTTTCAAAGATTGACTGAAGATATAAAAACACTTGCAATTAAAAATTACATGTCTAAATGCGAGTTAATTGGAGTGTCATGGGAGACTGGTAATAATTGTTGGAATCCTTCTTATCAAACTAAGCATTAGCAACTGATGTGTCAGAAAATGACAGTGGTTACAATAAAAGATAAAATCGATATGTCAGTAGTATACTTAGGTATAAATCAGTCTAATGTAATAATAATCAGCTAGTACATATTTCATGAGTAATGAAAAAAAATTGATAAGAGAACTAATGAACTTTATCATTAAAAAGTATCTTCATGAACAAGCGAAACATTAAAAATTCTGGTTACAATTGTAGAATAAGAAGCACACTCCATAGCATGAGGGATTTGAAAATTAAAGTAATTGATGATTGCAATATAATCACTCGATAAAATACTTGTGAAATAGAATAAATTGTCATAAATTTTCATAACAATAGAGATGGAAAGAAGATTAGTCTCAGAAATGGTGAAGTGAATGACATATGTAAGATTTTTAAGTTGAAGTGACATGATAATGGTAACTCGATTACCACGGGCGATTAAAACATATTGAAACAACATTTTTGATGATAAAAGGATGTATGTTTTACATAAAATATAGTATGCAAGATCAGGATAAATTTCAATAATATATTTTTTCATGACCCATAAAGTATAGAAAAGGAGTGTTGACAGTACTTGACAAACATAGGGGTGGGGGAAACTCAAAATAGTGTGATTCACAGACTTGTAATATTGAATCACGGTATGATTCACTAATTAGTTATTTATAACTTCCTCATAATTTGAAACATAAGGAATTCTCAAAATAAAAATGACAAGAGAATTTTAATTAAATGAAATGATTGTTGGCGTAATAAGATGAACAAGAAGAGATGTAAGCAAGGTCCCTTTGGAAAATTAGTAGATATATAGAAATTATATACATAATAAAACCAAATGATACAATCGTAAATTATAGGAGGAAAATTTTAATTCTTTTCTTAGAAATTATTGGAAAATATCATAAGCTCAACAACTTGAGAAAAAAAACATATACATATGGGGTACTCTTGAAAATGAATGTGTATATTGATATTTTAAGGAGGTTTTCATCTTAACATGACCTAAGGGATTAGTAGGAAACATAGGTGTGTCGTTATCAGGAGATGTGGACAACTAAGTAAGGTAATAAAATATATGATACATAAAATAATTATTTGTAGCATGTTGGCACAAGAATTATTTATACTTGTTGTCATATGATGTGTTAACAGTGCAACATGCCACTTGTCAATGGTACCCTAGATAAGTACCTTAAATAAGTCCACATGATTTCATTGATACAAAAAAATTCCAATCAAATAATTGAATAGAATAAATGTGTGCTTACAAGATCATTATGTGTTGAGGCAAGTGACAAGGCTAGAGATGAAAAAGGGGGAAAAACCCCATAGATGATTGTACTTCAACAAAAATATGGAGCACAAGTGATAATTAGAAACTATGATCAATAACTTGAAAATAAAGAGAAATACAAACCTCAAGAAATAATTGAGAAAACCCATAGGTGAGGCATGTCAGATGATATGATGGTAGTATTTGTTGATGCAATGTACTAGTTTTTTTTATTGATTCTAATTGAGGTTGAGCCTTTAATTGTGATAGTGGGATTTCATAGTATTACCTTGTGTCTCTAGCCTTAATGGTATATTGGGAGAGATCAGGAGGAAAAATGAGACAAAAAGGAAACTGAGTAATAGAACATTGATTTTTGCATGAAACAACGAACAGATAAGTAACATGGACACGATTGGGTCCATTTGAAAAAGGGGCAAGATGATAATCACATGAAAGTGGTAAGTTGAAATAATTGTCCTAGAATTGGTTATGCCTTGTTATAACATGTTTAATATCAAGAAAGTATGATGGTTCCTGTTACAGGTCAATTTTGGCATCATCCCCCAAGACCAATATGAACAGGGTATATCATCCCATAATTTAGTTGCTATATGCCCTAAGTGAAGTCATTCCATTGATGGCTTTCATTCATGAGATTTCCAATGTTTTAAGTATAGATTATATGACCCATTGACTCATCAACGAACCCCTGCATGGGGCTAACTTCTTTGCAGAGCACTTACTCCATGCAAGGGTGCTCTATAGAGCACTTCCTGACACTTAAAGGTGTGTTGGTCTCCTGGGAGCGAAATCATCATTGTTCCGGGAATCTCCACATGTCTAGTTCCTTCTAGAAGAGCTCATAGGTGTCATAATTCGAATACATGTGTTCATCCATCACCATTGAACCTTGAAACATGTATCACCTATTATTAGAAAGCCATTCAATTCCATTTATTAAGAAACAACCTCCAATTTCCCTATAAATTGAGCAATCATATAAGTTCTAGGGACGAAGAAATTTGTGTAATGTTATGTTGCTGGATTCTCAATTCATTAGAGTTGGAGTACTGTTATGCTCCTAAGATGATGCTTGGTGTGATGAGGATGGAATGAAGTTGAAGCAAGTTGATGATGAATCGATCTATTGGTTGTAATATTCTCCTCCTACTTTATTAATAAAGATATATGTACTTTATCTCATACATATGCTTATATCTTGTGAATTGTATTCTCAATTTTTTTATGTATTCTCAAATCTAATCGGTTAGATTTGGTTAAGGTAGATAGAAATTGTATATTTTCATGTTGTTTTCTGTCTTTTGTCTTTGATTGTAGGGATCGATCTAGCAGCTTTATTTGGATTGAGAGCAACATCAACAACTAAAGAAAGAGAAAGAGAGCGAAAGGATTACAAGTAGGTTTCTTTCCTTTATGTATGTATATTTGTCTTAGAGAAAATAATATATGTCTTTCTTCTATTGTTCTGAGTGAAGGAACACCACAGTTTTATCTGTAGATTAGAGTTTTGTATAACAAATTGGTGACTCCACTGGGGATAAATCCATCATTCCTAGTGTTTTCGTCTTTGTTTACCATCATCAATAGACTTTACTTCATCCTTTCAGTCATTTGAATGAAAAATTTTCCTTAGAAGTTTGTTTAAGCTACTTTTTTTCCAAACTTAGCTGCGCCCAACACACTGTTGGTCTGGGTACAGTGCTTTGCAAAGCATTGTCTCCCATTCAGGTATGCTCTGCAATGTACTGTTTACCCTTACAGGGTGAGTTCCCCCCCTCGAACAGCCAAATTCCATCAAAATTTGTCTTTGAATTCAGTTTCAGCCAATTTTTTGTTGTATTCTCAGATGTCTGATTGCTCTTAGAGACTAGTAAACATTACTTGTTCTTCCTTCTTTGGATAGTTTTTTGTTCAATGTTTCATTCGTTGTTTAGTTTATCATTGTCAAATTAAATCCAAAGTTGTAAATTTTGCATTAGATCAATTGTGTTTTCAAAAAGGAAATTGTCGTTCCATTCTTCATTTCCTAATGGAAAAATTGTCATTTTATTCTTCATTTTCCTATGATAAATTGTTGTTTTATTCCTCATTTCTCAAAAGAAAACATCTGTTTAATTGATTTGTGCATTTATTTTCTTTTTACTCATTCACATTAAAGGAAACTGAAAATAAAAACATTCATGTGCATTTATAGATTGTGAGTGTTTCATAGGAACAGATTAGGGAAATCTGCATTTAGTTTGTGCTCTTTGATGTATGCTCAAAATCTAATTACTCTATCCCTTAATAGCTAGAATTTTCAGTGAAAAACTAAATTGAAAAGTTTTGCTTCTCATTTAGTTTTAATTTTAGGAATTTCCCATTACATCACATGGTGAACCTCAAAGATAAATTATTAAGCAAGAACAACATAAAATTCACCTCAATCAACCTAAGAAAGCATTGTAACATTAACGATAAAACTTAGAAGGTCTTGGCTAGAGACGTATTCTGGCGTTGTTAAACATAGTAGATGTTGCTAACTTGTCTGTGATACATGCCAAGTGTGAAATCCCACTCCACATACGTAAGTATATCGTAGCTCGTCCATGTACCTTCAGGTACATAGGGCGGTGTTCTAGTACGAAAAGTATAATGGGGTGCTCTCACTGTGCGGTTTCTCATTAGACAGCACTAACACGGACTTGGACCTCCACGTACCTTCAGGTGTATTTGGGAGGAAACATTTAGGTTTCTTACCATCCATAGGTAATCGAGTCGACCGCCTTGTAATTTGTGATACACTGAACACAAAATTCGGGGAGATTGTCGGCCCATACTTCTTGGTTAGCCAGGAGGTATTCTGTAGTTCACAATTACTTGGTAAGCCTTTTGCCTAGTATCACACTTTTATTTTTTTATTTGTTTTTGTAATAAAATAAATCAATCATCATGGAAGAAGAACATCCCTTTCCCCATCGTTCGCGTAGAATAACGCTTAAACAACCTTTACCACTGGAAGCCATTTCTAGTCGTCGAAGGTTACCCCATTCTGTACTGAAACTAGTAACTATGGTAAATCATCTTCATCACATCTACCAGAGTTGTCTTGAGTCGTTTCTACACATCTTGGTTTATCTATTGTCATTGAAACGAAGTCATTGCATCTACCTATGGACACTATACATCCAATCAGTGAGACCATACATCTAGAACCCGACATTGTTCAACTGGAATTTGATCTAGATTCCATCGTTATTTTAACAGAACATCTAGATCGCAAAGTCGAACAACTTGAATTTTTTCCTATATTGGTCGATCCCCATTCGATCGTGGCCATTAAGTCTTCCGTTTTATCGCGCAGTCAACTACCTGAAATATATCTCGGGCCTGACGAAAAAAATCTTCCATATGGTTTGATTTCGATTGAGGAAGAACCTCAATAAGAAACATGCCCTTCAACTCAACCTCATTTTGGGTCGGGACTTTATCTCTATGTGTTTATCCCTCGATTGACTTACACTTCTTTTGTTGATCCTGCTTCAACTCAAGTTCTCGTCGATCCTATATGGTTTACACTGGGTCATTTAACCATGGATGAGTCAACATCTTTGGTTGTACCAATTTTTACAGTTGCGACAACATCTACTGTTGCTACTCCATTGATGTTTACCACATCACCCGAGTCACATCTTTATGGTGGTCCGTATGTTCCAACGGGTTACCAATCATTATTTGGAACCTACTGTGGTGCCTCTTCAAATCCATGGACTTCACCCATGTCATCTTCTAGTATTTTATATAGTACATCTCTAATGAGTACTAAACGTCTTGATCCTTTATACACATATTCGGTGCAACATCAAGCTGGTCCATCTGGGTACATTCCATCCAGTTCAATCTCGACTGGAATACCACCATTTGGAGATCAATATATTCCATCTTATTATACTCCTCATGTTGGGGAGGAAACCTATGGTCACCCATTTTGACAGTACTTCGTCATTTTATGATCACCCAAGTGTTGGAATGATTGTTTGTCAGTGGCAGCCTATCTTGCTCGTTCAACCACAAACGGTTTTTCTTTCATACCAAAAAGTTCAACCTGTTGCGCCTACATCTAGCCCACCTTTTAATACTTCATTCCCCCTTTTACAGGGTCAGTTGGTTTTAGCACAACCGTCTCAGGCGGGTCCCTCAACCCATTACCCTCAGTTCTTGGGCCTCCAAACTCCACCTCCTCCGGCTAGTTTACAACAACCACCTATCTCTAGAATTTTAGAACCACAGGCTAGATTACCCTTTTATGGGATGTCACAGGCTCATAGTGTTCTTACCTATTCACAACTAGGTCCAAGCTATTCTGGTTTGGGCTATAATCTTGGCGGACAATCACCTTGGCAGCCAAAGCCTCAAATTCCACAACAACAATTCCAAAAACAACCAGCTTACCCAGGTCTTGGTCAACATATCCCTCAAGCATTTGGTCATAAAAATAACCCCTATATGGGTTACCAGTAGAAAATTCCTTATGCTGGTTCTTAAAGGCATGTTTCCCAAGCAATTCCATCATATACTGGTTATGCTCAACTTGCCTTGAATCGATAGTTTCCCTTTGTCACAACTTTAGAATTACCTAATATAAATCGGCTTACCAATGATCCCATCATCTATTATCCTTGGTGATTAGTGATACCACATAAATTACCCTCCGACCTTCCTAAATTCAATGGAAACCCTGGAGAAGACCTGTCAACGCATGTTATGACTTATCATATGTGGTGCTCATAAAAATCCTTAAATGATGACTTTGTTAGACTGAATATTTTCCAATGTACAATTACTGGTCCGGTCATGAAGTGGTATATTGAATTACCATGAGTTTCATTTGATAAATTCACTGCCTTCGCCAGTACCTTTTTAACCCACTTCCAGTTGCCCATACGATATGAAAGTGGAACGGAACTACTGGCCAACTTTAAACAGACAACTTCTACTCACATTTCTTATCATATTGATTAATGGCGTCATCATCATATGGTCAAAACATTTGTTCCCAATCAACTCTTGGCTGAGTGGTTTATTAAGTCCTTACTGCCATCTATCACCAAGGATGTAGCTAAAGGTGGCATCTTCACTGAAGAGCAAGTCATTACTCGTGCACAGTACTTAGATTTTATTTATACTCAGTCTAGCACGCTCTATGAGAAAATTCCAAATGTGTCGTGATTAAATTTTACTATTCCTCCTCCATATGGTAAGGAATCTCATGTTGGTGATGGTATGATCGGTTATAAAAACACTCACAACTCTACTACATCTGATCTTGCACCTTCTTCTGAAATACATGTCATGTCATCTGACAAAGGTAAAAGTGACAAGCAACCTGGAATAGAGAAAAAGGGGAAAGCGAAGAAAAATCAAAATTCAACCGTACAGGAATGATCATCTGATCAAAAATCTAGAAATTATTGGAAACCTTGTTACCCTTGCTTGATATGTAATGAGGAAAAAAAAATTCAAGACTGTCCTCACCGCCCCAAAGTCTCAAATTTTATTAAGACCTTGGCTGCATAGGATGTGTTGACAGATCCTTTTCCGAATCTAGACACAAACATGGTTGCTATAGATCCCGCTTCTATTTCCCAAGTGCTTATGCTATTTGTCTCAAAGCCAAAAACTGATTTTTTGGTGTCTATGCGAAATAAATATTATGGTAGTCAAGTTACTGATCAACCTACTACCTTGACCACGAATCTATCCAATGAATCAATTTCGCTAGCTGCTATTCCAGAGTTAAAAATAGCCACCGAAGGGATTCGTTCACAAATTGACATTCAATCCTCGAGCTCGTGCAACTCAAAATTATAATAGAGTTGAAGATCTGGTGTAGTCACCTTCAATTATGTCATTCCTTGAGGTACTTCAAAATTTTCCCTCCCAAAAGCAGGCCTTGTTGTCGACAATTGGTGGAATCAATCTGACATATTCTAATCTTGTAGTCTTTATCACACGATCTATGTGCCATAATTACCCACGAAATTAGATTTTTGAATCCAAGTAAATGTTCTAAATCACCTCATCCAAGGCACTATTATTGATGAGGGAGCATCTACTTGTATTATGTCTCTCAACTGCTGGAAGTCACTTGGCTCGCCTCACTTATCTCAATCTCCTACGACGTTGAAATATTTTGACGATCGTACATATAAGCCTTGCAGTATCATCAATAACCTACATGTGGAACTAGGGGGAAAAAATGTAACTGTTGAATTTGAGGTCATTGACGGACCCCTTGAATACAACATTTTACTTGGAAGGCCATGGTTTTACACTATGAATGCGATCATCTCTACTTACTTTCGGATGATCGCCTTCCCTCATAAAGGCATTATCACAGTCATCAATCAACTCGCCTTCTTCGCCTCTATTTCCCAGGTATGTGGAAGTGTTCTGTTAGTTCACGCACCCCAGCTAGCACTTCAAAACATTGGTGTAGGACTCTTAAAGGATTCTTCCATAATGGGCACCTTTTCATTACCACCGCCTACAACAATGACGAAAATTGCAAGAATAGAGACTTTTTGCATGATATATTCCACTTCATCTGACTTAAGGAAGATTACCAATGATTCTGAAGTAGATATGTTGGGTGAATTTCTGTTGCCAAGCCCAATTGAGATGGCATAGCAATCAATTTTCTTGACGTTGGTGGTGCATCCTGATTCATTGTCACCAATCATTTGGGTTGATCGTTCATTAGATTGTGGAACTCCATCTAATCCTTTTTCATCCACATTCTTGATTGATGAGAACATTGTGGAAGCCATGATGCCAAAAGGAGAACCATGGGACGATTATCATCATCGTTCCCATCTTATAGATTACAAATAATATAATCTTATTGAACTATATCACCCTACGATCTCTGATTTCTTTTCGAATTATGCTCCAATTAATGCCATCAAATCCGCGCAAAACCTCTCAAATATTGAAGAAAAAATTTCTATCGATATTTTGACCAAACCTGGCATTGTAGAAAACATTCATGTCAGCGTGTCTTGTTTTGCATCCGAACTAGACACTTATAACTCTCTTTTTCATGAATTCCAAGATATATTTTCTTGGTCTTATGAGGAAATGTCAGGCATAGATTCTAGTATTCTTGAACACACAATTAAAATTTACCTTGATGTCAAACTGGTACGTCAATGCCTTCGTCTTGTTCATTCGAAGAAGGCTGCTGCCATTAAAGCATAAGTTGAAAAAAATTTGTGTGTTGGTTTCATTTACCCTATTCTGCTTAATGATTTGGTTTCCAACATTTTTCCTATCATGAAGAAACAAGGGAAAATTAGAGTGTGTGTTGATTATTGGGATGTCAATCTTGCTTCTCCAAAAGACAACTATCATACTCCCTTTATCGACCAAATTATTGATGAATGTGTCGGCTATGAAATTTTTTCGTTCATGGATGGACTCTCCAGTTACAATCAAATCAATATTCGCCCAGGGGACTAATATAAGACAACATTCATCTATTTCTGGGGAAAATTTGCTTATCTTAAAATCTCATTTGGTTTAAATAAAATTGGGGCAAAATTTCAGAGAGCAATGGATTATGCTTTCCATGACATTAAGAAAATTGTTCAACCTTATCTAGACCATTTACCCACACATTCACGAAAATAGACTGATCACCTGACACATCTAAGAGCTATATTTCTACGCTGCTGACACTACAAGATATTCTTCAATCCACAAAATGTGTGTTTTATGTTGGTTCTGTTCATTTCCTTAGATTCTTCGTCTCAAAATATGGAATTCGAATTGACCCACTAAAGGTCCAGGCCATTATTGATTTTCCTGCGCCATCAAACTTACTTCAGTTACAGAAACTTCAAGGAAAGGCTAACTTCCTAAGGAGGTTCATACCAAACTATGCCGAAATGGCTAAAGGATTTACTCTTCTCTTGAAAAAGGGGATTCCCTTCCATTGGGATAAGTTTGTGCAAGCTTCTTTTGATGCTCTTAAAGATACACTGATCCAAGAATCATTAATGTATCCCCCTAATTATCAGAGTGATTATTTCTTGTATATCATTGTGGTAAATACGATTATTTCTATGGTTTTGGTCCATGAATAAGATGGGATATAACATCCGATATATTATTTTAGTCATAATCTCAATGATACGGAAGTTAAGTATTCATACATTGAAAAGCTCGTCTTGGCGATCGTTCAAGATGTCCAAATATTTCGTCATTATATCATTAGGGGAATTTTGAGGTCTAAAATGGGCCTCATAAGGAAAATGTACAATCAAAATTCACTTCATGAGAACCAATAACATTTTAGGGGATGACATCATCCATAATGGTTGAGGTGGGATTGCTTGAGTTAAAGGTACTTACTTGTCACATTCTCAATAGTGGATAAAAATTCATGGTTAACCATGGTAGTGCTCTAAGAACTATTAAAGTCATAAAGTAAATTACTCATAATAAATGTCATTACATACTTTTTGAATAAAATATTATTATAGTCATTTCATATTTTTTGAAATAAACAATGCATATCCATGGTAGTGCTCTAAGTACTTTTAATTAAGTAAAGTACTCATAATAAATGTCATTTCATACTTTTTGAATAAAATATTATTATTGTCATTTCATATTTTTTGAAAGAAACAATGCATATCTCTATATGTTATATATATAACATGTTACATGTTATATATAATATATTAATTACATGTTATTATATAATTTAAACTATATAAATTTTAATTAATAATATATTATATAATTAAGAATTTATGAATTTATATTTATATTTTATTTTAAGTTATTTAATTACAAAGGACAAATGCATTAGTTGTTCAATAATATTAGTTTTTGCTTGAAAATCTTATTCTTATTTATAGTCACATCAATACAATTTTTTTTATTAATTTTATTTTGGTACAACTTTTCAATTGAATTTAACCATGGTTACATGGATTTTGATACAAAAAGTGAATTGCAAATTCATAAATATTATTTTATTGGTTTAGCTATTATTTTATTATTTCCTTAGGAGGTCCATTTTAGACCTCAAAATTTCCCTAATGCCTACTCCGGAAGACCATTTTAATTTCGAATTGCAACCCTATGACATACATTCTATCATGTCAATTGCTGGGGGGGAATATTCAAAATGGATCATCATTTTGCAGGAATTTGATTTGGAATTCATCAAATCCAAGTCAAAGAATTCATTATTTTTAACTGAGCTTCTCTGCGACCTTCCCTTCGATAGTACTGAAACTACATCAGAACCATCAATTCCAGATGAGTCTTTTTTTCTGATTGGGTCATCTGACCCTTGGTATGGGGATTTTATCATTTTTCTCCAAACCCAGACTTTCCGACCCAATACCTCTTGCTCACAATAGTGACGTATTCGATACCAAGCCAAATATTATCTAATCATCGGCGATACACTTTATCATCGTGGTGTCGATAAAATTTTAAGGAGGTGCCTCACTCATGAGGGGGCCAAGAAATTTCTAAATGATTTTCATGCTAGTGCTTGTGGTGGACATTTATCTGCTTACACTACTGCGCAAAATATTCTCCATACTGGTTACTTCTGGCCAGCCATATTTCGCGGCTGCATCCTTGTGGCCAGACGTTTTCATGCGTGCCAGATATTTGATCATAAAATCTGCATTCCACCAGCACCAATGCATCTTTTCATCGTTGTGGGACCATTTTCAAAAGGTGGCATTGACTTCACGACCTACAACCCTCTTTCGACTGGGGGGCATGGTTACATTATTTTCACCATCGACTACTTTGCCAAGTGGGCCGAAGCGATGCCTACATTCAATAACACAGGTGAAACAGTTGCATTTTTCTTTTTCAATCATGTCACCTCTCTGTTTGGTATACCACAAGCTATAGTTACACATCATGGTAAGCATTTTCACAATAACATGATGAATGAGTTGACTTCCAAATTAGGAATTTCGAATGATAGTTCTACCCCTTATTATCCGCAATCAAATGGACAAGTTGAATCCATTAACAAGATCCTTAAGAGAATGCTTCAATGGATGATAAGGGTTCATAAACGAATTTAGAATTTAATCTTATACTCATCTTTGTGGGCATATCAAACCTCAGTGAGAAATGAAACAGAATTTACTCCCTTTAAGTTGGTGTATGGTCTAGAAGATATCTGACCAATCCAATGTGAAATTATGTCATTAAAAATCTCTATTGAATTGTTACCTGACACCTCTAATGAAGGATCACGTCTTTTGAACCTCATCCATCTAGATGAAACACGTCGTAAAGACGCATTGTCCAACAAAGCGCATAAGAAACGAATCAAGGCACAATATGACCGCAATGTCAAGCCTCGCATATTCTCAGAGGGATACCTGGTCTTGCTTTATGATTAGAAATTTGATTTGATAGGAACAAGAAAATTTGAGCCACTATGGCATGTCCCCTACATTGTCAAAATATTTTTGGCTAAGTGCACTTATGAGTTAGTTGATTATGATGTAATTTCATTGGCATAGCCTCGAAATGGGTTGTATCTTAAACATTACTATGCTTAATTGAGTGTGGTAAAATTTTGTATCATATTTTGTATATGCTTTGATTTGCATTAATTGTCTTAGTTTTTTTTTTGGATTTTTCTTGAAGTTAGTAATCCACTTTACATTTCATCGCAGATGACTGAATATTTGGAACCATTCGTTGGGTACACCGATGGTGCTAGTTGTAGTAAGCAGAATCTATCCTCTACAGAATGAGAAATTTTCGCTCTAGGTGGCAAGTTAATGAGTTTTCAAGGGATTTGTATCAGTCGATCCACAAACAATATCGCTAAGTATATTGCGTTGATTGAACTTCTCTCTGATTCCATTTCATTTGGAATTAACTACATCATCATTAGGTTAGATTCACAAATTGTCATACTGTAGCATCCAAAATCCAACACTAGCGTCTATATCATATGTTCCTTAGATTTTGACTTTTGGAAATACATTTGGATTACATTCAATATCAACACATTTCTAGAAATATGAACACATTAACTGATTCCTTAGTGAATTATGTTTTAAATAGGCATTTGAAAAACATGTAAAGATACAATTTCAATTCACATCACATAATTGAATAGGATTGCGCATTAAACATAGGAAAACAATGAAAACAAATAGATAGATAGTTTAGGTTTTTACAAAATTTGTGCCCAAGACACATTGTTCATCTCACCTCAAAATGTATACAAAAATGTCAAAGTAAAACTAGTGATGCTCATGATAATAATAAATTTCTCTAGCTATCTTGCGCAATAGCCTCATCCAATGGCTAGGAACACTAATAGTATGCCACTGCAGCCTCATAGGTAACTCCTCGAACCGGCAATCCAGTATCCCAAGAGTCAATCCCTCGACATGCTACTGCAACTCAGCAAGAGTCTCAGTCAAATATAAATTTCAAAGGAATTCTCTCCTGATAGTCCTCTATGTTGGCTCATCTATTGCCTGCTCTGGTCGACCCACTAGTTGAACGCGACCCACATCTATGTACATAAAAACTTAAATTTAGTCTTGGAAAACATCAAAAATACAAAAACATGTAGAAACGTTAAAAATAAAATAAAAATGGTCAAAACATTTTTACCCATTGCACCCCATTGAGCACCATCTGATAAAATCAAGTCTGGATATCCATGGAAATATATGCCTATGTATGGATACGCTTGTATGGAAATCATCTATCCTCGAAGCCAGGCAAATAATTTAGTAGAGACTATGATCGTCGATTGACCAATATGTCTAGACATCAATTCAACCCATCTCTACATCCGAGGATCTCTAGGACTAGATATACTCGGTATAACATGTTGCGGCTGCATCAATGGAACTCGCTCTAAAATGAAGGAAATCAGGATCAAGCCATAATTGAAATTCTTCTTCCTACCACCCTTTTCTTTAGTCAGTTGTTATTTCATCTAAAAGAGTACTGCTTCAGCCCAGTTGAATATTGTCGGTTCGAGACACTCAAGAGCATACTGCATGTATGATCGATTTACAACATGTAGTGTCACAGAACCAACAAGTTCTACAATAGTAAAAAGGATGGTTCTCAAAGGAAAATCATGTACATCACGAATGTTTATTTTCCCATATTTTCTAGGTTCAGTACCTAGCTGACAATACTGGCCTATGTAATCCTTCATTTTCTCCCCTCCAAGAGCATATCCCGCAAGGGAAATAACATAACCATGTCTCGATAATCTTGTGGGAAAGTAAACATCCTCAACCAATATTGGGAGCACTTGTCCCCAATGTGAAAAGCCTGCAATGCCAGATCCCATGAATGAACTAGGAACTCCAATAGTTCCATATGTCATCTCATCCCTGATAATCTGAAGTACTTAAGCAACCCACAATCCCTGAGGGCTCTTACAGTACCCAGATCATTTAGGGCAATCATGTATTTTTCTTCATGTTCTCTTTCTCGCTATGTAATAGTCATTTTGATCCGATCAATACTTGAAAGCCAACCATAAGCTTCATTAGGATCCATTTCATGCAATAAATTAGGAATTTTTTGAGCACACAACAAAAAAAAAACTTTGGAAATGTGCTCAACACACCCCTGGTCAATGGACAGAGCATTTAAGATGCACCTAAGCTTCACTTTCAGTGCTCTGCAATGCACATTTCGACATTTAAGGGTGTGTTTCCCTCAAAGCATTGTATATTTACATTAAGGGGATCAAAACCCTAAAAAAATACCATGAAATGAAACATAAATGATACTAAAAGAAAGAGAAGGTTGATAGCTCCAACCTGGATCAAACGACACGAGAAATCTTCCACTGAAACTATCGCAATTAACCGCTAAAGTTCGAGGGAAAAACTGGTGCACAACTCCTAAATTTCAAATATTAATTATGGAATGGTAAAATGAAATGGTAAAAACTTCTTTTTAATAGTCATTTTGATTATTTTATTCATGTTTAATGATGTGACTATGGTCTTTATTCATTTTTACTATGAAACAGGAGTTTTTAATCCATTTGATGGTTCTCTGAATAGGTTTTATAGCTGATACAGTGAGTTTGAAGTGCACAGTTATTCAAAAATGATTTTACCACTAAGCATACTTTTATCCTCTTTTTTCGAGCTTTGATAAACATGAAAAAGGAAATTAAAGCGCACTTTTACCTCTTTTTTGAGCTTTGATAAATGCGAAAAAGGAACCGCTTGGAGTCTTCTTTTAGCTCTTTTCAGATTCCGATAATGTGAAAAGATTACCGAGAACTTGTATTTTCCAGCTCGTAAAAGTAAATGAAACGATATCTACTCAATATAATTTTAACCATTTTTCGATTGAGATATATTATTTACGAAAAAGGAACACCTTAGTTGAACATGGCTAAGAGGTTTTCTTAGGTATCATTTTACACTTTTTTGGACCTGAGAGAAAAATTTACAAAGAAGGACTCATGGAATTTTCTTTTCATCTCTTTTTCAAACTCTCTAAATATGAAAAATGATTTGGTTTTCACTATCGTTAGACTCATTAAAACATAAAATAGCGATGAACTTGTCGATCATGGAAAGTTCGAGTTTCATTATCGCTAGACTCGGTAAATCATTAAATAGCAATGGATTCACCCGAAGGGTTGAATTATAGATCAAGCATATGTTACCCTCCTAAATTTTGTTAAAAAATAAAGAGGTACTGGTCAGTAATGACTAGGGAAATTTTGGGAAAAATAATAGAACACTTTATGGTAGCAGGTCGCTTTTGAACATGACACTTTCACTTCATCACTGTGATTTTTTGGGTTGGGTAATCTTCTTGAAGGTCTATCATCCCTATGGTCTATCATACCATCCATCACTTGGGTTTTAGGTCAATGCTGCCAACTCATTTCAATGTCGTCGATATGTTCAAAAGAAGTGATCCATTAATACCTCATCTTCTGCAATACTCATAAACCTTCATTTTCATGACCTCCATCCCTGAACATTGCTACATCAAGTCACATTTTGTGTCCAAAATCATTACTCTCGTTTCACGATAAGTTTCTTCCTATCGACATCATCTCATCATCCAGGAAGTTAAGTTAGAAACATCTTTCCAGTACCTTACAACTTGCTACATCATCAACAGGTTTCTCGCTTCTGGAAATAGGTTGACATCATCATACCTTCAACCGAGAGATTATTTTTTGCGTTCGACATCAAATCATCTATTCACGCCTTGCAGATTGTACTACAATACCTTGATAATCAATAACATCAATGGTGGTTTCTCTCACATTTGTTAACAACTTACATCATTAACTGGTAATCAGATGGTGTCTTCTCATGTTCGACTTCAGATCATATATTCGCATGGTTAGACTTGTATTTGAATGATCGAGTAAATGAGATAGAAGACCCAGGATCTGGTTTCATCCATCTGGGCTGTGATTTCAGGAATTGTACCACGTAATATGTACAATGGCTTTACATACAGATCGTCCATTAGGGGAATTTTGAGGTCCAAAATGGGCCTCCTAAGAAAAATGTACAACAAAAATAAACTTTATAACAACCAATAGGATTCAATATGATGATGTCAACCATGGGGGATGATTTACCATTTTTTAAATAAAAGGGTAAAAATATTATAAAATAATAAAATAATAAAACTACTTTTTCAACTTGTATTTTCAACTTATCTCCCAAAATTTTTACTCAAATTTCGAGTGGGAGTACTTCTTGGATGAAAAATTTAATTCCTCATCCAAGGAGTACCCATGTTGCATACTTTTGATGAACCTTGCTACATGAAAAATGAGAAATACATACAATCACGTTTTCATGTATTTATCATTTTTCGTGTAGTAGGACCCATCGAAAGTATGCAACATGGGTACTCCTTAGATGAGGAATTAAATTTCGCATCCAACGAGTACTCCCGCTCGAAATTTGAGTAAAAACTTTGGGAGATAAGTTGAAAATATGAGTTGAAAAATTAGTTTTTTCATTTTTCCCTCTAAAATTTGATGATGTCATCAAATCTTATTTGATTCTTTCCACTATTATTTTATAATTTCCTTAGGAGGCCCATTTTAGACCTCAAAATTCCCTTAATGATCCAAACATGGGCCTATATATGTAGGCATGTCTATATTTGTAGACTAATTTCTAATTTATGTACATGTTATGATATTTTATGTGTTGAGCATGGGTATGCCTCCCTTAGAAGTTCATGTACAATATGTAAGATATCATGATGTAATGTATTTCAAATTGATGCAGGTCACCATCCACTTCATATCCTACTCATCACATTGTAAAGCATCACATCCAAATATTATCATTATTTAGACTTCATGCTTTAGGGGGCAGCTGTTACAGGTCAATTTGGGCATCATCACCCAATATGAGTATGAACAGGGTCTATCATCCCCGAATTCAATACTAATAGGGTCTATCATCCCCGAATTCAGTTGTTATATGCCCTATGAGAATTCATTCCATTGATGGCTTTAATTCATGAGATTTCCAATGTTTAAAGTAGAGATTATATGACCCATTGACTCATCAAAGAACCCCTGCATTGGCCTAACTGCTTTGCAGAGAACTTACCCCCATGCAAGGGGGCTCTGCAGAGCACTTCCCGACACTTAAAGGTGTGTTGGTATCCTAGGAGTGAAATCATCATTGTTCTGGGAATCTCCACATGTCCAGTGCCTTCTAGAATAGCTCATAGGTTTCATACTTAAAATACATGTGTTCATTCATCGCCATTGAACCTAGAAACATGTCTCACCTATTATTAGAAATCCATTCAATTCCATTTATTGAGAAACAACCTCCAATTACCCTATAAATTGAGCACTCATCTAAGTGCTAGGGAGGAAGAAATTTGTGTAATGTTATGATGTTGGATTCTCAATTATTGAGGGCTGGAGTACTGTTATGTTGCTAAGATGATGCTTAGTGTGATGAGGACAAAATAAAGTTGGATCAGGGTGACGATGAATCGATCTATTGGTTGTAATCTTCTCCTCCTACTTTCTTAATAAAGATATATGTTCTTTCTATCATACATATGCTTATATCCTGGGAATTGTATTCTCAATTGTATATGTATTCTCAAATCTAATTGGTTCAATTTGGTTAAGGTAGATAGATATTGTATATTTGTATGTTGTTTGCTGTCTTTTTTCTTTGTTTGCATGTATCGATCTAGCGACTTTATTTGGATTGAGAGCGACGACAACAACGAAAGAAAGAGAAAGAGAGTGAAATGATTACAAGTAGGTTTATTTACTTTTTGTCTATCTATTTGTCTTAGAGAAAAGAATATTTGTCTTTCTTCTGTTGTTCTAAGTGAAGGAACACCACACTTAGTGAATCTAGTTTATCCATATATTAGAATTTTGTATAATAGTTCCTAAGGAATAAAACGTTGGTTTCAAGCCAATATGGAAAACTTCCTTGTAAGGATAACAAGTATGATCACTGTGTGAATTGGATAATGTAACAAACCTAGTGAAAATTCCATGTAATAAAATTTAATGAAGGAAAAATAATAACTAAGGTCATGGGACATGTATTCCAAGCTGAATGCTGGGAAAAAAATCCTAGTGCGGGTGTTCATATGGTTTATTATGGCTAAAGGAAATTGGAAAAGGCTTTGGAAAGGAAAAGGACATTAATTGGCATTTTATTTATGAAAATAATGAAAATTAGGAGAAAATGCCAATATGCCCCTTGTTACACTGCAAGCTCACTCAAAAATTCTCAGCAAAGCATGCCCCATAATTTCTACTTAGATCAAGTGCTATCGCTATGTGTGTCTTCTCCAACTGACCCCAAGCCTTCCTTTAATAATTTTCTCATTGAACAATCAACGGCTGTGATCTAATCTCTAATCAACGACTAAGATTAGAAAAAAATGATCCTCGTCGCTTACAACATTCTCACCCACATGTTAAAATTAATTCCCTTTAATTATTTAATTTCCCTAAGTTGGACTTAGGGTCTCCATTAAAATAATTAATTTTTGGAATAACTTGAGTTTCGGGTTGAATTTCTCAAAACTATTTCTGGGTCTTAGAGATCTCATGTGTTATAGCCCCTCCACAAAGTTTCGGAGCTAGAGCACAAATGATGCTACCAAAAAATTAATAGATCTCTGAAAGAAAGAACACATGGCCTAGCAATCCATGAACTGGACAGTGGATTGTGGTAAAGCTACTGGCCTAGAAACCCCTGAATCGTATTGTAGGTTGTGGTAAATCCAAGTATTGTGTGCCTTGGTGGGCCTAGGAATGCTCAACTAGTGAATGGAGGGATATATAGTAAATCTTAGAGGTGGGTGCTCTCCATCAAGATTAGGAATCCCAGTATGGGATATATGTTAAAGCCTATGTTATCACTCCATCGAATCTCCAAAGGTTGAGAAGGAGACCAGCAAAGCTATCCAAAGACTGCTTTGCCTAGTAGCTAGCCCTAATAGGCAGGAGAGGGTTATATCCTTGAGATCACAACAAAATTTACTGGATAATGAGGATTTTAGGCTAGGTATAGTAGGCTCTAGGGTTTGGTTGATTGATTTTGGGTGCTGGATGGTAAATTAGGTCAAGGAAGAAACTAGGTCAGGGCAATGAGGATCATAATTTCAAAGATATGATGGGGAAAGGTAGGCACATACTTTAGCAAATTTAGGTATCTTGATGAGTGTGAGAGACTACTAGGGTTTTCAAAACAAGCATGGAACTCATGAATTATTTTCAATCAGAAGAAAATGAAACACAATTGTAATAATTACTCCAAAACAGAGCATCAAATAATGAATTATGCTTATCTAAATTAGGAATCAATCACATTAAGAGATGGAATTAATATGGAAATCATAATACATAACAGGAAACACTACCAAAACACATACCACAGGAATCCCACCAAAATAACTGCAACTTTGTCTATTAGTTCTTGCCAAAAATGACTGATTACACTAGTGTTCAAAGATCAATTACACAACATCCAACCCTTGCAATGACAAAGTAAATGAAAGATATGGACCAAAGACATCTTCTCCCACTCTCAGGGGTCGAATCCATGACTTATTGAGCTATTCCCCAAAGTCCTCAACTGGAATCCTAATGACTAGGGAGGTCAACCAACTCATCCATATCTTTGATGAAACTGATTCACTTGACCCAAAATTACAAGTTTAATTGATGCACATACCTTTAGTAACTATAAAAGACATAATTACATTTGAATTTTACATTTACATCAGTAAAAATCCTTGGAATCCATGAATCAATTGAGAAAAAGTGAAATTTTTGAAGAAAAAAGGAGACTGGAAAAGTGCAGCATCCTTGCAAAAAGTGCAACATGCTTGGGAAAAAGCACAACGTGGGCCTTCAAATCAACTTTTGACTACCTTCCTAAAGTCCAAATTGAGCCCAAGATATCTCATTGGAAATATATTCCTGTCTAGTTGTAAAAAATGTCCTCAAGCATTGAAAATGATGGAGTTAAGATCCTCAAAAATGAAATCTCCCAAGATTGGTCAAAAAGTGCAACGTGAGGCTTAAAAAGGTGGCAGAAAGGTGTTTTTTTAGGAGGTTTTTGGGATTTTCCACCTATCAAAAGCTATGTTTTTTTAATTCCAATAGTTAAAACTTGATCTATAGACCATTCTCTATCTAACCATGTATATATTTCCTCATTTAGAGGCCTTCAAGAAAAACACAGTGTGGCCCACGTTGCGCTTTTTGCAGGGTGACTATGCAAAAAGCTTGAAAATTTTGATCAAAATTCTCAAAAAACCAAAAATTTACCCAAAAACCTTCAAAATTTTTGGATGAAGTCTTGATAAATTATGTCAATCTACCAAGGACGCATCAATAAGTAAGTCAAGTTTACCCTTCTCCTTTTGGTTAATTAGGGTTTCCTTGAGCTTATCCGTCAATTAGTTTATCTTGATATTGCAAATCTTGTTTCTGGTATTGTAGCGGTCATCCATGTGCCTCAAAATCTGATTGTTCTTGTTGGCCTTACGAAGGAGCTTATCTAGGTTTATGTTCACTTTTTCAAGCCAAACTTCTTTGTCATCATTGATTTCTCTTGCAATTATTTCCTCAAAGGTGAGTTCTTCTGCTTCATGTTGTTTTTCCTGCTCCAATGCTCTTTTAAGGCCCCTTGTTTTTGGTCTCTTCTTGGTGATCTGAGCCTCATCCTCATCATAATAATCATGTGCCATCACTTCTTTGCCTTTGACATCTTGACTCCTAGCGTTTAGGAAGTCCATTTCCAAGAGTATTTGTTTGTCACTCAATTGTTTGTTTTCTTGCTCAAGGCAGGAAATGACAAATTGTGCTCTTGCCTTAATTATCTTGCAACTCTCTGATTTTGGCATCTTCCTCTTTGATGACCAAGTTTAAGGCTTCATATTCATCTTGGACATCCAAGTCCACCAGGTCAAACTCCTTTTCTTCCTCATGGTGAAGGGTTTCTTTCTCTTGAACAACTGCCTCCTGCTACTTATGATATCCTTGTTGTTTTGATGTAGAAGGCAAGGCCCCTTCCACAATCTGTGGAGAAAACACTTACCTATGTCTTACTTGATATGTTTTGACCTCTTTTCCTTCTTATTTTTCTTGATTGCAGCCTTCCTAGATAACCTAGTTTACTTGTGAGAAACTGATGTTGATGGTGGAATAAGTCTGGCAAGATGATTTGGTGGTGTTGTGAAGACCTCCGCCTCAATGAAAGTCTCCCATGTAATGTTCAATTGTTTGAGGTGATGAAGGAAAATGATTTTAGTGAGTGACTGATGAAAGAGGTTGTTCATTTGAAGCTCATACTATTTTTTCTGCACTATGTAGGCCATCTTGTCAAGGCTCCTGTACAAATAATAAGGAAGGTTAAGAAATTTCACCCTAGTGAAATGCATGAGTAAGCTGATGTGATAGCTATAGAACCTGGAGAATCTGCCCTCACAAGTGAAATATTTCATGATGATATTCATCAAGGGAGCAAACCTGTTAATAAACTTACCAAAAGGAAATATTTTCTTAATGTTGTCTTTGTGTGCTGCCTTGAGGTAAGGTTCATATAGTTGGGCGTCCAAATCTTGAGTTTTGAACCACTTTTCACCTACATTAGGTATCCCTATTGTTGCTGTAATGATTTCTGTAGAAATGTTAAATGTCACCCCTGCAATGGTCACTTAGTTTTTGTAGGTTGGTGATGAAGATCCTAGTCAAATTAGGATGGCTCTGCACTCTTTGGACCATCTAAAAAAACTCAAAACAACCTACATGATGGAAACATTTGGTTGCTAAGGGCGATGACATCAATTACCTAGTGTCTAATGGCTCTAACCTAAAAATTATCCCTCCTTTATTGTACATTTTCTTCTATTATTATGTGGTGTTTCTCTCCTCCTCCATTATGTTCAGTTTTTCTTAAAAACCCTAGGGGAGAAGGGGAGGGAAAAGGGAGTGGGATTGTAGCATTAGGGAGTTGGGATAGGTGGGGGGAAATTTAGGGAAGGGTGTAAGGGAGTTAGGAAGCTTAGGGAAGTGATGGGGAGTTGAAATGATAAGGGGGAAGGGGTAGGGAATTCAATTGCAGGGATGTAGTCTAGCTGCCTAGAAAAGCGCAGTGTAGGGGTATGGTTTTAGGAAATATAGTTGAATAGTGGGGAATGAAGGGATGTGGGGGTACTGGTGAGTGAATTAGAGTGTGAGGGAGGTAAATGGGTCTAGGGGAAAACAATTTTAGCTTGAAAAATGAAAAAATATATTTTAATTACTAAAACATGGCATGGATAGCAATGAGTGGTTTACACCATAAAATTATGACCATGAGATGAAAGGAGGGGCTTAGAAGATTTAACTTACTTTCAAATGAGGGAAGAAAAATTTGATTGTTTTTTAGAACCCTTGGAGACAAGATTTTAGGTTGTAGCTCCTTCACTACAAAAAGCACAATGGACTTGAGAAAGGCGCAACGAACACTGCAAAAAGCGCAACGCCTATGGAAAAAGTGCATTGATGGACCCTGAACTCAGTTTTTTGAAGGAAATTTTGGTTTTTTGCTTGGGAAACTTTGAGAGCTTGATGTTGGATAATGAAAAAGAATGAATTTTTGTCTTTGAGGGCCATTTATACCTCGTGAAATATCATTAAATAGACTTGGATCCACATTTCCTTTTCTCAAAATCAACTTTACATTTATTTTTACCTTTAACCTTTGAACTTTATCTTTTGATGGATTAGGAACACTGAATGGATTTTTGGAACCTTGATCATTTGGTCATGGAAATTTGAGGTTTAGGAACTCTGAACTACTTATTACAAATTAGGAACATAAAATTACATTTTTCTTTGAAATCAAATTTACTGATGAAATTTCTTTATTGTCACTCAATCACTTGTTGAAATTTATGCATGAAATGGTGATTTAATGACGTTGGAACCCTAATAATTATTGGAGACTCTAGAATGAATGAAACCATGATGAAAATGAATGTAATGATGATGACAACTCATGAATGATGGTACACTCAGCTGAGAGGTGGAATGAGCCAGCAAGCAGTAAAATTTTGAAAGGAGTGAAATCAGACCTAGATCTACATCAAGTGACCAAATTTTTTGCATGATGACCTAATGGAATGATAAAAATGTGAAAATAGGACCCTAAAAATACATGATAAGAGTCTATTTGATCATTGGTGGTAGGATTCAAAAACTGACACTAACAGCCTGGAGGGTGGAGTCTCGGTTAGGGTCTAACAATACGATGTGGATTGTGGTAAAGCCTAGAGACTAGGAGAGAGGAAAATTCCTCATGGTGTAGGTGGAGAGATCTGGTGGCGACCATGCTTGTTTTGGCATAGTGATCTGGTGGAGATCATGGTAAAGCATGGTATTACATGTTTATTAATTTGGCCTAGTGATTCATTTAGAATTGTGGTAAGTCAGTTTATATTGATGAGGGTGAGGTGGTTCAACCTCGCGAATACCTAGTTGGTTCTTTTGGTTTGAGTCCCACATTCGTGCTTGGAATATGGCATGGGGGTGATTGGCCGAAAAGAGAGTTGGCTAATCCAATATATGGTCAAGTGGTTCATGTAAGTCCAAAAATTGTTTGGCCTTTGCATACATTAATAAGAGGCTCATTTTCCTTGTTATTTCATGAGTAATATACTGGTTTGTATGAGGATTATATGGTTATTGTATGCGTGTTATTTTTGTTTCTATTATGTTGGTTATGAGCATGTAATATGATAGTGATGTTGTATGTCTCCCATCAAGTTTTGACTTGCAGTTGAATGAAAAATGAATATATGAACTAATAGATGATAATGCAGCTAATGTGACAATGGGACAATGCTTCATAGTGAATATTAGATAAGTACGAGACCACTATTCTTAGATCTGTTGTTTAAACCTATAGATTACACATTTGTGACATGTTTGAAGAAATCCTTGTCATGGATAGTGTGAGAGTTTCTAAAATGAAATCCTACTGCAGTATCTGATATTATTTCTTCTACTTACTATTCAGCAACAACTTATTTACAGAAATTAATTTAGTAAATATTGAAATAAATTATACTACAGCCTTCAAAAATAAAATATCGAGCAAAAATATAAAGAAATACTAGCACAAGAGTTACACAATTATTTGTTGACAATTGTCCTCGAAAAAACCCAATGCAGGAAAAAAGGTGCATTAGATGATGGTTTCTTTATTATTCTTTAGTAAAAGTTTCTTGTACAAATATAAATCAACAGTAATTAAAGGAAATATCTGTGATAACATTGGAGAATTTTTTGCACAAATTTCTGATGAAAATTTGATCTCTGTGAGGCCCTACTGGCCCTCCTGCATCACCACTGCATTAGCACTGCACAGTTCTATGTCATTGCACTGCATTTTCCTTTGTTGCTTGTGTGTTGTCCCTTATCTGCACTGCATCACCTTCCCTTGCACTCCTGACTGATGTTGATACCCATTCTATCCTTTCCACCTGCAACTCTCCCTCTGAATCAATTTCTCTTGCTGAACTTCAGCCACTAAGAAAATAGAATTTCTAGGGAAACTGAGTATCTACACTAGTGTCTCTTCCAAATGACCCTCAATCTTCCTTAAATAATCTTCTAGTTGACATTCAACGGCCCAAAGTAGAAGCTAATTAATGGCTAAGATCATTTTGACTTGATCGTTATCTTCTTCTAGAAGTTACATGCAGAGTTTAAGTTAATATCCATTAATTATTTTGGTTTCCTAAGTTTAGACTCAGGGTCTCATTAAAAATAATTAATTTATCAAATAAAACTGACTTCGTGTGGAATTTCCCAAAACTATTTCTAGGTTAATTGGAATACATGTGTCTAAGCCTCTCCAAAAAATTTGAGACTTATATCGCATCCGATGCTACCAAAATTCAACACTCCCTCTTAGTGAGGAATGTGATATAAAAAATATGCCCTTCTACACAATGCTATGACTCTGAAGCATATCCCTCTACGTTTTTGATGTCTAATATGTTGTCTACCAATTACTGCGTTGTTTCTACAACTATACGTTTATTGATCTTGCCACGATCAACATTGCATCCATACTATAACTCCCTCTCAAATATTGCATCTGTGGCTGAGATATCACTTGTTTATGCTACTGAAACAGATTCTCTACCATACCCATTTGCTCCCTGAAGTGAACAAACTTGGCCCTTCCTAGATCTTTGGTGAGTATGTTTGCCACCTAATTTCTAGTGGAGACGTACTGCAAATGTACTGCCCCATGCTGAACGCAGTCTCTAATAAAATGACTCCTGATTTTGATGTGCTTTGACCGATCATGAAATAATCGATTCCCAGAAATACACTACCTTTTCTCAGTTCATGGATTATGTGAACTTTGATTATCATAGAAGATATTGGTCACATCCATATTTCTTCTGAATAGGTTAACTAGCAATTTTCTAAGCCATATGACTTCAGATGTGTTTTTTCTTGATGCCAAATATTCCGCCTTTGTTGAGCTCATTGCTACGAAATTATGCTTCTTACTGCACCAGGAGGTCATCCCTAATTCGATGTTGAATCAATACTCGATGGTAATTTTCTGATCTATTGAACTTGTTTCCAAATTTGCATCTGTGAAACTGCTCAATCTGAAATCATCTCCTCGGGTTTACTTCAACCCTCTTCGATTCTACCATGAACTTTCTGAGAGTGTTGACATCAAAGCAAATGTATGGCCCAGTGTTGACCAGATACATAAATGACACAATAAGCTGTCTGTACAAGGTGGGCTCCACTTCCTTGTCTCCCGATGCATCTATATTCTTCCATTTGGTTATCATGTACGTTTCCATGGGCCGATAATCCTACATCCTGAGCCTCTTCGGAATTTCTGAGGCATATCTTCCTTGTCCTAGGAATATCTCTCTCCGTTCTTCTATCATACCTCCAACCTTAGAAAATAGTGCATCAACCCTAAATCCTTCATGTCGAATTCAACTTCCAAGTTCTTCTTGTAGTCCTTTATGAGCCTAGATGATCCTATAAGGAATATATCATCTACATAAATTACCATTACTAGTGTCTCATTCTCTACGATCAAATAGTATAGATTGAGACCTGCATCACTCTTGACAAATCCCAACTATTGCAAGTAGCCATCAATCCGACCATACCATGCTCTAGGTGCCTACTTGAGCCCATATAGGGCTTTATTTAGTCTACATAAATGAGATTTATTTTCATGGGTTTTAAATCCTCAGATTGTTCTATGTACACCTCCTCTTCTATCCCCCCATTCAAGAACATTATCTTGATATCCATTTGGTGAATTTCCCATCCCATATGCGCTGCTAAGGACACAACATATCTAATGGAGGTGTGTCTGGAAATAGGGGAAAAGGTATCCTAATAGTCAATTCCCTCCTTTGGTGCATATCCCAGGGCCATGAACCTAGCCTTGTACTTCTCTATGCTTCCATTTGCCGCATACTTAATCTTGTAGATCCACCTCAAACCTACGACTAATATGTTCTCTATTCTAGGCACAAATTCACAGACATCATTATTCATGATAAAACTATATTATTTTACCATGGCATCAAGCGAAACCTGATGTTGTACAGCCTCCTGAAAGCTAGAGGGTTCTTCAACTTGTGCTACCAAGGCTTTTTATCTTTCAGGTTGTCTACACTGCCTTTTCTCAGTTCTAGGATCTCTAAAAAACTCCTTTGCGTCCTTAGTGTCTCGCATACTTCTCTGCTAGTTCTGGCACTTGTGGTGGCTGGGTCAATCAATACTGCTTCTTGTTGTCCCATTTGCTACGAACTATATGGATCTCCCTCACTTGAAGAAATATTTGTGTTGGTTACAGTGCTTGATCCATATGTCTATCCACCTGTCGGTTCTTCCCCCTACTTTTGTTCGAAAAGACAAGCATACTCAGACTTCCCTTTAGTAGGCATCTCTCGGGATTTCCTAAAGGCTATGTCTTCCATGAAATTTACATCCCATCTAACTAAAATCTTCCTCCTACCTAAAATGTAGACTCTGTATGCCTTTCAAGTCTCATTTTATCCTACAAGATACCTCTTTTCAGCAATCTAATATAATTTTCTCCACTTCTCGTCTAGAATGTGACAATATGCCACACTTATGAATATCCTAAAATGAATCACTTTCGGTTTCTTCCCTATGAGGATACTCTCAGGTGTTATCTTTCCCAATGCTATATGAGGAGTCCTATTCTGGATATATAATATTGTGTTGCATGATTATGCCCATAAGAACTTAGGAAAATCCTGGTCATACAACGTTTCTTTTGCTTCCCCAACAATAGTTCTATTCTTCCACTCTGCAACTCTATTATGCACAAGTTTATATGGAGCCATTCATTCTCTTTTTATTCCCTCTCTTGCATAGAATTCTTTGAAGTCATTGTCAGTGTATTATCCACCATTATCTAAGTACAATAATTTTATCTTATTCCTTGTTAGGTTTTCAACCAGAGCTTTGAATTCTCTTAACTGATCAAAGACATCATCCTTGGTCTTTAAGAAGTAGATCCAATTTTTCCTTGAGTGGTCATCAATAAAGGTGATGAAATATTCACCACCGCTAAGAGCTCTAGTAGACATTGGACCACAGATTACTTAGTGTATTAGCCCCAATACACTTTGTGCCCTATTGTTGCTTTTGGAATATGTTTCTTTAGCATACTTTCCTATTACAGATCCTCTACATACATCATTGTGCTTGGTACTTAAGACTAGAACTCTTGTAATAGTTTATCTAAGTATCCTCAGAACTTCATGGTGTAGATTCCCCATTATTCTATTCCATATCTCATTCAGGTCCTTTTCACCATTGAGATCGCTGCCTACGAGTGCCATTGGAGACTTGAGCTGCAACCTATATAGTCTATTGCTTCGAGTTCCAATCTGAGCCTTTTTCTTCTAGCTTGGATGCTTATCATATACTTTCCTCCAATGAAGTACACAACATATCCCTTTTCTTGCAACCGAGACACTCAAAGTAAGTTCTTTCCCAACCCTGGAACATATATCATGATAGTGACTCTGAGGCTATCTCTTGATTCTGTCTGAAATGTTACGGTCCCTCTCCCTGCTAGGGTACACTTTGTTTTGTTTCCCATATTAATCTAGAAGTTCATTCATTCTTCTTGATATCTCAATAAATATTCTCACACTCTAGTCATATGAGTTGAACCCTCGCTTGATGTAGAAGTCTAAAAACAAGCTATTTCTTCTTCCAATCTGGAAGATAACTTAGAAATATCGTGATCTGCCATCTTCTTTGTGTTATTTATTTTATCTAGCAGCCTCTGCAGAAAAACTTCGCAATCCCTCTGGGATTTGATTTGCTGCTAGTGCAACACCATGACTTCCCTTCAACGTAGATTCTTCTGCACATTTTTCTAATCAAGCTCTGATACCATGTGAGAATTTCTAAAATGAATTCCTACAACAGTATATGATATTATTTCTTCTACTTATTATTCAACAACAACTTATTTACATAAATTACTTCAGTAAATATTGAACTAAATTCTACTGCAACCTTCAAAAATAAAATATTGAGCAAAAATATAAAGAAATACTACCCAAAGAGAGACACAATTATTTTTGGACAATTTTCCTCATAAAACCCAATGTGGGAAAACCAGTGTAGCAAGTGAGGGTTTCTTTATTATTCTTCAGTAAAATTTCCTTGTACAAATAACAATCAACAGTAATTAAAGAAAATATATGTGATAACACTAGAGAACTTTTCTCCAAATTTCTGATGAAAATTTGATCTCTGTGAAGCCCTGCTGGCCCTCTTGTGTCACCACTGCATCAACACTGCATGATCTGCGAAGTTCTATGTCACTGCTCTGCATTGTCCTCCTCCTGCTTCTACGTTATCCATTTTCTGCACTACATCATCTTCCCTTGCACTCCTGATTGATGCTGATACCCTCTCTATCCTCTCCACCTACAACTCTCCCTCTAAATCGATTTCTCTTGCCGAACTTCAGCTATTGAGAAAATCAATTTTCTTGGGCAACTGAGTATCTGCACTAGTGTGTCTTTGAAATGAGCCTTAAGCTTCCTTAAATAATATTCTAGTTGACATTCAACAACCCAGATTAGAAGCTAATCAATGGATAAGATCATTTTGACTTGATCCTCGTCTTCTTCTAGAAGTTACACCCATAGTTTAGATTAATATCCATTAATTATTTTAATTGCCTAAGTTTAGACTTAGGGTCTCTTTAAAAATAATTAATTTATCAAAAACAATTGTCTCCAGGTGGAATTTCCCAAAATGATTTTTGGGTTATATGGAATACATGTGTCTAAGTCTCTCCAAAAAAATTGAGACTTAGAGCACATATAATGCTACCAAAAATCAACAGCTAGAAGGGTTCCAGTCAAGTTATTGCTCAAGTGATTGCATTTATATAATTATTCAGTTGTTATCTTCCAGTTCTAGAAGAGTCATGGAGTTTTGGGCAGTGACCTAAGCCCTGGGCCTGAAAAAGTGGCACAAAATTGAGGTTGAAGGCTCAAAAATACCTACAAATGTCCCAATTTTCACACATTTCCATGTTATGCGAGCGTCTGGAGGGTTCCAGTAGCACTCTTTCCCATATGAATGGATAAACTGGGTGATTGATGCACAAAACTTCAATTTATCTCAGGGGCTAGCTGCCTGGAATGTTTGGATGCTCTGGGGTTTCCTGTAGCAAGTGCAGAAGGTCTGTGTATATGTGTGATGTCATTTCCACTTCCTTAAGGTGACGTAGGAGGTTGAATCAGATCATAGTAGCCTCTCTTCACATGTTTTCCCCAGTGGATTGGGTAGCTTGGGTAAATGTGGGAACATGGTGTTACAAAGTGGTATCTAAGCATGTTTCACCCCTTGGATTGGATGGGTGGTGTCTGTTGTTCATGAATTCGTGTCATTTGCACATTTGTTAATCATCCTTGTGGTCTACATTCTTGTTGCATATGCATGGTGTCATTCATCGTTGTAGTGATGTCTCCATGTGAAATTTGATGGTGTTGTTGTGAAATTTTTCGTCATGAGCGTATGATTGGTTATGCGTTGTTTATGCATTTTAGTGATTACATATTGTCAAGTGTAAATTGACATGGTTGTTTTTGTCATACATAAGGTCATGGTATGTGATTCATATGGTCATGCATTGATGCCTGGACTCTGGCTAGAATGATTTATATACATTGATATGTCTACATGTTATATATCTATATCCTATTATGACTATGCTTATACATGTATTACGTTGATTTGGTTGATATTGCAAATGGGATATCCCCCTTTAATTATGCTAAGGTATGTTGGTTAGTTTATGATTTGGTTTAGCTGCCATAAGATGCCTTGCATGAATAGATCAAGATGAATAGCAAGATGGTAGACTACAGTTCACGAGATTCTCCTCATGGGTCATATGATCAGCATGGTTTTGGGAACACTTCTGACTTAGCAGACACACTAAAAATATTGAAAGCTTAAATAAGGATTCGTAAAGAGGACAATGATAAAATAATACAGGAATAGGAGAAAAAAAACAAAGGTTAATGCAGTAATCCTTCAGAGTTTGTTAGAATTGTAGTGAAAAAGACCACTTTTGATCAACCATGGATAGGAGGATATAAATAATGGGGCATATGGAATTATATTTCATTATGGGCATAGGTCGGACAAATATGACATGGTTAAAGATGGAAAACCGTGCTCTAGATAAGGGAGGTGATGGAAACAAGTACTATTCTAGTTATGGTTCTGATAAGAATTATGATCGTCGTCGTTATCATCCTATAGGAGGAGTGATAAGGGATAATTTCCAAATGAGTTTAAGAAATCAAATCCACCTAATTTTCATGGGGAATTGAAGAATCCAGAAGATGAAGAGTCTTGGATACTTGGGATGAAGAAGTTCTTTGAGTTGCATAATTACACAGATAATATGAAGGGGAGAGTAGCTATCTTTAGCTTGGAAGGTAAATAAAATATTTGGTGGGAAGATGTGAAGTGGGTCAAAGACATCAAGACAAAGGACTTGAGTTGGAATGAGTTCAAGTGGCTTTTCAGGAAGAATTACTTGTCAGAAAGGTACTACAACAATAAGTCCAAAGAATTCTATGAGCTTAAAATGGGATTGATGACAAAGGAAGAGCATGTGACCAAGTTACTGGATTTATTGAGGTATGTGCCATATCTTAAAGATGAGAAGGCCAAAGTTCAGATATTTTTCAGTGGATTTCCATTAGCATTTCGAGATCGGATTTGGTATGATGAGCCTCGGTCGCTTGGGGAAGTTATGGGTAAACTGAAGCACTTTTATGAGCAGCCAAATCATAAGAATGAATTCTCAACAAGGATGGAAAGGAAAATATAAAGACAAAGGTAAAGGTAAATGGAAGTCGAAAAGAAAAAGGCCTCAGAATGCAGAAGAGAAAGAGAATGTTGTAGGACATAAGAAGTTCAATGTAAATATACATGGACATGGGTCACAGTAGCATCATAAAGGTGATGGTACAAAACGGTTGGAGTGTTGAACATGTGGTAAGGAGCATCATAAATGGGATTTTATGCAGAATTAGGGTGGTAGGCTTCATATCTATAGTGCACAGGAGGTAAAAACTATTGGAGATGTTGGGTAGAGAATTCCTCGTATCTATGCAGCGATGGATGATAGGCAAGCATACCATCGAGAATCTATCATTGAAATGGAAGATAAGCATTGTGATCAAGTTGTTTCTATTTTTATTGATCCTAGATCTAATTATAGTTATGTTAACCCTGACTTGGTGGATAAGTGTAGTTTGAATAAATAAGTGCATGCATAATATTGGTTAGTACAGTTGATATAGTTACAAAGAAAATAGTTCACCATTAGGTAAGATCATGTGCATTTGAGTTGACTAGCATGTCTAACTCAACGCATTTGAATGTATTACCATTGGGATCATATAGTATGCTCTTGGGTATGGATTGGTTATATCTTCACATGAATAAGGTGGATTGTTATGAAAAACTCATTGAGTGCTTGGATGAAAATGGAGAGAAAAGAATCTTACAATGTAATAATAAAGTAACATCAGTTAGGATGGTGACAGCTATGCAGGCAAAGCACATTCACAGAAAAGGGAATTTTATTTGCAGTGCATATTTCTAGTGACAAAGGTAAGGAAGTTGAGGATGAAAATGTTTTGAGCAAGTACCCAGTTCTACAATAGTTTCAGGATATCTTTCCCACAGAGATTTAAGATTTTCGTCCTTAGAGATAAGTATACTTTTCCATTGAGTCAATGCCAAGAGGAGGACCGATATCAAAGGCACCTTACATGATGAGCACACCTGAGCTGGTAGAGTTAAATTTGCATTTGAAGGAAATGCTTGACAAGGGATAAATTAGGCCAAGTGTATCACCTTTGGGTGCACTAGTATTTTTTGTGAAGAAGAAGGATGGTAATATCAAGCTATGCACTGATTACAGGTTTTTTGTCGAGGATTGATGAATTGTTTGATCAGTTGAAGGGAGAAGTAGTGTTCTAGAAGATTGATCTGAGATTCAGATATCATAATGTACACATTAAGAAATAGTACATTTACAAGAGAAATTTCTAGATTAGGTATGGGAATTATGATTTTGTTGTAGTTCCATTCGATTTGAATAATGCTCTAGCTACTTTCATGTGCTTAATGAATAAATTATTGCATCCTTATCTAGAAAATTTTGTTATTATATTAATTGATGACATCATGATATATTCCAAGAATGAGGAAGAACACATCGAACACTTAGCAGCAGTATTGAGATTGTTGAGAGATAATCAATTGTATGCCAAACTCAACAAGTGCAGTTTCTTTCAGACTAAGATACATTACCTGGGACATGTGTTTTCCAAGGAATGCATAGCAGAGGATCCTAAAAAGATAAGAGATATCATGGAGTGGGTGGCTCCTAGAAATGTGGATGAGGTAAGGTACTTCAGGGGGCTAGTAGGTTATTATAGGAGGTTAATAAAAAACTTCTCACAGATTTCTTATCCCATCATATCATTTAAAAGGAAAGGTAAGAAGTTTGAATGGACAGAGAAATGTGTAGCTAGTTTTGAGCATTTAAAGAAGTTGTTGACAAATGCTCTAGTGTTAAAGATCATATATCCTGACAAGGAGTTTGTGGTATGTACAAATGCTTATAAGAGAGGGCTTGGTGGAGTCCTTATGCAGGAAGGATAGGTGGCATGTTATGAGTCACATAAACTAAATGAGTACGAGCATAACTATCTGACACATGATCTTGAGTTGGCAAAGATCATTCATGCATTGAAGATGTGGAGGCGCTATCTTATAGGAAGATTATTTATATTGATGAGTGATCACAAGGGATTACGATATCTATTTAAACAACCAAATATGAATGCCAGAAAATTTAGATGGTTGGCCACGCTTAGTGAGTTCAACGTTGAGATCTGGTTTATTAAAGGTAAAGAGAACAAGGTTGCAAATGCTTTTAGTAGGAGGATACAGGTCAATCATATAGAAAATATGAGTTCTTATGGGAGAAATCTATAGGATATGATCTTGCAGGAAGGTCAATAAGATGCTAAGTATATAGAGCTTAAGAACAAGTTACAATAGAGTACATGTACAGGTAAAATTATAGGTACAGGTGTAGGTATAGGTGCACAAGTTGTGGACTATTGTGTTACAACAGATGGATTGGTCAGGTTTAGAGACAGGATATATGTGTTAGACAATAGTGATCTCAAGAATGTGATATTGAGAGAGTTTCATGTGAAACCATATTTAGGTCACTTTGGCTATCATAAGACATTAACCACAATAAAGAGATTCTATTATTGACTGAATCTGAAGAAGGATGTGGCAAAGTTGATGGCTAGGTGCTTGGATTGTCAACATGTTAAGGAAAAGTGTAAGAATCTAGGTAGACTATTACAACCAATTATGATTCCAAAGTGGAAGTGGTGGGTCATTTCCATGGATTTCCTCATAGGTTTTCCCAGGACATCCAGACAACATGATCCCATCATGGTTCTTGTGGACATGTTGACTAAGGTAGGACACTTCATTCCAGTGAGGACTACGTATTCAAATAGTGATGTGGCAGATGTGTTCATCAAAGGTGTAGTTAGATTGCATGGTGTTATAAAGAATAGTGTGTCAGACATGGATGCAAAGTTCACTTCCAAGTTTTGGAAGGATTTGTTTGCAGGATTAGGTATAGAGTTGGTCTTTAGTACAACTTATCATCTGCAGAAAGATTGACATACTGAGAGCGTCAATAGGATATTGGATGACATGTTGAGGATGTGTGTGATGCATCAAAAGAGAAAGTGGGAGGATTATCTTCCACTGGTAGAGTTTGTTTACAACAATGGGAATGAGGAATATATGAGGATGAGTCTGTTTGAGGAATTATATTGGCGAAGTTGAAATACTATGACTAGTTGGAGTGATCTGATGAACAGGGTATTGATTGGAACAAACATGCTAGCAGAAATGGAACAGGAAATGCAGGCGATCAAGAAAAATCTGAAGGCATCATAGGGCATGCATAAAAGCTATGCAGATCAGAACAGGTTATTCAATGAGTTTCAGGTTGGGGAGCAAGTGCACTTGCACATCAAGCCCAAGAAGAGCTCCTTAAGGTTTGGATCGTGTGCTAAGATAGCACCTCGGTATTGTGGACCTTTCAAGATTATTGAAAGGAATGGGACAGTAGCCTATCGACTTGCACTGCCTCAAACAGTGAAATTCCATGATTTTTTCCATGTGTCATTGCTTAAAAAGTATGTTAAATATGCTGATCATGTGATTGACTGTTTTTTTTTATTGTAGGTGGAACCAGAAGGAGAATTCCATCCAGAACCAGAGTGTATATTGCAGAAAAATATGCTCATACTCTGGAACCAAGCAATCGAGTCGGTTAAAGTATGATGGATCAAATGAATCTACATGGGATATGGTGGATTAGATGTGGGTTATGTTTCGTTCCTTATGGGCAATGTATCGAGCTAAGTTATAAAGATCCATGGGAAGTCTTTTTTCTTTTTAGCAGTTTTGTCAAGCTATATGTGTGGTTGAACACCAAGGATGGTGTCCCCTAAGGGGGAGGATTTTGTAAGAATTACCCTGGTGAAATTCGATATAATAAAAGTTAATAAAGGAAAAATAATAACCAAGGTCATGGGACACATATTCCAAGATGAATGTTGGGAAAAATATCCTAGTGTGGGTGTTCATATGCTTTATTATGGCTAAAGGAAATTGGAAAAGGAAATGGAAAAGGATTTGGAAAGGAAAATGAAATTAATTAGCATTTATTTATGAAAATAATGAAAATTAGGAGAAAAGGAAGGTGAAAGGTCAATGGTTTCATGGAGGAAAATGAAAGCAAATAATTGGGAATGAAGAAAATAAAGGCCTCATTGCTAAAAATTCTTCTGAGGATCAGTTGGTATCTTTTATCAGTTCACTTTTAGAGCTCTCTCTATATTCTCTCCCTCTCTCACTCTTGGACAAGAGTTTTCTTGGAGCACTTAAGCATTCGATCAAGAAAGGCAAAAGAAGGCAAGAGGAAGAAAATATCAAGCAAGGAAGAGAAGGATCAAGCAGCTACATCGAGATTCTTTGTAGGTATTGATTTTCATGTCTTATTTCCTTGTTAGATTTGGAATTCATGGTGTTGCATGTTTGTTATTGGTTCTCTTGTTTTCATGGGCATGGGTTTTTCCAGGTGTGGTAGTGTTTTTCAGCCTAGCCTTGTCATTTTTGGATAGCCATGGTGTGATAGGGTTCTCATGTTTTGGTTTAGCTGGATTACTGGATGGATTAGAATCTGAGTGAGGTGGATCTATGAAATAAAGAACACATGGCGTAGTGATTCCTAAACCAGATTGTGGATTGTGTTAAAGCCACTGGCCTAGTAACCCATGAATCAAACCGTGGGTTGTGATAAAGGCAAGTATTGTGTGCCTCGGTGGGCCTAGGATTCCTCGACTAGTGAACGATAGAATATACGATAAATCCTAGAGGTGGGTTGTCTCCATCAAGCCTAGGACTCCCAGGATGGGATATATGGTAAAGCTTGGAGGGTGTAGACTAGGTTAGGGCATAGTGATCCAATGTGGATTGTGGTAAAGCCTAGAGATTAGAAGACATACAAATTCCTCGTGGTGTAGGTGGAGAAATATGGTGGAATTCATGCTTGTTTTGGCCTAGTGATCTGGTGGAGATCATGGTAAAGCCTAGTATTACATGTTTATTGATTTGGCCTAGTGATCCGGTGAGGATTGCAGTAAAGTCAATTTCTATTGATGAGGGTGAGGTGGTTTAACCTCGGGAAGCACTGGTTGGTTCTTTTGGTCTGAGTCCCACATTCATGCTTGGAATAGGGCACAATGGTGATTGGATAAAGTGAGATTTGGCTCAGCCAATATATGGTCAGGCGGTTTGTGGAAGTCCCAAACCTGGTTGGCCTTTGCATACATTGATAAGAGGTTCTTTTTCCTTGTTCTTTCATGAGTAATATACTAGTTTGTATGAGGATTCTATGGTTGTTGCATCCATGGTATTTTTGTTGCTATTATGCTGGTTATGAGCATGTAATATGATATTGATGATGTATGGCTCTCATCATGTTTTGGCTTGCAATTGAATGAAAAATGAATATATGACCTAATAGATGATAATGCGGCTAATGTGATAAGGGAAAAATGCTTCATAGCGAATCTTAGATAAGTATGAGACCCATGTGCTCATATTTGTTGTTTAAACGTGTAGATTACACATTTGTGACATGTGTTGATGAAATGTTTATCATGTCTACTAGGGTTCCAGTCAAGTTCTTGTTCAAGTTATTTCATTTATATAATTATTTCATTATTATATTTCATTTCTGGAAGTGTCGTGGATTTTTGGGTAGTGACTTGAGCCCTGTGCCTAAAAAAGTGGCACAGAAATTGGGGCCGCAAGCTCACAACTACCTTGAAAAGTCCCCAGTTGCACTCATGCCCATTTCGTGTGAGCAAATGGAGGGTTCCAGTGGTACTCTTTTCCATATCAAGGGAGCGAATGGCAGTTTGATGCACAAAAAAGTTAGTTTGTCTTAGGGGCTAGCCACTTGGAAGATTTGGATGGCTCCTTGGTGTCTTGTAGTGGGTGCATAAGGTTTTTGTAGTTGTGTGGTGTCGGTTCGACTTCCTTAAGGTGACCTAAGGGGTTGAATCATATCATAGTATCCTCTTGTCGCATGTTTACCCCAATGGACCGGGTAGCTTGGGTAAATGTGGGAAGAGGGTGTTAGAGATAACAAATTGTGCTTTGATATATAAAGACATAACTATATTATATTAAAAAGGAATATATGATAAAACCAATATGCATATGAGCACAAGAGGAAAAAACCCCATGAATGTACAGAGAAGAAAAATTACGTATAACCTACATCAATAACTTGTAGTATAGGATGAAAAAAGGGGAAAAATTTATAGGAATATTGTAAAATGGACTCTTTTTTTGTGCTAATAAAATAGCAAAGTAGCCAAGATGTGCATAATTAAGCTTACTTGGATGAAGTGGACAATAATATGACCATCTTGATCAAGGTAGGAAAAGAAAGCTATCTTAAACTATATTCATGCGTGACCACTGTGTATG
Organism: Pinus albicaulis; assembly: GCA_034641835.2. Classification (NCBI taxonomy): domain Eukaryota; kingdom Viridiplantae; phylum Streptophyta; class Pinopsida; order Pinales; family Pinaceae; genus Pinus; species Pinus albicaulis. The sequence continues at coordinate 118,563 of JAXQQM020060325.1, read as the reverse complement.
TAACATTGAATTAAGAATTGAAGTTTAGTAGTGTTATATTTAGTACAAATTTCTCATAAAAGACGAGAACAATAAATTATTTATGAACATATTATGACTACTAAGTACACAGTGAGACAAAACTGATACCTCCATTGTCTAAAACCTATAATTGAACCACATGGTGGGGTATTTTTCAATTGGTATAACCTTCAGTTATATAAATATACCACCGAATATAAATAGAAAAAAATGATGGGTTCACAATGAAGATTGCTAATTCTTATGGAATGTAGGTTACTGGCACTTGTCAGGTTGTGATGCATGCTAATGCCCTTTATTGGGTATATGAATAACAACTGATAGTGTTTGTAATGAATATTGAAACAACATAAATACATTCTTAAAGTATGATTGATGGAAATAGATGACCATAATGATTGTGAATGTAGGTCAAACATGACAGAGTAATCCTGGTCGAACCAATGTGCATTCTCTATCAAAGGAAAACTATGCTACAGAAGCAAGAGTTTTCCTAGTTTACTTCAATCGTTGAACCTATGTGCATTCTCGATCAAAGGAAAACTATGCTATAGAAGCAAGAGTTTGCCTAGTTTACTTCATTCGTCGAACCTATGTGCATTCTCGATCAAAGGAAAACTATGCTACAAAAGCAAGAGTTTACCAAGTTTACTTAGCCGTCAAAGGCTAACTGGGAAGATGAGAATAAATATTTTATGTGCGAGGAATATTCCAACATATTTTAAAGGGAGGAAACACTAAGGATGGTGTTTCACTCGAGGAGGGGAATATGTAACACCCCTGAATGAAAAGTAAATATTTAATTTACTTTTATGACTTGATAAGACTATGGGATGAATGAAAAGCCTATTGAAAACATTTAAATTTTTTAAAGTTACTCTACTTTCATCGATAAGTTGGTTATGACAGCGAAGGAAATTGGCAAAGGTCACTAAGTGAAAGTTCATTTACTACACAGATAGAGGAAAGTTACTCCCATCCCTAGAGATAAATTATCTCAGTTGGGAACAAAAGCGAAGAGGGAAGTAGATGAAGCCGGAGCAAACTAAGGGAGAGAAAGAATGTACTCCCTTAAACAAAGCATTGTTAAGGGAAGGCAGGTTATTGCCAATGAGGGTATTCTTGAGTTGGTTAGATCCAATGGAATCCCTATGTCAAGCTTGCGGAGTCTGTGGGTTCTTGTGAGTTCTTGGGTCGTACTTGTATAGTCTAGATGAAAAACCTGGTTAGGTCATTGTCAACAATTGTTCTGGAAATGAAACTGGCAAGGGGGAGAAGTGGTAAAGGTTACCATTTTCGTTGGTCGGGAGTAGTGAAATTTATTCCCTGTGTATTTCCTCGTGGTATAGGTTGAACAAATAAGTATATTTACTAGATTAGTTTCCACAAATAAGTTTTTTTTTTCACTGATTATAATATAAATGTTTCTTTTTGTGGAGATGACTGATATAACAAAATGGTGTAACTTGTTTAAAAGGAATTGTGATAGTGACAAGAGAAATGTAAAAGGGTTGGTTTATATATATATATATATATATATATATATATATATAATTGTTGTGACCACTTAACTGAAATGTTAAGGAGTGTGTTAGTTCAAAAACATAGCCCAGAGTTTAAAAAAAAAAATTGAACAGTTCTAGTTCTACACCTAAATTTAGGTCAAAGTTTTACATTAGGGTGGTTGGTTGTATTCTAGATGTATCAAATCCCGCCTACTATAAACACTGGTAATAAAAAAATTAAAAGAGATGGGTAAGTGGAACGTAATTATAAATACTGTACATGGTTGGGTAGAAGAGTGATAGGTCTGCAATATTTCTATGGAGTAATACCAATAGCTACACTAGAATATGGCAAGGGTAGTGCTGAATTTACCAACTCTCAGGAACCTAAAATTTGTATGGAACCAGTTTAATATCAAGGACAAACTAGACAGAACCAACACTTAATAAATTCCAAAACCATTCTTATAACCTACTGATTGCAACATACCTTTGTAGTAAGTCATTCTGGGGCTTTAAAAAAAAAAGCATAAAGAGCAATCAATAATAAACCCATATTCTGTGACAAATCTTGTACAACAAGAAGTAACTAAGTGTACATATTCAATATAGAATAAATTAAATGAACCTGGTCCAGTTCAAGAAGTTTACAGCCAAGGGGTATTTTCCTCTGAGCTAGATAATACTAACAAGAGTTATTAAAGCATAGAATTAAAAAAATTATGAGATAAATTCTAAAACGTTATAAAATATAAACAGGGAATGAATATCTTGCATTTAGGAAAGATTCCAACATAAAGCTAGTGTTATTAGCTTAGAAAGCTATAAAAATATATATATAGAATCCCTATAAACTCTGTGATGATTATAATAAAAAAATATAACATAGAATACAGATTTGTAAATATATGCATACCATACTATACTATCCACACTACATTTTTATTATTATTATGTCTACTCTTTCAGATGTGGTTTCCATATATATATATATATAGACTATGTATATATATATATATATATATATATATATATATATATATATATATATATATATATATATATATAGAGTATGTATAAGGAAACCACATAGGAGTAATTCAATGAGAGAGTCAAATTATAGAACGTAATATCTGGCATCTAGTTGTGGAGTGACTTCGTTATTAAATGCTATTTTTCTCGATTGTTGTATCCAAAGGTAAAATATTATACTAAATATTTTATTTCATTCGGAAGGAAGCAATTTAAGTGAAATTTTCATTGGACGTAGACTTGAAACATGTGCTAAAGCATTTTTTTTTTCTAATATATTATTTTTGGGTTACTTTCTAATAAAAATGTATTATAATTATAAAGTATTTTTATGATAAAAATATATTTTAAATAAATAACACATAATTTTATTATGATTTGTTTTTTTTTAAATTAAGATTTTATTTATTTTTCAAAAAAGATATACATTAGTAGAAAAATGCAGGTAGGTAGTCTTATTTTGATTAGGTTTGTTTACTACCATGATCAATATATGACAAAGAGACAATAAAACAACTAAACACATAAAACAAGTAAAACATTTGTAACCATGGTAATCATCAGAAGTGATGGAGGTTGGGTTGTCTGAAACTGTTCCTAGAGGAGGTGGAGGGCGAAAGGAGCACCACACATGCTCTTCAAAATGGCCCATATAGACCTCCAGCTTCTCGACTTTCTCAGAAAGTAGATTCTGGTTGCGCTAGACCACCACAACGCATTCATGGACATGGCTCTGGAATTAGTGCATTTTGTTCAAGGTGGCGATGAGATTTGGATGCTCTTCATGCCGCACCCGCTCCGAAGTTTCCAAGCGCTCCAAAATCGAATAGATCAGATCCCAACACCTCTCCAAACAAAAATTCTGACTATGTCCTTGACTCGAATTACACATCTTTCCTCGTTGCCCCGCACCATCCCGACGAGTTGCTCCACCCAGCTATTGAGTCTGTGGGGACTCCCGCGCCCTTCCACCGAGCCCCCACGTCCATGGATGTCGTGGGCCTCAGATGCCACTTTACCTGTTCGACTAACATTGCCACCATCACAATCCCTAGAGACCAACCATTCTAGGCAACCAACATTACCATCACCCTGACCCGAGCAAGTTGTCACTCCTTCCATTTACAAGGGGGACTCTCGACCCCTCGGACCAACTGAATTGAGCATATGCTAGAAGGAGGAATGGGCAGAGCATGGGACCAACCATATTATGGTAATCTCGACTCTGCTAAGAAGGGGTGGAGCAAACCAACGGACGACCTCCCAAACTATAATTACCGCCGTGGAGCAATGCTCCTCTCCCTTCGGAAGGATCGTAGACAACCATCCAAAAAACATAGGGTGCTGCAAATGTGAACCCATAGTGACGACTTGGGCTCATAATTCGTCGTTCCCTGCCTTGAATAAAACAACCACCAACCAGACCGCGCCACGACCAAATCTACCATGCGTTAGAAAACACCATATCTTGCAGAATCCTGAGAGAAGATTACTATTGAAAATAAACCAAATTATGTATCATTGCGACAGAGAACCCGCCCAACTCCAACAGATTTCTTTCAGAACCAGGGGCCCAGAACCTTTCTCAAGCTTAATAACTAGAGATCAATCCCTGAACTGGAAATTAACCCAAATGCACACTTGAAAGCGAAGGAAGGGACGTCGAAGACACAACCGCCACCTTTCCCATATAGGAAAGGTCGAAGACGTCCTCTGAAAACGCCACTCCACTTCCCGACACTCAAGCTACATGCACCATAGTCAGACTAAACCCAGACTACCCGATACAATACCTCACCACTCTCCATAAAACAATGACAAAATCTACCTCTCACGGGCTTCGTGAATGATGGAGATCCTCACACAAACTACATTTACCACTCCCGTACACAAGGTGCCTTCAGAGGAAAGGGGAGCCAGTCCTCACACCATCATCCGAGTATACATCATGAATTCCTACGTGTGGCATTGAGAGCATTGTTCTCTTGGTTCACCACCCCATCGGGGAATTTTACAATGAAATTTCAATTAAAAAATCAAACATAAAAATGTATACTTATGATTTATATTTACTTTCAAAAACTATATTTTAAAACAACATATAAATAATAATAATAAAATTATATTTATTTTAAATAAAATTGTCTTCTGTCTTTTTCTAAATATATAATCCAATTTAAAGTTTAAGCATTTACAAAATATTAAGATTTCACTATGTTATGTGGATAATTGTTTTTAATAATGTAATATAAAGTTTACTTGTAATTCATATAGGAATTTATTATATAAATTTTAAAAATATTTACATTAATTATAAATATAATAATTTAATATCAAGTTTCAATAAAATAAGTTAATATAGGGGAGGCAAGAGCGGGAGGGGCTATCTTTTGTCTCAATGGAGAAATTGAGAAAAAAATTGCATGGGGGTTGGGTTTCTCCTGACACAACCAGACAAAATAAATTGGTCGTTGGCAAAGGATGAAGATTGTATTGACCAAAGAAATCCTCCAATTAAGTGTCTCTGGATACTCTCTCATCTCTTTACAAAAATGCTACAAAATGAAGAACCACAAGGAAAATGAAACAAGGCCAACCTTACAAAATAGAATCCAATTACTTATGGAAAATTTTGAAACATTGGAGTTCTACCATATCAAGTGAGATTATAACATGTTGGCATAGGCCCAAGCTAACATCAATGTTAATATGGCTAAAGGAGATTTGTTGGAGGCGCATGGAGATTAATCAAATGTCATATTCCATGGCCATAATTAGTTCAAGGACCTCGATCTAGTGGAAGGCCATTAAGGAGGAATTAACGTCTTCTAGGTAGCATAATTATGACAATAATTCCAAGGTATATATTGTCTTCGGTGATCTTTTCCTTTAGGTTTTTGGATCCTTAGTGCAACATGTGGGTAAGTGAGAGGTGCAAGGTTAAGCATGCAAACAGGTGGGATGGTGTCGAAAATGTTTTAAGGCTAGTGAGCAGAGCTTGATTTTCTAGTACCATCGCCGAGGAAGGTTGACCTTGCTTGATCGCGTGTGTTTAAAGTCCATCCCAAGCAATAATGAAAATTCAGTTATTTGCAGAGCAACATAATGAGAGAGGCATTAAATATGAAGAGAATCCTCCCGCTGTCAATTTGGAGCCAAGCTGTTGGGAAAAATACTGAGAGGGGGGGGTGAATCAGTATTTACTACATATTCAAAACTTTCACTTTTTCCTGCTTCTAAAATGCATACGCTACTTTCCTGAACCAGACTTGCGTATACACGCGGATACCCTTTACGAAACTCGCGTATACACAGATATCTATTTATGTCATTAATTCTTCACTTAAATCATTCCTTCATTTATTCATCAGATATTCAATAAGCAGTAAACATGTGCAGTAAGAACAGAATAAATCATCACACCAAGCATCACACATGAACACCAGGATTTTTAGGTGGAAACCCAAGTCGGGAGAAAACCACCGCTGCAGTTGCTCAGCCTTCAATATTTTATTATAGAGAAAACATCTTACAACATATGTGCTGGCGCAGACTTGACCAGCACGCAGGCACCCACCTGCGCTCGTTTACCAGCCTCTCCTGGAAGGGAGCTCCAACCCCCTGACTCGTTTACCGGCCTCTCCTGGAAGGGAGCTACGACCCCCTGATCTCGTTTACCAGCCTCTCCTGGAAGGGAGCTACAACCCCCTGACTGAAGGCTACAACCCTCAGCACCACCTCGGACCACGTTTCATCAATTTCCACACTGGATCCAACCACTTCAATAGAACACAACTTGCAGGCCACAATTCATCATATTTCCAGACCGAACCCTTTCCATTCTTTTAAGCACAAACATACATCACCAACAGATACTTATCAACACGGGTCGAATCGCCGGAAACACGGCGAAACGGATCGGATCTTCCTTGCCACCCAGCCGGCCTCCCTAGTTTTCATACGCGCTTTCACTTCACTGATGTGGCGTATATACGTGCTTCTGTCCACACAAACTAGCGTATACCTCGGTGTATATTTTATTGCGCATACGCGCTTTCTCTTCGCTGAAGCCACGTATATACGCGCTTCCTCCGCGGCGAAGTAGCGTATAGATCTTCAATCATTACAGAGCAGCATACTTCATCAGATCAGATATTCAGTTCAGATCTACCCTTTTGCTTCAGACAGATGTTCGCCTAGATGTTCGCTTCATCACAGATCTAGGCCTTCCATAAGCAGATCTAGTAGATACAAGTGCATTTCAGATCTAGATCCCCTTCTTCATCATTGGTGCATCATACATTCAGATTTATCTTCAAGTGTAACCCTTCCATTCAGATCTACTTCAGAGAGAAGTATTCATTCAAGCTCAGACATCTTGCACCCACACTCATGATTTGCACAATGAATTTCTTCTCCTTATATAGGTTTATCCTTTTTCAATACCACGGGCCCCTTTTTCAATACCACGAGCCAAACCAATACCACGAGCCCAAAACTACCTGGACGGGGTCATTTAGGCGGATCATTGCCCAATACAATGGGTCAATACCATGGTGGATACCCTTAGTTTTGCACCTTTTGAGCGCTTTAGCCCATACGCGACTTGGCACGTTCTTTTCCGCGTGCATACGCGATTTCCCTTAGGCCAATCCACGTATACCAAGAGACATACTCTTTTTCATCATACTTTGAGTACATTCTGAAATCCTTTCTTCATAGCCTTCTGTACACACTGTAGAAACATCATATTTTCTTCATCAGGAACACATTCTCTTAAGCACAACTTCATCAAGTAAGTTTTCATCATCTTCATCAAGTGGGTTGCCTTTCAAGTACAACACTCAAACATCATATCACATCAGATTTACATCATTTACCAAGTCCATCAAGTCAAGAATAACTTCATCAGGTGGATTGCCATCAAGGACAACACATGTCAACAGTCGCATGTCTTCATCTTCATTTAGTGGGTTGCCATCAAGGACAACACGCTGCATCATATTTCCAACAATCTCCCCCTTTGGACTTGATGGCAACCACGATGGTGTTTGGTTACCATAGCAGATAGATACCATGTCACTCTCCCAAAAATGTCACTCTCCCAAATATTTGACATCATTATCTTCTCTTCATTCAAACACCATGTCACTCTCCCCCTTTGACATCAAGGGCAAAGGGCGGATCAAAACCAACCCTCTCCCCCTTCTGTGGAAGAAACATTCTGCAGATCTGATATGTGCTGAAGTGGCCAAGCTCCCCCTGAGTTCATGCTGATCCTTCAAACATATTTTTTAATGAAGTACATGACTCTATGAACTTCCTATCACCAATGACTCATACTTACATCAATTATCTATCCAGGTGGATTTACATATGAGACTCAACTACCCAACCAAGTGGGTTTACAAATTTGTCTCAGCTACCCAACCAAGTGGGTTTACAAAATTGACAAGTCCTTACATGACTGAATATTACAATTTTACAACATGAGTCTCAACAAGACCTTTTCAACAAATTACAAAGATGACCATTTAAGACCAACACAAGAAATTCAAGAAAGTCCTCAAGAAAGAGAACAAATTTCAGAACCATCATAATGTCAACACTGTATTATACTCAGCAAAGCTAATGCTCCCCCTGAAACTGTGCAACAAGCAATCTTTTCAAATGACTAAGGCTCCCCCTTAGTTTGTGCATCCTGAAAACTTCCACCATCAAATCATCAAGGCATCTTCATCAAAACATTAGAAACAGAATTATGAGAACTGGAACACCACCAGAGATACCAAACAGTATCAGAGATACCAAACAGCACTGCAGCTGTGCTGAAGAATGCTGAACCAACCAAAAAATTGTCAGCAACCAAACATACGCGGTTTTATGTGCAGGAACTCGCGTACATACGCGACTGTGTTTCAGGAAACCCGCGTATCCCAAGACATCTTCTAAATTTCAACCAGATCTGATTCTTTGTAAGGCAAAGACAGTGTTCAGCTTCTTTCTGAGATATTTGAATGCTTCTCTGGACTACAGATAGATAGAACAGTGTAGTTGTGTCTTCAAGCGTCATCCAACGGTTGTATCATAAGCACATTAGGAACCAAGCCTTCAGATTCTTTGCAGCATCAATACAATCTTTCCAAGAGAGATTCTCATATCAGAACAGCATCTTCACATAGGTGTCAAGCAATCATCCATGTGGTCCAACATCACCATGATCTTCAAGATTTAACATGAAGTAGCATATGTAGGAAAAAGATCTCTCAACCATAGAACACACTCTGCATGATTTATTTCTGAATCAAATGACATCCAACTCATCCATGTGTGAGTACAAAGGATACTTATCAGCAACCAGGGCTCAAAAACTCATCATAATAAATCATGTTCCAAGACATCATCATTTGAGCATGAGTGTCACAAAAACCAAAGAACAAGCAGTCATATTGCCAACAATACAATCATTAGTGTTCAACATGCTGCTCCCCCTAAACCAATGCTCTTTCTTAGCTTGCAATCTGAAGCACCTTTCAACAGCACGTCATCAGCAATAATTTCTTCATGATCTGTCCTCATCTCTAAATTATAAGACTTTCATCTTGACAACGAATGCTCTTCATCATACAGCAATCAGGCTTCATCCATAATCTTTAACAAAAATAACCAAGTATCATTTCATTAACATGAGTATAACCAGAATGATGCTAACAGTGCAATCATCAGCAGTCAGACCGATGCTCCCCCTGGGCCTCTGCTCCAGATCTTCAGCAATCAGATAAATTTTCTTATCATCAATGCATACGCGGCTGTGTCTTCTGAAACTCGCGTGTATACGTGACTTTTGTGAATATAACCCGTGTATAGAAAGAGAAATATAGAAAATTTCACACCTTCATCTCCTTCTGCAATTTTACCTTTTGTTCCTGTCTTTTCTTCACACCAGATGCACTGTCAGAAATACATATAACCAGAATAATCAAATCAAACATGAGAGACATCTTACATTGCTCCCCCTGTGACGATACATTACTGTATCTCACATCATTCCTGCAGTCAATCAGAGAAGTAAGCTTCAGAAGCAGATGACTGCAGTAGGGTCTGAATTCCCTACGTTTCTGATCGGTCCTCCTTCTTTTTCCAAATTTGCTTGAGCTTGCCAACAGTGTGTTGAAAATTGTCCACTTTCCCAGATCTGTTCATCCTGCATTCTTTTTCTACATGTCCATACTTATTACAAACATAACATCTCATGTGGCCAGAGAAATAAACATAAGAATCATAATGAGTATTTCTATTCTTCCTCCTTTTACAATCAGCTGCTTTATTTCCATACTTGTTACATGAAAAACAATATCCCCTGAAGAAGCTAGAGTACCTTTCTGAGTAGAACTTGTTTGTTTGTGGCTGAAATGATCTGCTCCTGCAATTTGCTGCAACATGCCCATAATTATGACATTTAAAACATTCAACGTTCTTGAATGAATTCTTTTGAGAATTCATAATTGTTGGTTGATCTTTTGTTTCTTTCAACACATCGGGTTTTTCATTGAGATCTTCTGAATTTTTGGCACTTCCTTGTGAGCTAGATTCTCCTTTAACAGTTTCATGGAAACCAAGACCATGTTTGATAGCAGGAGACCTTTGATTACTCAGAATATTGTCCAGAATATTAGTACTATCATGAAACCTCAACAGTTTTACCTTTTCTTCCAATTTACCTTTGAGAATGCTTACCTCAACCTCCAAGGCTTGACATTGCTTTGTCATGCTTTCTTCTTTTCTTCTTCCATCTTCAACTTGATCCTTCAGATTTAAGATCTCTTCTTTCAGCCAATTTTCGTTTTCTTCACATGTTTGTTCCAGCTCTTCATTCTTCTTATTTTATTTTTCCAGATCTTCTTTGAGAGAGATAATTTCTGCTTCAAGGCCTTCCTTTTCAAAGGATTGTAGAGGTTCCTCATTCTCCTTACTTGATGCTTCTAGCTCTGCTTGCAGAAAGATGATAGCAGCTTCAAGTCCTTCATTCTTCTTGATTTATCTTTCAAGATCTGCTTCTAGATATTTAATTCGATTGGATGCATAAGTATGAAACCTTTGATACTTGTCCACCTATTCATTCAGCATTTCTATTTGATCTTTCATTTGTGAGATCATCTCTTTATAAATAGTTTCTTGCTTATTGTATGAACTTTGTAGTTCTTCTTCTTTAATCTTGAGAGCTTCTTCTAGATCCACAACTTTACTTTCACTATCTTTACTATTGTTTGCACAAAGAAGAGTATTACAAGTGGCCTTCTCCTTTTTCCTCTTTGCCATGAGTGCTTGTAGATCTTCGTCAGAATCTGTTTCATCTTCTTCAATTTTTGCTATACATGATTTCTGAGATATCTCCTTTCCTCGAGTAACCTTCTTCTCTTGCTTCTTAGCCATGAGCACTTTTAGATCTTGGTCAGAATCTCCTTCATCTTCACTGGACACTTCATCATCATCTTCTTTTGCATAATAACTCTTTCTCTTCTCAAATTGTTTCCCTTTACCATGCTTTTCTCTATAAGGACATTTAGCAGCATAAGGACCAACTTTTCCACACTCAAAACATTTGAAGGGAAGCTTACCTTTGAATCTTCCAGTACCTAGTTGGAGCTTTCTCACGAAATTTGCTTCTTCTTCATCGGATATATAGCCGGATTCTTTGACAACTTCCTTTTCCTTTCCTTTTGTAGATGCCTTAAAAGCAGCTTCTCTTACTTGAGAAGGACCTCCTTGTCTCATTTCAAAAGCAGTCATAGTACCATGTAATTGAACAATAGTAAGCGATTGCAGATCTTGCCTTTCTTCAATAGTTGAAACTTTAGAGTCAAATTTTGAAGTCAAAGATCTTAAGACCTTTTCTACCAGAGTAGTATCAGCCATGGTTTCACCCAAATTTCTCATCCGATTTACAATATCATCCAGACGAAGAAAGAAACTGGCAACACTCTCATCACTATGCATCTTCAAATTTTCATATTCAATTCTAAGAGTTTGGAGTTTTGCACTTTTACCTTTGTGTCTCCTTCATAGCTTAGAATGATTTTGTCCCATATTTCTTTTGCTGAATGTAGCTGCATCACTTTAGCAAATTCTGATTCAGACATGCTTCCCAACAAGACATTCACTGCTTTGGCATTGATTTCATACTTCTTTCTTTCAGCTGCATCAGTAGGAATACTTGCCGGGTATTGATAACCTTCTTCCATGATTGCCCATACATCTACACCAAGACTTTGCAGATATGCTTTTGTTCGTACCTTCCAGAATATCAGATTGCTTCCATTGAATAGAGGTGGCTTTATAGACATTACTCCTTCTTGACTTCCCATTGCAACGGATCTCCTTTAAGCGATCAAGCTTCTGCACAAGGACCTGCTCTGATACCAATTGTTGGGAAAAATACTGAGAGGGGGGGGCGTGAATCAGCATTTACTGCATATTCAAAACTTTCACTTTTTCTTGCTTCTAAAACTCATACGCTACTTTCCTGAACCAGACTTGCGTATATACGCGGATACCCTTTACGAAACTCGCGTATACACAGATATCTATTTATGTCATTAATTCTTCACTTAAATCATTCCTTCATTTATTCATCAGATATTCAATAAGCAGTAAACATGTGCAGTAAGAACAGAATAAATCATCACACAAAGCATCACACATGAACACCGGGATTTTTAGGTGGAAACCCAAGTCGGGAGAAAACCACCGCTGCAGTTGCTCAGCCTTCAATATTTTATTATAGAGAAAACATCTTACAACATATGTGCTGGCGCAGACTTGACCAGCACGCAGGCACCCACCTGCGCTCGTTTACCAGCCTCTCCTGGAAGGGAGCTACGACCCCCTGACTCGTTTACCAGCCTCTCCTGGAAGGGAGCTACGACCCCCTGATCTCGTTTACCAGCCTCACCTGGAAGGGAGCTACGACCCCCTGATCTCGTTTACCAGCCTCACCTGGAAGGGAGCTACGACCCCCTGACTGAAGGCTACAACCCTCAGCACCTCTATGGACCACGTTTCATCAATTTTCACACTGGATCCCACAACTTCAATAGAACACAACTTGCAGGCCACATTTCATCATATTTTCAAACTAGACCCTTTCCATTCTTTTAAGCACAAACATACATCACCAACAGATACTTATCAACACAGATCAGATAGTGGAAACACAGCAGAATAGATCAGATATTTCATACCCCTTGCTTCAGCAAACCCTAGTTTGCATACGCGCTTTCCCTTTACTGATGTCGCGTATATACGCGCTTCCGTCCACACAAACCGGCGTATACCTCAGTGTATATTTTATTGCGCATACGCGCTTTCTCTTCGCTGAAGTCGCGTATATACGCGCTTCCTCCGCGGCGAAGTAGCGTATAGATCTTCAATGATTACAGAGCTGCATACTTCATCAGATCAGATGTTTAATTCAGATTTGCCCTTTTCACTTCAGTCAAATGTTCGCCTCATCACAGATCTAGGCCTTCCATAAGCAGATCTAGCAGATACAAGTGCATTTCAGATCTAGATCCCCTTCTTCATCATTGGTGCATCATACCTTCAGATTTGTCTTCAAGTGTAACCCTTTCCATTCAGATCTACTTCAGAGAGAAGTATTCATTCAAGCTCAGACATCTTGCACCCACACTCCTGATTTGCACAATGAAATTCTTCTCCTTATATAGGTTTATCCTTTTTCAATACCACGGGCCCCTTTTTCAATACCACGAGCCAAACCAATACCACGAGCCCAAAACTACCTGGACGGGGTCATTTAGGCGGATCATTACCCAATACAATGGGTCAGTACCATGGTGGTTACCCTTAGTTTTGCACTTTTTGAGCGCTTTAGCCCATACGCGACTTGGCACGTTCTTTTCCGCGTGCATACGCGACTTCCCTTAGGCCAATCCGCGTATACCAAGAGACATACTCTTTTTCATCATACTTTGAGTATATTCTGAAATCCTTTCTTCATAGCCTTCTGTACACACTGTAGAAACATCATATTTTCTTCATCAGGAACACATTCTCTTAAGCACAACTTCATCAAGAAGTTTTCATCATCTTCATCAAGTGGGTTGCCTTTCAAGTACAACACTCAGCATCATATCATCAACAAACATCATATCACATCAGATTTACATCATTTACCAAGTCCATCAAGTCAAGAATAACTTCATCAGGTGGATTGCCATCAAGGACAACACATGTCAACAGTCGCATGTCTTCATCTTCATTTATGGGTTGCCAATCAAGGACAACACTCGCATCATATTTCCAACTCCAGCACGTAAAGTAACACCTGCAAAACCTTGTTTTTGTAGCATCCGAGTTGAGTCATCATTGTATTCATGGAGTCTATCCTGCATCCTTTCCCACCCTACTATAGCCCTCCATTCTTTTTGCTTGGTTCCTCTCTTGTGTCGCATCTCATGACCTTCAGCCCCACTGTCCCCTGTCCCTTTCGATATTGTGTCAGTCGCTGCCATGTCATTCATGCCTTTTATGCTCTAACAAGGGAAGTCGTCCATTCGCCACTCCATCCTTCCCATTTCCACCATCATCATTAGTGTCAGTCTGTCCGTCGCTCTATTGCTCTTCTCTCGTGCCTTAGTTGAGGATCTCTCATTACCTCACCCATGGACTTCCTTCGCTTCATTATCGCCTTCTTCATTCCACATTGCTCCAGGGCGGTGTACCTAATTCCGCCTCTTTCCACTTCCTATCGCAGCCTCGGATCGTGCAAAGGATCTCATTTCCTTGACTTGATTGTTTCTCCACTCCAAATTCTTTCAAAGATGATCAAGATCCGTAGACTTGATGATTCAAAGGATGCAGCAATAGCTCTTGGTGATTCCTGTGTGAGATGTCTCACCATGAGGGTGGCCCCGCAGGCCCCCCCCACATGCCCGGATGACCTCTTCATTGCAACCCTCGATGTAGCTCCATATATTTGATGATGTCGGCCTTAGCCGCTTGCAGCGCCTCTTTGATTTGCATGTATCAGTCAGATTTTGTGAGCCCTTCCCCGCTTATAGGGGGCATTTGGGTTGTATTTGTATCTCATGTACTCAGATATTATTGTATAAGTCATGGTTGTTATCCCAGGCATAGCATGTATGTGGAATCCCTCGTTGTATTTTTATCTGGCTCATGTTTATGCCGGCTGTACTTTATGGTTCGGTCCCTTGTTTACTGGACACACTATTCTTTTGTACTTTGTCTCGGTGGGCATAGGTATGCCTCCCCCTCCGCCTTTAGCACAGGTACCCTCTCATAAAAAGAGACTTGTTGCACCTGCAAGTCTCGTCTCCTCAGGGTCTAGTTCTTCAGCACCTTAGTCTACCTCACATTTCTCTCTCTGAATTCCCTCTTGATGTCTAGTGATTGAGTTCTTACAATGTACTTCGGTCATACGATTTGCTCCTAACACTCGCACGCTGGGGGGCAATCTTTTACACCATTTTTTGGTCATCTAACCTCTTATCATTAGATTTACCCAAGTACACCATGTAAGACCAATTTTACCCTAAGTAAAATTACTTTCACTATGTAAAATAACTTAATAAACCACATTTATTAGGTTGTTTATGGTCTAAACAGGAAACCCCAAAAGGAAATATTAAACAAACCTATTTTGTTTGATTTTCCTCATGGAATAATTAACTAAACCATAATTTAATTATTATTCCTAGTCATATTTAACCCAAAACAAAGAAATTAATTAGATAAACCTTTATTTGTCTTATTATTTTCTAGGAATAATTATTTAAATCTTATTTAGATAATATTCCTTGTTAAATATGACCAAATCACCTACAAATAATTAAATAAATCATTATTTATTTAATTATCCTTCAACCACTTCCTTAAAAAGATAAATAAATCATTTATTTATTTATTATTAACAAATAAAGGGATTTGACCCAGGTCAAATACTTTTTCCCTCCAACAAATATAATAAAATATTCCATAAAAAGTGGATCTAGATCTGGTTAACCCATGCACCAAGATCTAGAATGACCCAATATTTTGTTATAAATAGGAGGGTTTTTCTACCATTCTTCACCTTTTGTTGCCTATTAGATCACTCTGGATCTAAACTCTTGGTCTGACTTTGAGCCATTATCATTGTCATATTTTCATTATTTGCTGTGTGAGCTCCCTTTGAGTTCTATCTTTGTCTGGGTTTTCTACACCAACAGGAGAGAGAAATGCTAGATCTGAAGTGCCGAGGACTTCCAAGAACCCATCCCATTGAGGAGAATTGGAAACATCTTCTTGTTTTCCTCCCAAGTGCCCTTAATACAAAAATTCTTTCAAAAATTGTTCTTGTCTTGTCTATTGGATATATGGAGCAAACCCTTCTTTTTACTGCTTAATGTCTTTCTATGCATAGATCTAGTTTTTTGCAGCTCTTGTCTTGATCAACTAACTGCAGATCTGAAGATATTGGCAGCCATCTTTGATGTTAGGGCTATTAGTTATGCATAGCTAAAGTGGTATTTTTTCGTACACTTCGACAAAGGATTCATACTAACACTCTTCATTAAAGGTCACTCAAGGAAAGAGGTGGGATTCCTGCTCAGGAACACCCTGTGCTATACAACACTGTAGACTTAGCTAAACAGCTTAAGCATGCTTGGAATTTCAAATGACAAATCCAGATCTAAATAGATCACAAATCAATAATCCAAAAGCCTCCTCTAATGTTGCCTTCATCTTCATTATATAGTTTGTGAACCTTCCCATGCCTTGGCCCACCTCATAATTGTGCTATACATGTGGACATAGGTCTCCATGTTGACTATGTTATCTCTCCATGATCTCCATCATGTGTGAATGTAATGATCACCCTCTCCATCATGTGTGCATTAAATGCACTACTCCATCATCTCATCATGAATGCTCTATGATCTTACATTTGATTCCTTCCTTGATCTTAGTTGATTGATTCAACCTCCATGATCTTTCTCATTAATGAGACATGATCTCCACTCCTTTCACATTAAGTAGCTGCTCCAATACTCCATTATGTAGATCTAGATCTAAAATATCCACATACATACAAAAAATGTAGATTTTATTTATCTTTGGGGTTTTTGGGTCCCTCCACCCTCTTATTTACTTAATTAATTAAGTTTATTAAGAACTCTAATATTCCAATTATCTTGTGGAAAAATTGGGAATATTACAGTCCTCCCCAGAAAAATGTTGCTTGACCTCAAGCAACTGCAAAAGTGGATGCTACAGCAAAAATCCTCCCTCCAAATGGCATCCTCATATGGAAGGCCTCCCCATCTGTCACAATGTGTCATGGATGTCCAACTCCAAAGTTGCCTCTCTAGAATTTCTAGAATGGCCTCCAATTTAAAAGTTAGATACCCTTCCTTATCAATGAATATCCAAGTGGCAACCATATGATGACAAAATATCTCCTCTACACATGAGATACATAAAATGAAGTGGTTCATTCCTAAAGTGGAAAGTCCCAACTCATGAACTATCTCTCCAACCCATAATACGTAGAGTAGATTGCATTTATCAATGCTCACATCATTAGCCATGTTGGCCATGTAGGATCCAAACATCACATCAACATAGTGAAAAATAAGAAGTAGAGACATATGGATGAACATGAATAATGTCAAACCATATTCTCCTAATAACAGCCAACGCAACAAATCCTCCTGCTGCCATGCTAGATCATCATGAAAACAAACAAGAGAGCCATAATCTCTCAAAAGGAGCCACCACAACAATGCTTCTTTTTGACATGCCAAACCTGCATCAATATAAATGTGAGAGCCATACTCTCTTAACATAAGCCACCGCAACAATGCCTCTTGCTACCATTCCACATCATCATTGTACCAAATGTAGTGGCCATATTCTCTCAAGAGAAACCACCTTAATAAGGCATCTTGATGCCCCATCACATCATCATCATACCATGTACAATGACCATAATCCCCCAACAGAAGCCAACATTGTAAGGCCTCCTGTTGTGCCATCCTCCAACAATGTTATGTAATGTATGGGAATAATTCAGTCCATACTACCCCAATAGTAACCATAGAAACAAAGATTCTTGCTGCCTCCTTACATCATCATGATGCAAGTCATGGAGCAACAATATAGTAATGGACATGTGAAATGTCTCATCAACATAATACAAACAAGATCCCTTATGCCACAGTAGGTGAGAATTATACTTTCTCCCAAACCCAAGTACATACATGAACATGAGATACATCCAAAACAGAAATACATGTAAAGACATGAGACATATCCCAAACAAGATTAAATACAAGGACATAAGATATATATGTGATTTCCAAACTCTCTCATCAACAACCAAAGTGACCATGCCTTTTTCTTCTGCATTCTTCCAATGATGTGAAAGGCATGAATCAGAAAAATATGACCCATTGGGTGGTAACCATACTCACCCAAGAGAAACCAGCACATCCATGCTTCTTGCTGGCCTATCTCATATATCTGCAAGTGGTTTGGCAACCCCTTTCTCCACATCATCATCCATTGATCCCAATGAGGATGATGGATCTCATTCTGCAAAAACTTGGTATCCCCCATTATAGGACACCAACCTCCTCAAACTGTTGAAGAAATTTTCACTCCATGATATGTTGAAGTGCACCTCCAAAGATACCTCTCCATGAGATCCTCTTCTCATCAATGGGCCTCCAAAACCAATAAGGTTTTGGATTTTCTGCAGGTAGAAGTTTCTCTTTGAGCTGTGAGATGCTCATTGAGAAAGTGTCATCTAGAAAGGAGAAAATATTCCTCATCTCAATATGTCTACCATATATCATCTTTTTCTCCATTTCTTCATGAATGAAGTTGCCATTTATTTTCTCCCATAAGGAATGGGTCCTCTTCTTCTCATTGTTTCTCATTAATAGCATTGTAGATCTGCAAGGTAAAATTTATGCTTTCAAAAAGGCACAATGTTGAACTCATAGCCAGCCATTGTACATAGGATCATACTCATCCCATATTTTGAAACTCTACATTTCAACTCAAAGGATTGAATTTAGCTCATCAATGACAAACTAGGATGGTTCTTCATCTCTTCCTTGATTAGATCAAGGGTCCTCTGTGCAGTGAAATGATGCTGCTCCAAATCAGCATGGTGTTCTAACCCTTGGTCATGCAAAAGCCCTGATGGCATGTCCCCATAAGTTTAAATAAGAGGTACCGAAACAATATGAGATGAAAGTGGTTGCATACCTTGGATCAAATGATGTGTGGGAACCTCTTGCAAGACCATAATAGTTCCTCCAATCGAAACAATACTCCCTCCAACTACTGGTAAGAGTGATGGATGCACTTCTACAAATGTACTAGTGTTGGTATCTGTCTCCTCCTCATCATGCATCTCATGAGTAATGAATGGGGCTCCAAATATCAATAAGTCAAAACCATCTTGCAAAGATGCAAGTGATCCTCCTCTTGATGTAAGCACATCTGCAGCTGGTGGTGGTAGAGGCTCCTCCTCCTGAGTGATACCGAGGACATCTTCTCTTGAATATTCATTCACTATCTCCGTGATGATGGGAGATGTCACTATGTGAGATGTCTCTGGTTTCTTTCTACCATATATCTTCTTCAGTCTTTGAATAAAATCTACATAAGTAGGCACTTTCACATGTGACAAGTGACTGAACCACCAATCTCTTGCTTCACCATCTAGGTGCAGCACTGCAAACTCCACAACCTCTCTTTCTGAAATAAGATATTTTAGAAAGAATGTAAATAATTCTTCCCTCCAAGCCCTCAATGTGCTTGCGGAAGATCCATCAAATGTAGGTAAGAAGAATCTATGCCTCTTTCTTCTATTGCTGCTTCTAGATCTCCTCTCTTCTTTGAGTTCCAAAAACTATTGGAGAGAGATATTCTCCTTCAATGCTCTAGGTTGTGACTTGTATTCAGATAGATATTCACTTAGGGTCTCATGCCCCAAGCCTTCGTCATATTTAGACCAGTCCTCTTTCTCAAAGAAATTGGATCTAGTGGAATAATTTGAAGCTCTTTTCTTCTCTGGTCTTCTTTGTTACTGAAAATAAGTACTAGGACCTTCTTCATCTTCAAACCTTTTTGAGGTTTCCCTTTTCCTTTCTCTTCTTCTTTCATTGATCTCCTTAGAGATATCCTTCATAGATCTAAAGAAATATGAGTTATTACTTAATCCCTCCATAGTATATCTCTACTATCTAATTTTCATATGTTGTCAATTATGTCCACAAGCTGAGCCAAAGATCATTCTCTGATGCCACTGTAATATCCCAAAATGGATTAATGCATTGATACTGAAACACAATATGAGAACTGCAGCAAAGTAAAAATAAATCTAAATACACAGAATAATTCACATAAATAGTTGAGCCATTTTATTATATAGGAGGTGAATATAAATTACAACAATGCTCAAAATATGATACACTCAAGCCAAAGGGATGGCCTAGACTGACCCTGAAAACATGCCAAAGCAGGCACTGCGTAATTGGAGAGATGCTGGAAGAAAATATTTCATTGTCCCTTTAGAAAATGATTTGCATATGACTGTTGGATAAATAGGAAAATGTATATCTATGGAAATCTGGAGCTCTGATGATGCCAAGATTCTAGATCTGGGCTCTATGATGGCAACCCAAGATAACCCACAAAGGAAATTCCAGATCTATGAGATTGGAAATTTACCCTCTTGGGGTTTGATCCCTGGTCTACTGGGTTATGGATATCTGAAGCTAGATCTGACAAATATATGGATGAAATATGTCACAAGATTAGATCTAAGCTTGAAGGGTTGATCCCTTCACTAGATCCTCAAGCTAGAAGCTCAAGATCTAAATCCTTAATGCTCCTCTGAAGATTGCAGCTGTTGCTACAAAATTACTCACAAAAACTGCGTTGTAAAGAAAGGAGGCTCTCTACCTAGTGAAAAATATGGCTATGAAGCTCAAGACTGATGGAAATAATGCATACAATGTGAAGGAATGGTCCTCCACTAGATTACTAGTTGAAATGCTAGCAACTTCCTTTCTCCCTTGGATCTACAAGAATGAACTACACAATTCCTGATGGAAACATTGCTGCTGGGAGATGAATAATAGATGGCCTGATGCCTGATATAGATATGAAGCACTGGAAGGATGATATTGAAGCCCAAGGTGATAGGATAAATCCCTCACCAGTTCCTTAGCTAAAATACTGAAGGACAACCTCCTCCTCTCAAACCGATCTTCAGAAATGTGCAATTTCTAAATATGGATGTTCCATAGAAAGTAGGAACAATATGGCACCAATGCAGGATTATGAATGTAGTGCAAACACTCTTCCTTAAAGGCCACTCAAGGAAAGAGGTGGGATTCCTGCTCGGGAACACCCTGTGCTAAACAACACTGTAGACTTAGCCAAACAACTCAAGCATGCTTGGAATTTCAAATGACAAATCTAGATCTAAATAGATCACAAATCAATAATCCAAAAGCCTCCTCTAATGTTGCCTTCATCTTCATTATATAGTTTGTGAACCTTCCCATGTCTTGGCCCACCTCATAATTGTGCTATACATGTGGACATAGGTCTCCATGTTGACTGTGTTATCTCTCCATGATCTCCATCATGTGTGAATGTAATGATCACCCTCTCCATCATGTGTGCATTAAATGCACTACTCCTCCATCATCTCATCATGAATTCTCTATGATATTACATTTGATTCCTCCCTTGATCTTAGTTTACTGCTTCAACCTCCATGATCTTTCTCATTAATGAGACATGATCTCCACTCCTTTCACATTAAGTAGCTGCTCCACTACTCTATTATGTAGATCTAGATCTGAAATATCCATATACATATCTCAAAAGTGGATTTTATTTATCTTTGGGGTTTGTGGGTCCCTCCACCCTCTTATTTACTTAATTAATTAAGTTTATTAAGAACTCTAATATTCCAATTATCTTGTGGAAAAATTGGGAATATTACACTCTATAGTTGAAAGAACCACTACATATTGTCTTTTTCTCATCCAATTGTGTGCACCTCCAAATAGGCTAAACACATACCCACTTGTAGATCTTCTTTGATCCAGATATCCAACCTAGTGTGCATCAATAAAGTCATGGATGTCCAAAAATATATCCAATCCTAGTCTTCATAGCACAAACCATAATCACTAGTGCCACACAAATATCTGAAAACTCACTTCACTGTTGTCTAATGCTCCTTCCCTGGTTTTGACATAAATATGCTCTGTTAGGTCCCTGTAATTTGTCAGATTGGCAAGAAAAAATGTACAAGGGTAACATCAAACCAACTTTGGAGTCCTAGGACCTAGCCTTCCTAGACTCAGAGAGGGCTCTCTCTATATTTGTATAAAATATGTAACTCGTTTGTTTTAGGATGTTGATTTTAGGCTAGTTATAATGACATGGTTTGTTTGTTTCTTTGTTTGGTTGGGTAGATTGTCAAGTAGAACAGATATAGTAAGAGAGATTCAGACCATTAGGCTATGGAGTCTGCAAAAGGTCTTGAAAAGTACAACAATAAGTCAAGGGTGTTTCAGAGGGCAAGTTAACAAAGCCAAATGGATCTTCGAAGCTTACGTGAGTGAAGTGGACATTAAATTGTGAACATATTAGGTGTAAAGGGAAATTAAGAATCCTTTAACAAACACTTTAACGAGAAGGGCCTTTAAGGTCACTATTCATAATGAAATATCCAAAGACAGGGCATACCATAAACTTCTTTGATCAAATTTCACCAGATAACAATCCAGCAAACCCTAGAGAGTAAGGAACTTGTAACTTCTCTAGTGATTTCACCTTCAGGCAAAGAAAACATTCAAGATAACATATAGTAATGATCAAAGAGCAGGGAAATCCTAAATTCCTTAATCAAACTACAAATACCTTAAAAGTGACTATTCAAAATAGACAAAACGGCAAGGCAAACCATAAACCTCTTCAACCAAACCCTAATTAGGAAACTTCAAAGAAAATACCTCAAAAAGAATGTTTTAAGTTATACCAAAGGACAGGGCTAACCATAAAATTCTTTGGCATTGGCTCCATTAAATCATTCTTAAGAAAAACAAGTTGAGTGGGACTAGAGAGCAATTAAGAATTCTCTAATCTAACCTAGCAGAGGAAAACATTAGAGCAATAAAAGAAGACAGACTTAAGGTGCTTCTAACAACATATCTTAAGATAAATTTTCTATTATATTGCAAGAGAAAGATGCACAATATGGAAACATAAGAAGACAAGTTTAAAATAAGAGAAAACATCACCATTAACCATGTTCATGAATCTTGCAAATGTGCTTGTCTCATTGATATTCAGTCCAAAACCTTCACAATGCTCCAAAGCCAAAAAACCCCTTACAACTCAAAGTCTACGAAGTTTATATCAAAAATCAACAAACATGAACAATGAGGCCTCCATGCAATATTCAACTTGCAAAGGAGGGTCAAAACCCTAGCTAGGATTTCAAAATTTCATTAATTACACATAAATGTCATTTTGTCCTATGAGACCATGCAAGGCCCAAGGCACAAATATCCTAACTTAATATATGCAAAAATAACTCCTCAACTAATTTTGGAGATATTTTCCTATTAAGCCTTCAAAATCTATTTTTAATTTACTCCTTGTGTGTTTTGTTGAATTTCAAGCAAGGGCGCAGTGGTAAGGTTCAAGGGCGCAACACCAAAACTAGGAAAATTGCTCTTTTTGCAGTTGAGATTTGGAGACCTTCCCGGTGTCCAAATGAGCTCCATGATAGCTCATTGGAAAGAAGGTACTATCTAGTTTCCAAAAATTCCTTTAGTTTCCTGATTTTTGTCCATTTTACTAATAAAAAACCACTTTTTTCAATACTTCTTAGGATGTAGAGCCAGTGCTGAAAAGAGGGCAGAAAGGTGATTGTTTTCTTGTTTTTGGCACTTTTGGAGGACCAGTTCTGCTCCAAATGACTTGAAAATTTGTGAGGGTGATGTAATTGGCCTAAGGATCATGAAAATGTAAATTTTTCCTCCATTGTGTGCCCCAAAAAAAATCGCAACGCCAGTGGTGATGCGCGCTTGGCCCTTCTTTCTGCAAACAAAACAATCAAAACTTCAAAAAACTCAAAAAGATGCCAAAATTGGATTTTAACCTACTGATTATGTTTGGGATGATTGTAGGGATGAATCATCAATAATGTCCAACTTTTCTTTGTCCTTTTCCTCTTTTAGGGCTTGAATCATTGCAAGGGCTCTTTTGAGCTTGTCCCTTGCAATCTTGTTTCTTAAGGCATAATGCCTTGCCATCTTCTTTTGCATGTCAAGGTCTCTCTTGGTCTTCTCTGGCTAATCCTCCAAGTGCACATTTGCCATCTCTAGCCAAGATTCCCTATCATAGTCTGTTTCCATGGCAAGCAACTCACTTGGAGTGAGTTTCTCTGGCAATACTGTCTCTTGCTCTCTTTCTTTGGCAAGGGTTTTCTTCAAACCAATTGTCCTTGACCTCCTCCTAGGAAGTTTTTCTTCCTCATCCTCCATGTCCTCATGAGTGTCCAAGATCTCATCTAGCTTTGCCTTGGCTTTTCTAGCCTCTTTCCGAGCTCTAATCTCACAAATGGCTTTTTCTATCTCCAACTTCTTGTTTTCAACCTCAAAGAAGTTTATGACATTCTTAGCCTTACTAATATTAGCTTGTAGATCCCTAATCTGAGCATCTTTGCTTTTGAGCAGCATGTTTGTGACCTCTCTTCATTATCATCATCACTTTCAAGGTGAATTACTCTTTTTCAATTTCATGTTGATCCTTTTTTTCATCAATGTCTTTCCCTACAACCTTTTCCTTACCTTTGTCAAGTTGTTTTGTTGATGATGAAGTCATGGCCCCTTTCCTCTTAAGGGCAACAAACACATGCCTATTTCCCCTTTGGTAGGTCAAAGGAAAAGGTTTTATGTTAACCATGTCAATGTCATCTATCTCACTGCCCTCTTTACTACCATCTTCTTCAATGCTCTTTTCCTCACTAACATCTTCCTTACTACCATCTTCCTCACTACCATTTGTCTCACTGCCATCTGCCTCATTGCTCCTTTCCTCACTGTTTGATGAACTAGTACCATGGGATGATGGTGAGGGATTGTGAAAAGGTGATGAAGGAGGGTCATCATGGGGTGAAGGAATGTGAGTGGATCGAGATGTATGATCAACAGGAGGTGATGGAGGAGTAGGAATGGGAGGATGAGATGATGAAGGTGCATTTTGCTGCTGATGGCCTCGTGGAGTGGTAAAAACCTCATGGGAAATGAAGGTCTCCCATGGAATACCTTTCTGTTGTAGTTGGTTCATAACAACCATTTTAATAAGTGAGTGACGGAAGAGGCTTTGCATCTGCTGAGGATAGTCTCTCTTTTGTAAAATATAGGACATTTTATCAATGCTTATGTAGAGGTAATAAGGTATGTGCAACATCCTCACTCTAGTAAAATGCATAAGTAGCTTGATGTGGTATGAGTAAAGACAGGAGAACCTTCCCTCACATGTAAAATACTTCATGATAATTCTCATCATAGGTGCATATCTATCAAGAAAATGTGAGAAAGGAAAGATGGATTTATTGTGGTCTTTGTACCTAAGCTTTAGGTAGGGTTCAAAGTAGCTCATGTCTAGGTTTTCCTGCTTGAACCATTTCTCACCCGCACTTGGTATCCCAGTGGAATTGGCAATATCATATGTAGATAGCTCAAAGGTGACCCCTATAAGGTTAAATTGTTTGTCATGCAAGTTAATGATAAAGATTCTAGTTAGCTCAAGGTGGTTTTGCACCTGCTGCACCTTTTCACAAAAATCAAAGCATCCTGCATGCTTGAAACAGGAAACGGTAAGGGGAGATGCCATTAGCTCCCTTGTGTTGATGGGTTAAAATATATTGATATTTCCACCTTTGTGCTCATGCCTCCATGGAATTTGAGCCTCTCCACCACTGCCACTGTCTCCCTCTTGTGACATGTTGAAAACTTTGTTTTGAAACACTAGAATTTGATGTGAAATTTGAGATGAAAGAGAAGGTAATGGAATGGTATTTTTTTGCAAGTGAAGGGACAGAGTGTTATGAAGGAAATGGATTTAGGGGGTAAATTATATGAATAAAAACCTTCAAAACACCCTAATTCACCCTTGTCTTGACTCATACTCTTTATAGGCAGATGAAGAAATGAAAAAAAATGATTGCAAGTTTAAACACCTAGGGTTTCTTCTGAGGGTTTCAACTTATTTCAATTAAAAATCATCAAAAAGCTTGAAAATGTGGTTAGGGAATCCAATTACCATTTATCATTGCCTTGGAAGACCTCGGAGGAAGCTTGAAAGTAGCTTGAGGTGACTTGAGTGGTTAAATTACTTAGAAAGCCCTCCTGGCCAAGTGTGCAGCGCCGAGGCTAACCGCGCAGTGCCGGTGCTAAGGGCGCAACGCTTACTTCCAGGCATGCAATGCCAATGTAATTTGTATGGAGTATATTTTCCAAGGGTGCAGTGCCCGATCCTAGGCACACAACGCCAATGTGAGCGTGCAGTGCCACAAAAATTCTGCCCAAATTTGCTTGAAAACTCAAAAAACTTCTCTCCTTGATAATTCTAACGCTTTGCAAGGGCACAATGATTGATATGAGATGAAAAATAAACTTTTATAGACTAGGTAATTTGATTTAAATAATGGAAACCCACTTTCTAATGTCTAAAACCCTTTTTCTCCTTTTCACTGATATTCCTTTATACTTTTTCCTGTAGGTTATTGAAATCACTGAATTAGCTTTTCTTTTGGTCTTTGAGACTTGACATGTTTATTTTGATAATTTTGTGATGATTTACACATACCAGCATCCTCAAACCTTCTGTGGTTTCCATTATGAAGTTCAACTCAACTTTTCACCTTTTCTCACTAACCTTTTTACACTGTTTGCATGGAGGTTTTCTTAAGTTATAAATTTGACTCTTCTTGGCTCCTTTTGACTTGATATGTTCAGTTTGACACCTTTGGGATTCAAACACAATGCAACATCTTCAAAAACCTCTTTTTTTACCACCTTGAAGCTCAAATCATCCTTTGCTCATTTAGGCATGACAAGCCCATTTTTTAACAAGTTTGGGATCTGGTCACACAGTGGCATCTTCAAAATCCTTTTTCTTCCACCATGGAGTTCAAATCATCAGTTCACCTTATCTAACCACTTTCCCAAACCCTAGGTGTTTGGAGTGCTTTACAACAATCGTTAGTGTTGTCTTCTAAGTTCTTTACAGCCCTTTCAAGTTCATTCATTTTTGTCTAGTTCATCTCACCCTTTTTCCTATATCATCAATAGTCTCTGATAGACTTTATTCATGTTTGGTTTTTTGTGCCTCCTTTAGGTCATTTCTACAATTGATCACTGTTTGGCATTCTATTGGACCATCAAGCTCAAAAACTCTAATTATCTATAAAAACAAGTGTTTTCCTTTATTATTTGTTGCAGGTTGTCTTTATTCAGGAGCAGACCACCTACCTTATCAGTACTTTCTGCTGATAGACATTTCAACACTCCTGTAGAAGTGTTAAGGTTTGCATTTACCTCTTGCAGAATTTGAACTTGATAAGGTAGTATTCTTTGGAAACTTTTAGGTCTTCCTTGACTAACCATATCTTGATATTCCATTACATCTAAGCCATATTCTAGCAAAGGAAAAGCAGTGTTTGAAACACTAATGATGACCTTAAAACATGTGAAACCCTAATTGACCTACTGGGAGGGTTCTTTGACCTAATATTGACTAAAAATTGGCTTGGAGGCTTCAAGTGAAAAACAGAGTATTGTCAAAGGTGTTGTATTGAAGATCCAAAATCCAATATACTTGATTTATCTAAAGAGCCTACAAAGATAGTTTGAAACCATAAATGCTTGAGGAACTTGGGGAACATGGAATGAGTAGGCTATAGGAAACCCTAGAGGGAAAGTGGAGTTTATGGATAGGGGAAAAATAGGACAATGAGATTATAGGCAGAGAAGGAGGGTGAAAATGAGAGGTATCAGCCCATAAGGAGTTTGTAGGAGTAACGGGCTGACCATGAAATGGAAAAATGATATAATAGTGAAAAAGTTTCTATAAGGATAATGAAGGCAGTGAGATTTTTGAAACTCATAATATTTTAGGAAGGTTGTTTTCAGAAATCTAGAACCAATCTATAGTCATCTACAAATAGTGAAAAATACTGATTACTAATAGCTCAACACTTCCATTGCATGTGCAATGTCTGGTCTAGCACATACCATTGCATACATCAGTCTACCCACTGCACTTGCATATAGAATACGGGACATGTCATATTATTCTTCTTGTGTCTTTGGAAACTATTGAACAAATAAATTTACACCTACAGGAATAGGAACCTTCACCAGTTTACTATCTTGCATATTGAACCTATGCAATATTGTCTCAACATACTTCCTTTGGTTTAACCAGATCTTCCTCTTTTCCCGATCTCATTTAATTTCCATGCCGGAATTATAGTTTGCAGAACCAAGATCCTTCATTTCAGATTTGGAGAAAAATAGGGTTTTCAAATCCTAGATAATTTCTTTGTCATTTCCAACCAGCAACATATCATCCACATAAAAGACCAAATAAATAACATGATCACAAATTAATTTAAAATATACAAAGTGATCCCCTTTGCTTCTGGTGAAGCAAAGTCCCCATATATATGTATCAAATTTCTAATATGACATCATTGGTGACTTTTTAAACCCATATAGAGACATTTTTAACATGCATCCTATTTTTTCTTACCCTTCACCACAAAGCCTTGAGGTTGCTTCATGTAGATCTCCTTTTCTAGATCCACGTGAAGAAATGTTTTCTTCACATCCATCTGTTCTAACTAAAAATAAAATGGAACAATAACAAATAAAATTAATCTAATATAAGTTACATTGGAAACAAGAAAAAAAATATCACCAAAATCAATTCCCAACACTTAGCAATAACCTTTTGCTACCAGTCGAGCTTTGTATTTCTCCACCTTTCCTTCTGCATTCATCTTCTTCTTAAATACCCATTTTCTTCCAATGGGTTTCCTTCCATCCAAAAACTCCACCAAATCCCATGCCTCATTTTTATGGAAGGATGCCATTTCATCAACCATGACCTCTTTCCATAGTTGTCCATCCTCTGAATCCACTACCTCCCAGATAGTTCTGGGATCATCACTAGTGATAGATAAAGAAAAAATTGAATAGAAAGAAAATGGAATATATCTTTCTGGTTTCCTTCTTTCTCGAACTGATATTCTCACAACTCGAGTTTGTGGCTCTTCCTCTTCTGAATCTTCTTCTGCTGTAGAGTCTGATTCTTCCTCCTTTAGCTCAAATTCTATCTTCTCAGGGTCCTTTGGTAGGAATTCATGTTTAATAACATTTTTCACCTATCTAAAAACCACATCTCGATTGTACACAACATTCCTTTTTATTAGGTTCCAAAGCTAATAACATTTTAAAACATCCTTATACCCAATAAATATGCACCTTTCATATTTACTATCCAACTTGGTTCTTTTCTCCTTTGGAACATGTACATATGCATCACAACAAAATACCCTCAGATCTGAAAGAGAGGGTTTCTTACCAACACATACCTCATGTGGAGTCTTATCCTCAAACACTGATGAAGGTGATCTGCTAACCAGGTAACATGCAATCTCCACTACCTCTACCCAGAATTCCTATCATAACCCAGTATCGTTGAGCATGCTTCTTTCCTTTTCCATCAATTTGATATTTATTATTTCTGAAACTCCATTTTGTTGATGTGTATATGGAGTAGTATTCTATCATTCTACACCACACTTCTTAGATAACTCTTCGAATTAATTCTTGTAGAAATCTCCACCATTATCTGTCTGCAACACCTTTATCATCTTCTCTGTTTGGTTTCCCACTAGAGCCTTAACTTATTTAAACCTGTCAAAAACTTCATATTTATTCCTAAGGAAATATATCCATGTTTTCCTCAATAATTCATCTATAAATGAAACATAGTACACAAACTTACCCAATGATGGAACCGACAGAGGTCCACACACATCATTGTGCACAAGCTCTAATATATTGTTTTCCCTCTTATCACCAGAAGGGAAACTCACCCGATTTTTCTTGCCATATACACAATTTTCACAGAAATCGAAATAAACAGAGAAATTGGACATACCTTCTACAATACCATTACCATGCAATATTCAAAGTCCCTTCTCTCCAATATGTCCAAGCCTTTGATTCCATAACATGGTATTTTCTCCAGAGACCACTAGGATTTCTGCTCCACTTTCGAGAACCACAAAATGGTTGCACCCATCAATAACAGTTCTACCCAAAAGCTTGTACAGGGTTCCAAACTGAAATCCCTGCATTAATAACAGCTCCCTAAAACATCTTGTAGGTATCTTTCTTGAACACTTTTTTTAGACTTGAATCATCCATATTGCTTATAGAAATCATATTTCTAGCCAACGCAAGAATATGAAAAATACCAGGAAGTGTTCTAATCCTTCCACCTTGCAACTTCAACTTAAATTTTCTGTGTCCAACGATTTTGACCTTACTATCATCCCCTAAGAATACATCACCGCCATCATACTTATCATACTCGCAGAATCACTCTGTATGGGGAGTGAAGTGAAAGGATGCACCTGAGTTAATCAAACATGCCTCCTGATCTACATGTGTATTTGAAGAAGAAGAAAAGTACACATCCCCACCTTCATCTGATGTGGTTTTCGCCTCTGCGAAAGGAGCATTATCTGATCCATTTCCTTTTTCAGGAGCTTTAGATATACAATATTTTTTTAAATTCCCTTCATTTCCACATTTATAGCACACCTCTATAGGATTTCCTGGAGATTTAGATCTCCCTCTAGATTTATATCTCCCACTTGAGAACCTTTTTTTTCTTTTTTCTTTTTCTGGGACTGTCCTCGTACAGACAAGGAATTTACATTCAGGCCCTTCGTATTTTTCCGCCTCATTTCCTCTAATAACAAGGCTAAGAAAATTTCATCAAACTTCAAGGTAGTTGTATTTCTACCTATTGCAACAACCAGACTATCCCACGAATCTGGTAGATAACACAACAAACTCATGCACTTATATTCATCTGAAATTTTAATATCAGTAGATAACAATTGACTTACCATAGCATTGAAGGCATTAAGATGCTCTGTCACTGAGTCTCCATCCTTCATCCTTAGGTTATACAAACTTTTTCGTCGAAAAAATTTATTCACTAGAAACTTAGATTGGTAAAAAGTGCCTTACTTGTCCCACAAAGCCTTCGTCGTAGCTTACCCGGATACATTCAATAATAATGAATCTGAGATACACAATCACATTTTTCTCTTTAATTTTTTATCCATCTTCGCCCAATCTTCATCTTGTAGGTTTTAACCTTGTATAGAAATTATTTGAAAACAAATTTTTAAAAATAGAAAATAAAAAATAGCAAAAGTATAAAACAGATATTTTCCCCTGGATCCCAAACCGAGACTACCATATTTTTTTTTTCAATATATTCCTTTTAGTGTTACAACACATATATACACGCCGAAGCATTCACAAACTCCAATCCATTAACTCTGGATTAGAACATAACCGTAGTTCCCTTGAGCAGATCTACAAAATACCAGGAGCAAAAAACCATCATGCCCAAAAAACCATGTGCAAACCCATGTATAAAACCATAGACAGGCCTGCCCACCTAATATAGGGTCCAAAAATATAACACACACCCAATACACACCCAAAATTCTCCCACTTGTTGTTTTATTTCCACAGGGTGCCACTTGAGAGCTTAGTCATTGGTCCAGCCCTGCAACACCAATTGTTTCTCTACACCAAGAGAAATTATCAGTGCTCCCAGACTTCGGCAATGCATTTGCAACATTCTTCAAAGTGTCCACATTTACCAGCAACACTTTAGTTATCCTCAACCATATCTCTCATAAAGTGATATTGAACATCAATGTGCTTTGTCTTTGAATGATAAGCAGGGTTCTTAGCCAAGAAAATTTCACTTTGGCTATCATAGTCTATCCTTATAGCTCGTTGCACCAATCCCATACTTAAACACAATCTCTACAACCAAACTGATTTTTTTCTTTCATGGCTGGCTACAATGTATTTTGCCTCTGTCGTTGAAATATCCAATACAGACTGTATTTGACTCATCCAATTGACTGCACCCCCAAATAGGCTAAACACATACCCACTTTTATATCTTCTTTGATCCAGGTCTCCAGCCCAGTCTGCATCAACAAACCCACAAATGTCCAAAACTTTGTCCAATCATGGTCTTCCTTGGTAGCACGGACCATAATCACTAGTGCCATACAAATATATGAAAACCCACTTCATTGTTGTCCAATGCTCCTTCCCCGGGTTTGAAATAAACATGTTCAATACTCCCATTGCATGTGCAATGTCCCATATAGTACAAAACATTGTATACATCAGGCTACCCACTGCACTTGCATATGGAACACAAGACATATCCTCCTCTTCTTCTTGTGTCTTGGGACATTGTTCAATAGATATATTTACACCTACAAGAATAAGAACCTTCACTGGTTTACTATCCTGCATATTGAACCTTTGTAATACTGTCTCGACATACTTCATCTCCTTTAACCAAAGCTTCCTATTTGCCCGATCTCCCTTAATTTCCATGCCCAAAATATAGTTTGCAGCACCAAGATCCTTCATGTCAAAATTGGAGAACAATTGGGTCTTCAAATCCTGGATAATTTCTTTTTCATTTCCAACCAACAAAATATCATCCACATTCAAGACCAAATAAATAACATGGTCACAAATTAATTTAAAATACACACAATGATCCTCTTTTCTTCTGGTGAAGCCAAGTCCCCGTATATAGCTATCAAATTTCTGATACCATGTCCTTGGTGATTGTTTTAACCCATATAGAGACCTTTTTAACCTGTATAACAGTTCTTTCTTACCCTTCACTACATATCCTTCAGGTTGTTGCACGTAGATCTCCTCTTCCAGATCCCCGTGAAGAAATTTTGTCTTCACATCCATCAATTCTACTTCAAAATCAAATGCAGCAACAACAAATAAAAGTAATATAATAAAACCTTGGAAACAAGAGAAAAAATATCACCGAAATCAATTCCCAGCACTTGGGAATAACCTTTTTCTACCAACCGAGCTTTGTATTTCTCCACCTTACCTTCTTCATTCATCTTCATCTTAAACACCCATTTTATCCCAATGGGATTCCTTCCAGCCGGAAACTTCACTAGATCCCATGCCTCATTTTTTAGTAAGGATGCAATTTCATCAACCATGGCCTCCATATAGATTTTTCCTTCCTCTGAATCCACTACCTACCTGACAGTTCTGGGATCATCATCAGCTGAAATATTAAAGGACAACATCCTCCTCTCAAACTGATATTCAAAAATGTGCAATTTCTTAATATGGATGTCCTGCAGAAAGTAGGAACAATATGGCACCAATGCCTAATGATAAATGTAGTGCAAACACTCTTCCTTAGAGGTCACTCAAGGAAACAGATGAGATTACCACTTGGGAACAACCAGTGCTAAACACCACTGCAAACTTAGCTAAACAACTCAAGCATTCTTGGAATGTTAAATGAAAAACCCAAATCTAAAGAGATCACAAATCAATAATCCAAAAGCCTCCTCTAATGTTCCCTTCATATTCACTATATAATTTGTGAACCTTCCCATGCCTTGGCCCACCTCATAACTGCGTTGTACATGTGGACATAGGTCTCCATGTTGACTGCACTGTCTCTCCATGATCTCCATCATGTGTGAATGTAATGATCACCCTCTCCATCATGTGTGCATTAAATGCACTACTCCTCCATCATCTAATCATGAATTCTCTATGATATTACATTTGATTCATTCCTTGATCTTAGTTGACTACTTCAACCTCCATGATCTTTCTCATTAATGAGACATGATCTCCACTCCTTTCACATTAAGTAGTTACTCCACTACTCCATTATGTAGATCTAGATCTGAAATATCCACATACTTACATCAAAATTGGATTTTATTTATATTTGGGGTTTGTGGGTCCCTCCACCCTCTTATTTACTTACTTAAATAAGTTTATTAAGAACTCTACTATTCCAATTATCTTGTGGAAAAATTGGGAATATTACAATCTGTAGTTGAAAGAACCACTACATATTGTCTTTTCTCATCCAATTGTGTGCAACTCCAGATAGGCGAAACACATACCCACTTGTAGATCTTCTTTGATCCAGATCTCCAACCCAGTGTGCATCAACAAAGTCATGGATGTCCAAAACTCTGTCCAATCCTTGTCTTGGTAGCACAAACCATAATCACTAGTGCCACACAAATATTTTAAAACTCGCTTCATTGTTGTCTAATGCTCCTTCCCTGGTTTTGACATAAATATGCTCAACACTCCCATTGCATGTGAAATGTCTAGTCTAGTACATACCATTGCATACATTTTTCTACCCACTACACTTTCATATGGACCACGGGACATGTCCTCTTCTTCTTATTGTGTCTTGGGAAACTATTGAACAAATAACTTTACACCTACAGGAATAGGAAGCTTCACCGGTTTACTATCATGCATATTGAACCTATGCAATATTATGTTGACATACTTCCTCTGGTTTAACCAGGTCTTCCTCTTTTACTGATCTCATTTAATTTCCATGTCGGAAGTATAATTTGCAGCACCAAAATCCTTCATGTCGAATTTGGAGAAAAGTAGGGGTTTCAAATCCTAGATAATTTCTTTGTCATTTCCAACCAGCAACATATCATCCACATAAAAGACCAAATAAATAACATGATCACCAATTAATTTAAAATATACAAAGTGAACCTCTTTGCTTCTGGTGAAGCAAAGTCCCTGTATATATGTATCAAATTTCTAATATGACATCATTGGTGCCTTTTTTAACCCATATAGAGACATTTTTAACTTGCATCCTAATTTTTTCTTACCCTTCATTGTAAAGCCTTCAAGTTGCTTCATGTAGATCTCCTCTTCTAGATCCACGTGAAGAAATTTTTTCTTCACATCCATCTATTCTAACTCAAAATAAAATGCAACAATAACAAATAAAATTAATCTAATATAAGTTACATTGGAAACAAGAGAAAAAATATCACCAAAATCAATTCCTGGCACCTGGGAATAACCTTTTGCTACCAATCGAGATTTGTATTTCTCCACCTTGCCTTCTGCATTCATCTTCTTCTCAAACACCTATTTTCCACCAATGGATTTCCTTCCATCCAACAACTCCACTAGATCCCGTGGCTCATTTTTGTGGAAGGATGCCATTGCATCAACCATGACCTCCTTCCAGAGTTTTCCATCCTCTGAATCCACTGCCTCCCAGACAGTTTTGGGTTCATCACCAGTGATAGATAAAGAAAAAATTGAATAGAAAGAAAATGGACTATACCTTTCTGGTTTCCTTCCTTCTCGAATTGACCTTCTTACAACTCGAGTTTGTGGCTCTTCGTCTTCTGAATCTTCTTCTGCTGTAGAGTATGATTCCTCCTCCTTTAGCTCAAACTCTATCTTCTCATGGTAATTTGGTAGGAATTCATGTTTAATAACATTTTTCACCTATCTAAAAACCACATCTCAATTGTACACAACCTTCCTTGTTACTAGGTTCCAAAGCTAATAACATTTTAAACCATCCTTATACCCAATAAAGATGCACCTTTCATATTTACTATCCAACTTTGTTCTTTTCTCCTTTGGAACATGTACATATGCATCACAGCAAAATACCCACAAATCTGAAAGAGAGGGTTTCTTACCAGCACATACCTCATGTGGATTCCTATCCTCAAACGCTGATTAAGGTGATCTGTTAACTAGGTAACATGCAATATCCACTACCTCTGCACATAATTCCTATGATAACCCAGTACCGTTGAGCATGCTTCTTTCCTTTTCCATCAATGTCCTATTCATTATTTCTGCAACTCCATTTTGTTGATGTGTATATGGAGTAGTATTATATCGTTATATAACACACTTCTTAGAGAACTCTTCAAATTCCTTCTTGCAGAACTCTCCACCATTATCTGTTTGCAACACCTTTATCTTATTCTTTTTTTGGTTTTCCACCAGAGCCTTAAATTCTTTAAACCTGTCAAAGACTTCATATTTATTCCTAAGGAAATATATCCATGTATTCCTGAAGAATTCATCTATAAATGAAACATAGTACACAAACTTACCCAGTGATGGAACCGACACAAGTCCAGACACATCATTATGCACAAGCTCTAATATCTTGTTTTCCCTCTTATTACTAGAAGGGAAACTCACCTGATTTTGCTTCCCATATATACAATTTTCACAGAAATCGAAATCCAGAGAGAAATTAGACATACCTTCTACCATACCATTACCACGCAGTATTCAAAGTCCCTTCTCTCCAATATGTCCAAGAATTTTATTCCATAACATGGTATTTTCTCTAGAGACCACTAGGCTTTCTGCTCCACTTTCGAGAACCACAAAATGGTTGCACCCATCAATAACAGTGTTAACCAAAATATTGCACAGGGTTCCAATCTAAACTCCCCATATTAATACTAGCTCCCTGAACCATCTTGTAGGTATCGTTCTCGAGCATTGTTTTTACACTTGCATCATCCATCTTGCTTATAAAAATCATATTTCTGGCCAATGCAAGAATATGAAAAATACTAGGAAGTATTATAATCCTTCCACCTTACAACTTCAACTTGAATTTTATGCATCCAACGATTCTGGCTTTCCTATCATCCCTTAAGAATAAATCACCACCATCATACTTCTCATACACGCAGAATCACTCCCTATGGGGAGTGAAGTGAAAGGATGTACCTAATTCAATCAACCATGCCTCATGATCTACATGTGTATTTGAATAAGAAGAAAAGTACACATCCCCACCTTCATTTGATGTGGTTTTCGCCTTTGCAAAATGAGAATCATCAACCCCATTTCCTTTTTCAGGAGCTTTAGATATACAATCCTTTTTTAAGTTCCCTTCATTTCCACATTTATAGCACACCTTTATAGGCTTTCCTGGAGATTTAGATCTCCCTCTAGATTTATATCTCCCACTTGAGAACTTTTTTTTTTTTAACTATGCGACCATTCTCGTACAGATAAGGCATCTCCACTCGGGCCCTCCATAATTTTCCGTCTCATTTCCTCTAACAACAAGGCTAAGAAAATTTCATCAAACTTCAAGGTAGTTGTATTTCTACCTATTGCAGCAACCAAACTATCCCATGAATCTAGTAGAGAATGCAACAAACTCATGCACTTATATTCATCTGAAATTTTAATATCGGCAGATAAAAAATGATTTACCACAGTATTGAAGGCGTTAAGATGCTCTATCATTGAATCTCCATCCTTCATCCTCAAGTTATACAACTTTTTCCGTAGGAACAATTTATTCACTAGAAGCTTAGATTGGTACAAAGTCCCTTACTTGTCCCACAAAGCCTTCATCATAGCTTCTCCAGATACATTCAACAATTATGAATTTGAGATACACAATCACAATTTTCTCTTTACCTTTCTATCCAACTTCACCCAGCCTTCATCTTGTAGGTTTTAACCTTGTATAGAAATTATTTGCAAACGAATTTTTAAAAACAGAAAATAAACAATAGTGATAGTATAAAACATAAAACAAATATACACAGAGATTTTCCCATGGATCCCAAACTGAGACTACCATCTTTTTTTTTCAATATATTCCTTTTAGTGTTACAACACATATATACATGCCAAATCATTCAAAAACCCCGATCCATTAACTCTGGATTAGAACATAACCATAGTTCCCTTGAGCAGATCTAAAAAATACCAGGAGCAGAAAACCATCATGCCCAAAAAACCATGTGCAAACCCATGTATAAAACCATAGACAGGTCCGACCACCTAATATAGGGTCAAAATATATAATACACACCCAACATTCTCCCACTTGTTGTTTTATTTCCACAACGGGCCACTTGAGAGCTTAGTCATTGGTCCAGCCCTGCAACACCAATTGTTTCTCTACACCAAGAGAAATTCTCAGTGCTCACAGACTTCAACAATGCATCTGCAACATTCTTGAAAGTTTCCACATTTACCAGCAACACCTTAGTTATCCTCAACCATATCTCTCACAAAGTGATACTGAACATTAATGTGCTTTGTATTTGAATGATAAGCAGGGTTCTTAGCCAGGAAAATTTCACTTTGGCTATCATAGTCTATCCTTATAGCTCGTTGCAACAACCCCATACTTAAACACAATCTCTGCAACCAAACTACTTTTTTACTTGCATGACTGGCTGCAATGTATTCTGCCTCTGTAGTTGAAAGATTCAATACAGAATTTATTTTACTCATCCAACTAACTGCACCCCCAAATAGGCTAAACACATACCCACTTTTATATCTTCTTTGATCCAGGTCTCCAGCCCAGTCCGCATCAACAAACCCACAAATGTACAAAACTTTGTCCAATCGTGGTCTTCCTTGGTAGCACATACCATAATCACTAGTTCCATACAAATATCTGAAAACCCACTTCATTGTTGTCCAATGCTCCTTCCCTGGGTTTGAAATAAACATGTTCAATACTCCCACTACATGTGCAATGTCCCGTATAGTACAAACCATTGCATACATCAAGCTACCAACTGCACTTGCATATGGAACACGATACATATACTCCTCTTCTTCTTTTGTCTTGGGACATTGTTCAATAGATATCTTTACACCTACAAGAATAGGAACCTTCACTGGTTTACTATCCTGCATATTGAACCTTTGCAATATTGTCTCGACATACTTCATCCACTTTAACCAAAGATTCCTATTTTCTCGATCTCTCTTAATTTCCATGCCCAAAATATAGTTTGCAGCACCAATATCCTTCATGTCGAATTTGGAGAACAATTGGGTCTTCAAATCCTGGATAATTTCTCTGTCATTTCCAACCAACAACATATCATCCACATACAAGACCAAATAAATAACACAGTCATAAATTAATTTAAAATACACACAATGATCCTCTTTTCTTCTGGTGAAGCCAAGTCCCCATATATAGCTATCAAATTTCTAATACCACATCCTTTGTGTTTGTTTTAACCCATATGGATACATTTTTAACCTACATAATAGTTCTTTCTTACCCTTCACTACAAATCATTCAGGTTTTTGCATGTAGATCTCCTCATCCAGATCCCCGTGAATAAAATTTTTCTTCACATCCATCTATTCTACTTCAAAACCAAATGCAGCAACAATAGATACAAGTAATATAATAGAAGTAACCTTGGAAACAGGAGAAAAAATATCACCAAAATCAATTCCCAGCACCTAGGAATAACCTTTTTCTACTACCGAGCTTTGTATTTCTCCACCTTACCTTCTGCGTTCATCTTCATCTTAAGCATCCATTTTCTCCCAATGGGCTTCCTTCCGGCTAGAAACTCCACCAGATCCCATGCCTCATTTTTGTGTAAGGATGCCATTTCATCAACCATGGAATCCATCTGAAGTTTTCCATCCTCTGA
Source organism: Pinus albicaulis (assembly GCA_034641835.2). Lineage (NCBI taxonomy): Eukaryota > Viridiplantae > Streptophyta > Pinopsida > Pinales > Pinaceae > Pinus > Pinus albicaulis. The sequence continues at coordinate 79,260 of JAXQQM020060325.1, read as the reverse complement.
ATCCCTTGCCTACCTGACAGTTCTGGGATCATCATCAGTGATAGTTAAAGAAAAATTTGATAGAAATGAAATTAACTATACCTTTTTCGGTGCCTTATTTCTCGAACTGATCTTCTCACAACAATAGTTTATAGCTCTTCCTCTTCTGAATATTTTTCTGTTGTAGAGTTTGATTCTTCCTACTTTATCTCAAACTCTATCTTATCAAGTTCCTTTACTAGGAATTTATGTTTAACAACATCTTTCACCTCTTTAAACACCACATCTCTGGTGTACACAACCTTCCTTGTTTCTGGGTTCCAAAGCTTGTAACATTTTAAACCTGTAGAAATTATACAAGATGCATGTATATTACTGGACTCCCGTGTTGGAACGGGGTCTCCTAACAAACTATGAAACTGGTCCATTTTGGTTATTTTTTATTATATCTAGTATAGCGCAGGGGTTTTTGGGTGAGTCAAAGCCTCGAATGCATTGTAATGGGTTAAAGGGTAAACTAGGGGTCTGAAAACCATGGGTTGCAGACCATAGGATTGTTATAAATAGAGAGGCATTTTGGATTGTAAAAGGTAGGATTTTATGAGCTATTGATGCGATCTATTGTGTAAGCGATCTGTTTGGGTTTTTGGGGAATGGACTCCTACTGGTTGTGTGCGTGGAGATCCTAGTCCAGCTGTGTGTGGACCCTGCTGTTGTGTGGACGGATTGGGAAGGGAATTGTAAGGAAAGGTTGATGAATGAATGAATATGTTGGAATATTAGATCTGAATCTGTGAGTACTATTGAATGAATTGTTGGTAATTATTATGTTATGCATTTACTGTCTTTGCACTGCGAAGGTCTGTATATTGAAATATTAGATCTGTTCTGCTCTAGTTATATCATGTTGCGAAAGTCTGTGTATTGAATTGGATATAGATCTGTTATGTTCAGGTTATGTAACGTTGTGGTTATGTTATGAAAAGCATATGATTGTAGATCTAGTGCACGTGGATGCAATTGGATACATATTTAACCCTGCGTAGAGACAAGGTAATCTAAACAGAACGTAACCCTGCTTGCCTTACCCTTCCTTTCTCAGGGTGCGGAAACCTGGTTGCAACACCCACCCATACTACTTCTCCGAAAGGGCCAGTAGTATAGGGGTTTGTTGGCAAACCTTGCACACCGAACCTGGGTCAGGACCCCTCAAGCCAACAAATAGTTCCGTTGCCGAGACCGGAAGAGATCTGAGAAAGGGACTGGGTAATGACAAGAGAATACTAGAAGCCTGAAAGAAAGGAGATTGAGGACTGGTTCGAAAGGCAGATCCAGGAGTTTGTATTAAAAGAAAACCAAAGTGAAAATTTAACGACGGAAAGGTGGAAAAATAGGTATGTTCTTACTAAAAGTTATGAAATATTCTTTGTAACCTTTGCAATTGAGCTTAAAGAGTGGTTGGCCAGGCTAGTAGAATTCCAGAAGTGCTGAAAGGATGAGCGAGTCACTTAGTGGACTCCAGATCTTCTTGAACAACTGAAAAGAACCGATAATACTATTACACACACGGTGGATCACTGGGTCGATAGTGTGTTAGGAGGCTTTGTGACAGGGTTTTCCATTGATTAGTTTGTATCATACTTCGAGGCCGAGCGATGATTCTTCAAAGGATTCCATGGTAAGTTTCTAAGGACGTTACCATTACTTATCAAGAAGTTGATGTGCGAGAAGAGCATTTTGTGTAGCCATACCGACTGAATGACCTCATATCTAGATGGGAGCGCGATACACAGTGGTAAGTATTATCAGAACAGCCTTTATGGAGGAAGGGCCGCCTATAGCCCAGTAAAGGAACTTGCTACATCACCACCTAGGGCACGCAAGGGTAAGAATTCACCTATAACTTTGTCCTTGGATATTGATATGGATGCGCATCTGAAATTACCTACCTTCAAAGGGGTAGGAGATGAGGATATGGATCGATTTTGGTTTGTTGCAGACTCTACCTAGACTGCGTAGAATGTGGCAACTGATACAATAAAAAGGGTGCAGCTGTCTTTAGCATTTGAAGACAGAGCTCTGGATTGTTATATGTGATATGTTGCCCAGAATGGAACTGCCTCCATTCATGATATTAAGGATGCTCTGAAGCATCAATTTCACAAGCCAAAGTCTTATTCCTAGTTAGTAGCAGAAGTAAAGGACTTCAAACAAGGTGCGTCTAAATAAGTATGGGAGGTAGATCAACGATTAAAAAAAGAAATTAGGGAAGGAGGGTTCGAGTACGATGATAGACAACATACAGAATGGTTCATCGCCATGTTGTTACCTCACCTGCACACACCAATGAATTAGAAGACCTTTGAATCACAGGATAAAGCTGTAGAAGCCGCTATGAAGTTATAAGCTGCTCCTCGGGAAGATACCTCAACAGGAGTACAAAAAATCCAGGAACAACTCGGGGCTATGCACATAGAGATACAGAACCTACAAAAAGAGTGAGGAAAAGACATCTGCGCGGATCTCTGGTGTATACGTTGCCGAGTTTCTGGTCACACAAAGAATCAGTCACCTCTATTGACTGATTATATGCAAGCCCACTACATGTAGGGGTTAATAGGGAACCTGCCCTATTGTGACCAGGATCAAGCGGATCTGTGCTATGGTGTGATGATTGTCAGGTTGTAGGCCTACACGATACGAACCATTGCCCTCGGCTGGGTGCGTATGTCCCAGAGCTAAAACAACAATGGTGTCGATTTTGTCGATCCATAGTACATGAAAAGTTGAATTTCCAAACATATGACTTGATGATGGATCGCGGGAACCTATATCGGGTGCAATCAGACCCTACATCGCCAAGACTGGTTGCGCACTTTGGAGAATCACCGGCCCGAGGCAGAGGAGGTCGGGGAGGAAGCACAGGCCGAGGATGAGGTCAGCTAATCTGTTATAATTTTGGAGAAATAGGGCACTTTTCCAGAGAATGCCCTAATCCCAACAGGCCATCGTGTAAATACTGCAAAAATTTGGACCATGAGGTAGAAGACTATCCGATCTTAATAGCCAGAATGCAGGAAAAGAAACCTAACCCTATGCAGAATGTATAGAGGGTGAAAACTGAGCTACGAGAAGTGGATCCAAGTGTAAAAGCCATAACACGTAGCGGACTGGACACTGAGGGAAGCAAAGAGGTATCCTGTGAAGAACAGGCACCACTAGCAGCCCTTGCGTAGTCTTAGAGAGAGGAAGAAATTGGGACCTTTTTGAAGACATGTCTGAAGTTTCTCAGGAACCCGCAGGTCGTAAGAAACCTCTTGGCCTTAATGAATACCTGCACAGCTCTTCCCACCTTGATTCCTAAGACCAAGGACGTGCACAAACTGTACAGCTCCAAGAAACACACAGGGAGAGAAATGTGGCTAAATGCACAAATCAGAGACTATGAAATGGATCAGGTGATCTTAGATCTTGGATCTAATGCCAATGTTTTACCCAAGTAGACATGGCAATGAATGGGAAAGCCCAAATTGGAATGGTCCACTATCCAGCTGCGCATGGAAAATCAACAGAAAATCATTCTCTTGGGTAGGCTACCAAAAGTTATGGTTGACATTTCAGGGGCAAGGGTCCTAGCTGACTTTGAAGTAATTGAGATAGTTGAAGATGTGGACCCCTACCCTGCATTCCTTGGACTAGATTGGGCAATGGACATGGGAGGTATTATCAACCTCAAGAAATGAAACATGGTGTTTGAAAGTGACGGCACGTGTGTCATAGTACCCTTGGATCCCGCGGAAGGTACCCGGTATACCAAGCCTATCCATACGAAGGAAGAATTAGATCATATTTATAAGATCACTGCGCAAGATGAAGATCAGGTTAACCCCACGGATGAAGGGATGATCTGTTGGGAAAAGGACAGTGAATGTTTTTCCGACTCTGATGAGGATCTAGAGAATTGGCAGAGCCAGCTGCATGAGGTTTCGGCACTTCGCAGCTTCAAACTGTCAGAAAATTCCGTCACATCTCTACCATAGGAAGAACCTTGCCTTGACAAGAGGATGTAGATGACACTCAGAAGCTTGCGAAGCCTAAGGGTTTCACAGAATGTAGGTCCAAAGCACTATCGCTAAACCGATATGAAGCACCTATGCAGGGACCTGTCTCCCCTACCAGGAGGAAGTATTGGAGTAGGGTGATCCTGTGTATAGAAATTCCTTTAGCCAAATGGGCCCCAAATTTGGTTGACCCACATGGTTACCTGCTGATGCGCAACACTCAAGGGTGCGCTCGACCCTTGCCCAACCAGACTTACCAGAGTATTACTGACCTCGGCGTGTAGAGGATTACGAACTTGTCTACAATCATGTGTATTCGGGAGAATTTGCGAACGTTTCAAGAAATAAATCACCTATGGACGTATGACACATCCGTCTTGCACAAGAGTACTCCTTCCACGAATAGAATAAATGCTTCGAAAAGTCTCCCGATCGACTTGCAGGATCACCTTATGTCAACCTTCCGTCGAGATACGAAAATTCCCTCAACGCATCAGCCACACTCTGACATTACAGGGACAGGACCATGGACATGAAAGAAGAACGCCAGCTCATCCTAAGTTAATGCGAAAAGATACTTACAAACACAAAAATTTGGCGGCAGATCATCAATATCACCATTTATGATAAGCGCGGTTCAACAAATCAATGGTACGCGCCAAATGCGAGCTACCTCGCCATTAAGTAGCTTTGATTGGGGCACAGATGGTTGGAAGACATTGGGTCGGGCTATTTATTCAACTATCAAGCGGCATTGGCTACTCACATTTTGGTTTTTTATACTTATTCATACGTTATATGATGCTCATATTTCTGTTATGGATCCCAACTCACAGGAGGAACTGAGAAGAGGTCTGGGAGACAATAAGTGCAGTAATAGGAGTGCGCACGGAATACCACCCGGAAGGACTGTCTGCAAACCAAGTTCGGAAAGAACGCTATGGTACCGGGACCTGCTATGACATCTCCGCCATTTCCAGACCCCGGCTGCTAGAAGCAATGTATGTGTACTCCCTCGCACTGCCATAATTCACACTTTTGAACAGATTACTGGGGACATTCAAGTAGACTTAGCACAAATATCTACTATAGAGCTAAAAAGACTGTCTACCAGAGTAATGCAAGAAGTGCACCGCCATGACCGAGAAAGGCGCAAGCAGTATGTCATGCCTCCGGAAGAACGAGCCCAGTGAATTGTTGTGGTCACTAATGCAACGCGCATTATTTAGGAAAGACTGGTGCAGGGAGCCCGATTTCTTGAAGAGGCTACACAGCTATGGACAAGATTACAACACCACCCCACGCTTCAGCATTCCCAATGGGAATTGAAGCAGGAAAAAGATGTTCTAGATCGAGTTCGGGCCTCCACACCTCCCCCCGCCCACGCACAGCACTTGGCTGCCATACACAGGATTGAGGACCTTCGTCACTCCAAGAATATTGCATGCAAAAAGTTGAATCCATGGTCTGATGCTGCACTCCAGCTTGCACATGACGTGCAGTCCACCATTGCACGCCTCCACCAATTGTTGGAACAAGTTGGTCCGAATCTCGATGGGCTTGCTTCTCTGACAATCATCAACATGGCACAACACGCTGCGGCCCAAAGAAAGATGGTGCTTCCAACACTCCTTTGCACCCTGGCTACCTTGCGTGCACATATTGAAGGTGCGCCACCAAAGTGACTCGGGACGAGTCACAAGATTGTGTTGGGGGATTTTTGGAATGGGGTCTCCTAAAAAACTATGAAATTGGTCCATTTTGGTTATTTTTTATTATATTTAGTATAATGTCAGGGTTTTGGGGCGGGTCAAAGCCCCGAATGCATTGTAATGGGTTAAAGGGTAAACTAGGGGTCCGAAAACCATGGGTTGCGGACCATAGGATTGTTAAATCTAGATTGTTATAAATAGAGAGGCGTTTTGGATTGTAAAAGGTAGGATTTGATGAGCTATTGATGCGATATGTTGTGTAAGTGATCTGTTTGGGTTTTTTGGGAACAGACTGCTGCTGGCTGTTTGCACGGAGATCCTAGTCCAGCTGTGTGTGGACCCTGCTATTGTGTGCGCAGGTTGGGAAGGGAATTGTAAGGAAGGTTGATGAATGAATGAATATGCTGGATTATTAGATCTGAATCTGTGAGTACTATTGAATGAATTGTTGGTAATTATTGTGTTATGCATTTACTGTCTTTGCACTGCGAAGGTATGTATATTGGAAGATTAGATCTATTCCGCTCTAGTTATATCGTGCTGCGAAAGTCTGTGTATTGAATTGGATCTAGATCTGTTCTGTTCTGGTTATGTAACGTTGTGTTGATGTTATGAAAAGCATATGATTGTAGATCTAGTGCACGTGGATGAAATTGGATACATATTTAACCCTGCGTAGAGACAAGGTAATCTGAACAGAATGCAGCCCTGCTTGCCTTACCCTTCCTTTCTCAGGGTGTGGAAACCTGGTTCCAGCACCCACCCATACTACTTCGGGTGAGACTATGACTTGCGCAAGAAGGTCACTACCGAAAGGGCCAGTAGTATAGGGGTTTGTTGGAAAACCTTGCACATCGAACCTGGGTTAGGACCCCTCAAGCCAACATGATATAACAAATTAACTAATGTTAAATACAGAATCCTTCCACTTAATTCTTTGCGGAAATTAAATCGCCAATTGCAAAACACATATGAAGCAAAATCTTTTGCACATAAACAAAGTTGTTTAACAGGAAAGCTTAAAGCTAAAAACCCCAACTATCATATATTATTTATATCAATGGATCATGTAATAATCTCATACAAATCTTATTACATCAATCTCTAAGTACAATCAACAATCATTACACACTCTCATGCAGAAATTTTCATATCTATGCACCAATTTCTTGCATCCTGACAGCCTGCCTCCACTATGCAATCCCTGATGAAGAAGAACTCTAAATTTAATATCCCCAATTAGCCCCATCTAATGGGAATATTCGATTTTGTTTCATTTTTCTATTACTTTAATAAATGTGTAAAGGAGGAAAATAAATCTCCTAGAATAGTAAATAAATCAATGCCACATGTGAACAAAGCTAAATATGGGCTATTTACATAAATACCCTTATGTGTAAAAGGGACTGAATCTTTTGACTGGGTCAACCATGACCAAATCAATAGCGCTGTCTAGAAGGAGTGATCCTCATTGAGGCACAATGCAGTTTTAGTTGGAGGTGGATCATGTGAAAAGAGATATTTCATTGAGATTGTTTAGGGTTTTGCAAGCTATCAAACTTATAAAAGGAAGAGGAGGACAACATGAGAAGGTTTTTGATTGATATCAGATTTCTGAAGTATTTTCTATTTAGACATACAAGCTTTCTTTGGATATTTAGCCCATATTTCAAATGTTGTTTAGCATTGGGTGTTCCTGATCGGGAATCCCATCTCTTTCCTTGAGTAGCTCTTGGAAGAGTTTTGCATTTCTTGTCCACTATCAGGCATTTGGCCAAGCTCTTCTTCTAACTACAACACAAATCCTGTTGAGGGTTTGGTTTTCTTTGTAATATGCAGCAAGTGGAGACTAGATCTACTCAGATCTAGGCCAATCTAGTGCCTCTTTTCAGTGGGGAAGGCTTCTATCCCATTGAAAAGAGAGTATTGGATGACTGGAGCTGCATTTTCAGATCTTATCTTGAGGCCAAACATGTTCTAGAGCCTACAACACATTTTTCCTTCTAGGACTGCATTATTTGCAAGGGTACAGCTGCAGGGTGTTTTGGTACACTTTTTGGAGGGTTGGTTTTCATGTGATTGGGGATCTGCCCTTCACATTTGAGATCCATTGGCTGGGATCCTCATATTGTATTGATCAGATCAGATCTGAAGCTGCATATTTTCTAAATATTTTTGCAGATCTGAAGCATTAGATCTCATATCTACTCCATGTACTTCAATTTTTGCTGAAAACCCCAAGGGGTATTTGGAGAGGAGCCTATCTAGTGAACAGATCTGATATAGATCTAAATTTTTGTACACAGATCTGCTCTAGATCTGAAGTGTAATCTACAACTATTTTTAGCCAATAAAATAACGTTTTCAAGATCTTTTAGTCATAATATATGGTTGCAACACCTCATTTTGAGGATTTCTTCATGTAGAAGTCTTCTATTTCCTATTGTACATCTCATCGACTGTCATATTCATATATTTTGCTGATGTATATGTAAATATTGAGCCTCCATATTGGCCTCCTACTCTTACTTAGCTGAACTGCGTTATTTCTCTTCATTATTGTTTAATATTGCTACTTGTTCCCATTCGGAGAAATTAGAGTGGTATCGGATCAATCATCTTGGCACAACCTGTGCTTTATAAGAATCCAATATGTCTTTTCAGAAAATGGAAAGATAGAAGAAGTTTGATTACATAGAAGACAATGGTAAAACCCCTTTATCTGGAAGAATGAAAGGGAAATATTTCTCAAAAAATCTGTTCCAAACTATGCATGAGCTGAAAAGAGAAATCAGGGGAATGAGGAAGGAAGGACTTGAAAATCCTTTGAGAGATTTGCACATGAAGAAAGCCCCAGTTCATCATATTATGTGTGTGAGCATTCAACCACACAACCAGATCTACAACATTGTAGCAAGCCTACATTCCTAACAAGAGAAGAAGCAGAAGGGGAGACACCAAAAGAGGAAACTCTTGGTGAATATCTCCAAGAATATGAATCTCAGTCTAAAAGATTCAAAGAGCATCTAAGCTTCCCAGGGTTTTTTCAACTTAAAGAGGAAATAATATCCAACATATACAAGAAAAGGAGAGGGTGCATGTAGCACACTTTGGGTAGAACCTTTCTACCTACATTTGATGGATCACCTGAGAGCTCAGCCAAGTCTTGGGTAAAGGAGCTAGACACATATTTCCAGTTGCATCAAGTTTCAGAAGAAGAAGCCATAAGAGTAGTAGCACTGCACCTCCAAGTAAGGATTATTCCTAGTGGTTATTTGAATATTCTTCATTAAAAAATGTAAACATCTCTACTTATGCAAGGTTCACTAGGAGGTTAGTAAGAAGATTTGATTCTAAGCCATCTAAAATTCCTTTGGGTGAGAAAAATAAGCCTAAGAATTCAGAAATTTTTCATGAGATGGAAGGATCCATGAGGATAACTCCATTCCAGAACATTGTTGAGGGGGTTAAAGATTTGCTACATGATTTTCCAAGGGCAAAGACCCCACTTCAGCAAGAACATTCTTCTCAAGAAGAAGACATGAGGGTTAATTTTTCAAGAGGAGATCAAGAGAAAGGATCTCTTAATGAGGAGGCATTCTCCATTGATGAGGAGAAGGAAGTAGAAGAGATGGAAAGATCCTCCAGCATTGTGATAGTAGGAGGAGATCTATTTCTATTGGGAGATGGAGGTGAAGCAATTGCTTCGACTAGGAGGACTCTTGTATCTTTGCAAGAAGCCCCCAAGGATCCTACACATGGAGATAATGAGAAACATGTGTCTATGATGATAGAAAATGAGAGAAAACAATGGAGGGAATGTGTTCCGCAATTGCATACAGTTTTTGGAACACACATTATGACAAATCAATCCTTTGTGCTCAAGACTCTTAACACCAAGGAGAAGTTGGGTGTTCATGAGTTAACTACATCTAAAGAAAGCACCTTAGACTGTGAGATATTGCAGAAGGGAGGAGAGGGAGAAAAGAGGAAGGATCACATTGCTAATATGATAGAAGGTGATCCACTATTGCATGGAGGAAAATATAGGGAAATTGCACCAATCAGAAGCACTCTTGAATCCATAAGAGTGATACCCCATTATCATGAGACTTCCACACAAAAATTAGAGATGGATTTGCGCAGTGGAAGCAATGTTATGATGTTCCCATCTATTATACACATGGGAATGATCCATGAGACATCATTATCTTGTGGTAAACCACTTGGGAGACCACCTGATTCAGATTTGGTGAAATATGTTTCATGCATTGATGCTCCATTCATAAATCCAAGAAAAAAGGGAGCACTAGAAGAAAATACTACAACATTGAGAGTATGGGGAAAGCTCAATAGGAGGGAGATGATTTTTCCCTTATCACCATTATCCATTCTCTCATCTCATAGTGCACTGAGAAAAGATGCTGCAAGGATGAATAATGACACCATCATGGAGAAAGGAAGGCAATCCTTGATTATGAAGAATCAAGATACAAACTCATTTGGAGAGCAATCTTCCATACATGATAGGAGATGGTGGTCACACATGCGCACTTTGGTAAAACCAAGGAGGTTTTGGATACATGATAGCCTTCTTTGGGAGACTAACTTCCAAGAAATTCCACTTTCTTTTGAGCTTGTGCATATGAAAGAAGGGAAACAAGGAAGGAATAGCAACCTTCCATCTTATACCTTTGGCATGGGAGATGTCAAGGAGGAGAGAAATGGTAGGCATGGCCATCCAACATACACCTTAGGCATGGGAAATGTCAAGGAGAAGAGAAGCAACATGGCAAACATTTCATTTGACACATTATCAGCATTGTCATTGTTGGGAAAATTAGATCCATATTGGAAATCCCAACTATTGGTGGAATATTCGAAGGATCTTCACACATGCATGATTCTTGATGAATTTCTACATGATGAGGGTTATTCAATCCAAGATGGAGTCATACATGATCATGGTAGGATATTCTTGTTTAGAGCCTCCAACCTCAAGGATAAGTTACTACAAAGGGCTTATGAAGAGTTTTGTTTCATCTAAACATATTCCATGAAGCTCAACAACATCATCTTGAGGAGCTACTATTGGGAGGTATTTGAAGGAGAACTATATCAACATTGTCAAAGATGCATGTACCTTGTGGAGATGGAGCAGCAAAATAACTCTATGGGAGAGTTAATTCAACCTTCTCTTTCTTCTTTTTAAAGAGGAGAAAGATTAATGCACAACTCCATGTGTATGAGGAGCATTGTTGGTGAAGAATCTGATCATGTAAATCATGTTTTAATTTCTTATTGTACATATTATTTCACCATGTTTATGTAGGCCATGAATCCAAGGAGGAGTAATATATCATGTAAATCTCATGGAAAACATTGGGCCCCCCTCCCATGATGTGCAAAGGGAGATTTTATATCATGATGGTGCTTTCCCAAGGCACCAAACATATCTCACACTTTTAGCCATAGTGAGATGACATGGGCAGCAAGTAAGTGGTGGGGAAACCACTTACCATACCTTGATCTGATGTAGGTAGGAGATGCACTGTGTTGGTACCATACGTGGGACTATGACCCACCTCCACATGCTCAAATTTCTATTTGTGTATATGTAGTTTTGCTTCCATACATTGATGATATACTTGCAATTTTTATGGGAGTGTATGGAGGGCAGATGGGATGCATGTATGTACCACATGGGATGGAGACTCTCTATGTATCATATGCTACATGTTTCAGAGAGAGTATTGGTTCAACCATGCTTTTTTCATTTGAGTTTTTGACTCCTTGTGGGATGGACTATGTACATCTCATGATGAGTTTGGAGGAACAATTCATGGAGGGTTGGATTGGTGAGCACTTAGCTTATGGAGGAATCTTAATTCATGATGGTGTCACCAATGGATGAGGAGAAGTGCTGCAGCGCTCACCTTATCAGTTGCTTGAGGACAAGAAACATTTTGGAGGGGAGGACTGTAATATTCCCAATTAGCCCAAGCTAATGGGAATATTCAATTTTGTTTCATTTTTCTGTTGCTTGAATAAATGTGTAAAGGAGGACAATAAAAACTCCTGGAATAGTAAATAAATCAATGCCACATGTGAAAAAAGCTAAATTTGGGCTATTTACATAAACACCCTTATGTGTAAAAGGGACTAAATCTTTTGACTGGGTCAACCATGACCAAATCAACGGTGCTGTCTATAAGGAGTGATCCTCATTGAGGCATAATGCAGTTTTAGTTGGAGGTGGCTCATGTGAAAAGAGCTATTTCATTGAGATGTTTTAGGGTTTTTCAAGATCTCAAACTTATAAAAGTAAGAGGAGGACAACATGAGAAGGTTCTTGATTGATATTATATTTCTAAAGTATTGTCTGTTTAGACATACAAGATTTCTTTCGCTGTTTAGCCTAGATTGCAAATGTTGTTTAGCATTGGGTATTCCTGATAGGGAATCCCACCTCTTTCCTTGAGTATCTCTTGTAAGAGTTTTTAATTTATTTTCCACTATTAGGAATTTGGCCAAGCTCTTCTTCCAACTACAACACAGATCCTGTTGAGGGTTTGGTTGCCTTTGTAAGCTGCAGCAAGTGGAGACTATATCTACTTAGATCTAGGCCAATCTAGTGCCTCTTTTCAGTGGGGAAGGCTTTTATCCCATTAGCAAAAGAGTATTGGATGATTGGAGCTGCATTTTCAGATCTTGGCTTCAGGCCAAACATGTTCTCGAGCCTACAGTGTAGTTTTCCTTCCGGGATTGCGTTATTTGCAAGGGTGCAGTTGCAGGGTGTTTTGGCACGCCTTTTAGAGGATTGGTTTTCATGTGATTGGGGATCTGCCCTTCACATTTGAGATCCATTGGATGGGATCCTCATATTGTATTGATCAGATTAGATTTGAAGCTGCATATTTTCTAAATATTTCTACAAATCTAAAGCATTAGATCTCAGATCTACTCCATGTACTTCACTTTTTGCTGAAACCCCAAGGGGCCTTTGAAGAGGAGCCTATCTAGTGTACATATTTGATATAGATCTAAATTTTTGTACACATATATTCTCTATATTTGAAGTGTAATCTAAAACTGTTTTCAACCAATAAAATAATAATGTCTAGCTCTTTCAGTCATAATATATGATTGCAACACCTCATTTTGAGGATTTCTTCATGTAAAAGTCTTCTATTTCCTGTTGTACATCTCATGGGCTATCATATTCATATATTTTTCTGATGTATATGTAAATATTGATCCTCCATATTGGCCTCCTACTCTTACTTAGCTGAACTACATTATTTCTCTGTAGTATTGTTTAATATTGTTGCTTGTTCCCATTCGGGGATATTATACTGAATGAATTGGAATTGGCCTTGCCTTGACTGCACAATCCTCATTGGAATCTCCAATGTGTGTCATATGCATTGAATGCATCACTATAGTCACAACAGATAGTCCATCTCACCCTTTCACCTATCTCTCCACTGGGTCTCCACTGGAACTGACATGAAAGTAGTTAACTGTTGTATTTGTTCGATTGCAAGTGAGTCTCTAGTTGTGAGTTAATTAAATAATTAATTCACTAAACTCTCACTAAGATGTATCTTGATTAGAACTAGATAAAACTATCACAGGCGGGATTTTAACTCACTTCGCCCGAGTTAAACTAAATGAAACTCCCATAACTACTCTTCCAACTCTGTCACAACTCTGCCACCTCGATTCCTAGCGCCCGGAGTCCTCCCATGCATGAGTCACCAACCACCCTAGGAATTGCGTAATTCCTTCAGCCCACTGATTTTCCAAATCTGTTCACTAAAATAAAGTGTTCCAAGAGAATAAGTTGATATTTATTGTTGGATTATTATTAAGGGCTAATAATAATCGACATGCATCTATTTTTAGATTAGCGATCTATAAATAGACTTCGCCCAGTCTTATAAAAATAGAATCTCATCTATTTTTCCAACTTGATCAATGATCTACAAATAGCATCCTGTAACTTATAGAATATGCTCACCATGTCTAAAAATAGACATACACCTAAAAATATCCTGTGGGCCCCACTTAGTGAAGGTGCTTAATTTTCACTAAGCTCATTATCTTGTTGAATCTCAACACTCCCTCTCAACAAGATAGGGATTATCCTTCACCCCAATCCTGCCTCTATGGTATTATAATTTTCTCCTAGTGAGCGCCTTCATCAGAATATCTAGATCTTGATCTTCCGTAGGGATGTCATGAAGCAACATGATCTTCCGCTACACACAATCTCTGATATGATGATACCAGATATCTATATGCTTTGATCTATCATGAAACACAAGATTAATCGAGAGTTTAATGCAACTCTGATTATCACAATGTATCACTCTAGGATATAAATGAGAACTGAACAAACTGACCAGGATCTTCCTCATCTAGATAGCCTCACATGCAGCTTGACTTGCTGCCATGTACTCTGCTTCCGCTGAACTGAGTGCCACGGATATTTGTTTCCTATTGTACCAAGAAACTGCTATAGATCCAATACTGAATACCCCTCTTGATGTGCTCTTTCTATCCGTTGGGTTGCCTGCCCAATCTACATCCATGAAGCCATGCAAATTCACCTGATCCGTCTACTTGTACCATAAGCCATTCTCAGATGTGACCCTGAGATATCTCAGGACATGCTTGCCTGTCTTCCAAAAGATCTTGGTAGGCTTAACCATCACTTGACTAAGTTGGTTCACCGCATAGCATATTTCCGGTCTTGTATTAGCTAAATACATGAGCGAACCCACCAACTGTCGATAAAAAGTAGCATCCACTACCTCTGTCGATGTAGCATCCTCTTTCCTCCAATTTTCTGGAATAGGAGTGTCCATGGGCTTCAAGTCCTGCATGTGAAACTTACCAAGTATCTCCCAAGCATACTTGCCTTGAGACAAAAATAGTTCACCTTCTCGCTGCCATATTTCCAATCCAAGGAAATAATGAAGGAGGCCCAAATCCTTCATCCCAAACTCCTTTGCAAGATCTTCCTTGGATGAGTGTATCAACTGCTCATCACCTGTTAGTATTAAATCATCAACATAAATAAAAATGATTAAAAGCTTACCCTCCACCACAATTTGGTATAGGTTTGAATCTGCCTCACTCTTGGTGAAGCCAAGTCTAGTGAAATAGCTGTCAATCCACGTGTACCAAGCACAGGGTGCTTGCTTCATCCCATACAATGCTCTTTTGATTCTGCACACATGTGACTCCTTGTTGAAGATCTCAAATCCTTCATGCTGCTCAATGTATACTTCTTCCTCAATGATCCCATTAAGGAATGCAGTCTTCACATCCATCTAATGAATGTGCCAACCCATCCATGCTTAGAGAGCAAGGATGGTCCTTATGGAAGAATATTGTGCGACAGGTGCAAAGGTTTCTTCATAATAAATCCCCTCGATCTGTGAGAAGCCCCAGGCAACAAATCTTCCCTTATAATTCTCGACGCTCCCATCAGTAGCTTGATTTACCTTGTAGATCCATCTTGAACCTACCACTGATTTACCAACCGGCCTTGGAACAATCTCCCAAGTATTGTTTCTGACAATGGTGTAATGTTCCCAAATTGGGATTGCACAGCAAGCTTGGGAAAATAATGCACTCTTTGGGAGATTTATGTATAGAAATGAGTTTGCAGCCCTTGTATCCCTTAGATCAGCAGATCTGAGGTCTAGATCTAGAAGGGGGTAACAAACAAATCAAACTAGGTGTGGTAAACAAGTCTCCCACAACCTAGTCTAGCTGAAAAACACCCTACAAGAGGGGCTGCAGCTATGCACAACAAACTGCCTCAAGAATAACGCAGTCTTGGTACATATGAGCAGGAGGCGATCATATTTTATTAATAAATTAAATTACAGCAGAAAATCAGAAGTAAAGTGAAGCTTCTTCAATATACAGTAGATTACATGAGACAAGAGAGCAAGGTAACTTCAGAAAAGAGAGCTACAACATGTATACATCAGCAAAAATGGCTCAACAGTGCTATTTTCAGGAGTTGTAGCAGCTGCATATTAAAAATCAGATCTAGGACATATCTATCGGAAAAACATTAGATCTATTTTAGATATGGAAACTAGATAGTTTTCTTTACAAGATCCCCTTGGGGTTTTGACCAAATAATGCATGAATAAGAGTAGATCTGAGAAACAAGTTGCAGATTTGCAAAATGCTGCGGTAAATTATTGAATATAAAATTTCATTACAATGGATCAGATCTAAATAGAACATGGACTAGCAAGCTAACCCATGGATCACCAAGTGGAAGGCAAAGCCTAACACTAGAGATCTCTGATCTAAACTATGAGCAAAACACCATGAAGAACATCACACCAAAATAATGCAATATATCAATAAGAACAATGTTGTAGCTAAAATAACATAGATAGCCACTGAAAAATTGTAGATATAAAGTAAAAACAAAAGAGGCACTCTTGCAGGAGGTTAAAAGACACACTCCATGAGAAGAGGCTCCCAAAATACACTAGATCTCTGCAGATCTAGACTCCCACTTGTTGCAGCTTGCAAGAGCAGCAAAACCCTCAATGGATCAATGTTGCAATTGAAAGTAGAGTTTGGCCTCAAGCCTGATAGTGGATCAATTCAGCAAACACTCCTCCAAGAATCCTCAAAGGAAGAGGTGAAACCCCTGCATACGAATTCCAAGAACAATTCTCCACTAAATAGCAGAGAATAGTATTTGTCTAAGCAGACAAAATACTCAAGAATATGATCAGTCAACAACCTTCTCTTGTTGCCCTCCCTCTCCTTTTATAAGATGAAGAGCCTTTGCAAACCGTAAACCACCTTGATGAGTTATCCCTTTTCACATGAGAGGCCTCCTTCTAGAACTGCGGTGTCCCTTTTGGAGATGCAATGAACCTAGACAGCGTTGTTGATTTGGTCAAGGTTGACCTAGTCTTCATCTCAAACGTCTTTCACACCTACAAGTGATTATTTACATGGCCCTGATTTATCTTTGTTCACATGGGTATTGATTTATTCAGCTTTTTTAGGAGTTTTACATGTCCTCTATTCATTTATTCATGCAACAAAAATTAAAACAAAATTGAATATTCCTCTTAGCCATGGCTAAGTAGGAACATTACAATCCTCCCCTCCAAAATGTTGCTTTTCCTCAAGAAACTGATAGGGTAAGAGCTATAGTTCTTCTCCTTCTCCATTGATGGCACCATCAAGGATCAAGCTTTCATCATGAGCCAAGTGCTCATTAAGCCAATACATCAAAAATTTCTCCTCCAAATCTAACATAATATATGCATAGTCGAACCCTCCAGGAGTGAGGAAATCAACAGAAATAAACATAGTTGGAGCAATGCTATATCTAAAACAGGTATCATGAAGCACAAGTTGAAGTTCCATGCCACGGGTACATACACAGTGCTCATCCTTTGACCATACAACTCCATAAACAATACCAATATGTCATCTATGTATGGAAGTAGAACTACAGAGATGAAAACTGAAATCTGAACTTGAGGAGGTGGGTCAAAATCCATATGTGATACCAGCGCAGTGCACCTCTTGTCTTCATTAGATATTGGTGTGGTAAGTGGCATTCCTACCACACTTTTGTTGCATAAGTCATCTTAACATGACTGAAGGGGTTACATAAGTTTTGTGCCTTTGGGAAGCACCCATCATGAAAAGGAATCTCCCTTTTCACATCAAGGGAGTGGCCAAGTTCAGAATTTTCATTGGCCCCCAACAAACTATGAGATCCATATGATCTCTCACTCCCTTTAGGAGTCATATCCTGCAAAAACATGGCAAAGGGGTGTAATAGATCAAAAATACAACTTTATTATCATGATCAAACCCTTTACCATCATAGTAATTCACACACATGGGGTTGTGCATGAGCATTCCCTTCCTCTCAAGCAAAGGAAGAGTTGGCTGAGATGACTCTTGCAAAGAGTCCATTGGCTGCCCCAATCCTCCAATACTATTGCACTCTTGAAAGTGCTGATGTAATTCCTCTCTCATGCCTTCCCAATCAAAACTTTTCATGATCAGGGAATAGATCTTCATTGAACACATATGGCTGAGGAAGAATTATTCATATGCTCCTTGTAAGATCTTCTGCTTGAGCTTGGAGGCTCTAGCCAAGAAGACCTTACCATGATAATATATGACTCCTCCTTGGACTGAGTATCCCTCTTCTTGATGCATGCCATCTAGTATCAATCATGTGTGGAGATCTTTGGAATACTCTACAAGAAGTTGAGATTTCCAATAAAGATCCACGCTGCTCAACAAAGACAACACTTCTGATACATCCATGGGAGTTCTTGTCTTGTTGTTGATTGCATCTTTGACATTACACATGCCAAAACCGTTTGTTGGGAGGCTGATCCTCCCATTCTCCTCCTCCTAGAGAATTGTAGCTTGATCTTTCATTGCTCCAATTCTTCCTGGACCTAGATCTGGAGCAACACTTTGTGAGGCTTCCCCCACAAGATCTAAATCTGATGGAATTCCAGGTGGCTTTCCATGAGATAAGAATGTCCCTTACAGCATCCTCATGAACATGAGAGAAGGAACTGTGAGATCCCTGCTTCCACTGTGCAAATCCATCTCTGTTGTTTGTGTGGAAAAATTGGGTGAAGGATAAGTGTTCATGCCTTGAATCATTTGTGGTTTCCCACTCAAGTCCACCCACTCCATTTTCAAGGATTTCCAATCAGTGGTAACCTTCCCAAGAGTAATTAACCACTGGACACCCAAAATTATGTTGGTGTCTGGAATTTCAACTACAAAGAAGTGATCCACCAAAGTGTAGGATCCCATAGTGACAGAGAGTGATGGGACATATTGCATGCATTGCATGGTCCTATCCACTGGGACCAAGATAGAAAATCCCTCAAAGTTATCAGTGGGGATTCCTTTCCTTTGCACAAGATGAGAATCAATGAAGTTGTGGGTTTCCCCACTGTCAATCAGTATAGATAATCTCTGATTCACGACTGTACCTTGTAATCTTAGGGTCAAGTACTTAGGCACTCCTCTCAAAGAAGAAAGAGTCCCACTGGTTGGAGAAAAAGCCCCCTTTCCATCTCTGGATGTTGTTTTATCTCCCTCATCTTCATCATCAGCGCTGTGACCCCTCCTAGGTTCCTCATCATCATTTTCCTCCTCAAAATCAGAGAATACTTCTATGTAATGGGCTCTTCCAGCAACACACCTATGTCCTAGTACCCATGACTCTTGGAAAGTGAAACACGGTTTCTTTTTCCTCAATTCCCTCCTGAGATCAATATCAAGAGGTTTCTTTAGAGAGCTCTCCTTGGGAGGAGCAAATTTTCCTTCCTTCCCCTTAGAAAAGTGAGAGGCCTTGCTTTGGAAAGTTTCTTTTTCTTTTGGCAAGGCATCTTGGAGATCTCTAGCTCTCTCAATGGCATCATGAAAATTGATAGGCTTGGTAGATTTCACCAACCCATGCAAAGGTTCCTCTAGGCCATCGATGAACATGTAGACTCTCCTTGCTATAGATAGATCAGGGAGCATGACTGATAATCTTAGAAACTCAGAGATATAAGTCTCTGCATCTCCTGAATACTTCAGCTTTGCAAGGCTTATGAAGGGTGCTTCCGGATCCTTTCTGTCAAATTTCTCCACGAGTATTCTAGTGAGCTCTGCATAGGTAGTCACATTGATGTGTCCCAATGTAGACAATCCATGGAACCACCAATTGTGTGCTTCACCTTCAAAGTGCAGCGCTGCAATCTTGATGGCTTCAACTTCATGGACTTTGTTCAACTGGAAATAGATATCCAGCTTTTCTACCCATGCCTTGGTAGAACTGGAGGATGATCCATCAAAATTGTGAAAAAATAATCTACCCATAGTGTGGTGTCTACCATGAAAGAAACCACCTTCTCTATACTGCTGCCCTGGTCTTCTTCTGTCCTTGATGTGACAAAAGTCTTGGAAACTCAAGTTATCCTTGAATCTCTGACTCTGAGATTCATACTACACAAAATAATCTTCAAGAGAAGCTTACTCATACGGTCCTTCATTCTCCATAGCCAAGAAGGTAGGCATAATGGAGCGTTGTGAAGCTTGTGGGGCTTGTGGCAGATTCACTGGTTGACCAGTCCCATGATGAGACATATCTGAGCTTTCTCCCAACTGAAATATCCTAGGAGATTACCTCATTATGTCTACCCTCATCTCTATGATATCCTTGGCAAGATCTTGCATGGTCTCCAAAAGAGTTTTTGCAAACTCCTCTGCTTCTTTATCATTCCCAGTTTTAGGGGTTTTCTCCTTGTCTTGATCCTTGTCAGGATCACTAGTGGTGTAGTCATAATTCTTATGAATTCTGTTCTGGTACCTCTTCTCCCTCTCAGTAAGAGGATCAT
The DNA here is from genome assembly GCA_034641835.2 of Pinus albicaulis. Classification (NCBI taxonomy): domain Eukaryota; kingdom Viridiplantae; phylum Streptophyta; class Pinopsida; order Pinales; family Pinaceae; genus Pinus; species Pinus albicaulis. The sequence goes on along the minus strand of JAXQQM020060325.1, from coordinate 59,079 downwards.
ATTATTCTGAATGCAACATGACTAGTGCTCCAAGGCAGGCATAGGTTGTGCCAAGAAAGGAGTTCTGATACCACTGTAATGTTCCCAAATTGGGATTGGACAGCAAGCTTGGGAAAATAACAAAATATTTGGGAGATTTATGTACAGAAATGATTTTTTAGCCCTTGGATACCTTATATCAGTAGATATGGGGTCTAGATCCAGAAGGGAGAAAAAAAAAACTCAAACTAGGTGTGGTAAACAGGTCTCCCACAACCTAGTCTAGTTGAAAAACACCCTACAAGAGGGGTTGCAGCTATGCACAAAAAAATGCCTCAAGAATAATGCAGTATTGGTACATATGAGCAGGAGGCCATCATATTTGATTAATAGATGAAATTACAGCATCAAATCATAATTAAAGTGAAGCTCCTTCAATATACAATAGATTACATGAGACAAGAGAGCAAGATAACTTCAGAAAAGAGAGCTACACCATGTATACATCAGCAGAAATGGCTCAAAAACGTTATTTTTAGGAGCTATAGAAGTTTCATATTACAACTCAGATCTAGGATAGATCTGTGGGAAAAAATTCAGATCTATTTCAGATCTGGAAACTAGATAGTTTTCTTTACAATACCCCCTTGGGGTTTTGACCAAATCATGCATGAATAAGAGTAGATCTGAGAAACAAGTTGCAGATCTGTAAAATTTTGTAGTAAATTTATGAATACAAAATTTCATTACAAAGGATCAGATCTAAATAGAACATGGACCAGCAAGCTAATCCATGGATCACCAAGTGGAAGGCAAAGCCCAACACTAGAGATCTCTGATCTAAACTATGAGCAAAACACCATGAAGAATCTCACACCAAAATAATGCAGTATATCAATAGGAACAAATTTTTAGCTCAAATAACATAGATAGCCACTGAAAAATTGTAGATCTGAGGTAAAAACAAAAGAGGCACTCTTCCATGAGGTTAAAAGACACACTCCATGAGAAGAGGCTCCCAAAATACACTAGATCTCTGCAGATCTAGACTCCCACTTGCTGCAACTTGCAAGAGAAACAAAACCCTCAATGTATCAGCGCTGAAATTGAAAGTAGAGCTTGGCCTCAAGCCTGATAGTGGATCAATTTAGCAAACACTCCTCCAAGAATCCTCAAAGGAAGAGGTGAAACCCCTGCATAGGAATTCCAAGAACAATTCTCCACTAAACAACAGAGAATAGTATTTGTCTAAGCAGACAAAATACTCAAGAATATGATCAATCAACAACCTTCTCTTGCTGCCCTCCCTCTCCTTTTATAAGATTAAGAGCCTTTGCAAACCGTAAACCACCTTGATGAGTTATCCCTTTTCACATGAGAGGCCTCCTTCTAGAACTGTGATGTCCCTTTTGGAGATGCAATGAACCTAGACAACACTGTTGATTTTGTCAAGGTTGACCCAGTCTTCAGCTCAAACCTCTTTCACACCTGCAAGTGATTGTTTACATGGCCCTGATTTATCTTTGTTCACATGGGCATTGATTTATTCATCTTTTTCAGGAGTTTTACATGTCCTCCTTTATTCATTTATTCATGCAACAAAAATTAAAACAAAATTGAATATTCCTCTTAGCCATGGCTAAGTAGGAACATTAGAAATGGAGTCATACTCCTCCACCATGGCATCTACCCATGTGGGCTCCTGCGCTACTTCCTCAAAGGAATATGGCTCTGTCATGATACACTTGCTCATGAGAGCCATGTATCCAGTGAATCGGTCAGGTGATTGTCTTTGTCTGCGCTGTGACGTAGGGACTCCTACATTCTGTGCCACATCAAGCTTTAGCCTCTTAGATTTTGTGGTATGCCTTCTACCTATTCTGATGTTTGGCTCTGATTGAGTAGACTCCTCCACTCCATGATCCTCCTCCTGTGGCTGATCCACATCTTGAGGCTCATCTTTGGGAATAAGAAGTTCCTCCTCTACATGCAAGTGTAGCTCCATCTCAAGCGACAACTTCATGGCTTTCTCTTCATTGAATTTTATATCCTGTTGTACCACAGTCATCCGACTATTTGGAAAATACACATGATAATTATGGGGTGTTTCTGTGTACCCAAAAAATATCCAAACTTCTATAGTCGGCTCCAACTTCTTCCTAGCATCCTTTGTCACATGAATGTAAACAGATGAGCCAAAAATATTCAAATGAGAAATATCAGGCTTCTTACCAGTAAAAGCTTCTTCAGGTGTACTCACGCCAATTACTCTATGAGGACAATGGTTTTGCACAAAAACTGTAGTGTTTCATGCTTCCACCCACAAGTGCATTGGTAGGCCCTGGTCATGAAGCATAGCTCGTGCAACACCCACGATCGTTCTATTCTTCCTCTCTGCGACGCCATTTTGTTGTGGGTTATGAGGTGCTATGAGTTGTCTTTGAATTCCTTCTTTGCTATAGAAGTCTTTGAATTCATTCGAGATATATTCACCACCATTATCGCTCCGCAGAGCCTTCACTTGCTTCCCTGACTCCTTCTCCACCAATGCTTTAAAATCACTGAACTTTGAGAATGTTTCACTCTTCTTCTACATGAAGAATATCTAGCATCTACGAGAATATTCATCAACAAATATAACATAATACCTGTGTTTTTCTATTGAAGCAACCGAGAAATGTCCACACACATCTGTGTGAATTCTCTCCAGGATCACCGAAGCACGGTTCTCTTTCTCATGAAAGGTGGTCTTCACAAACTTACCCATAGTACATCCCTTGAACTAATCTGACTGCGCAAGAGTACCCTTGGGAAGGCCAGTAGAAATCTGCTACAAAATCTTTAAGGTGCCATGGTGAAGATGGCCCAATCTTCTATACCATAATTCGCCCTCATCCCAGCTCACCACTTCTTTTTCTTTGCCTATCATTACAGTGCAGCCATCTATCTCCAGCTTGTAGAGATTCTTAACTGGATTCCCTATCCTCTTGGTTTGACCCATTGTTTTATGTCATTAGAAAGCTTTTCCTTCACTGAAAAAAACGTCATAACCTCTGTCCTCCAACATCGCGACCGAGACCAAGTTATTCTTCAGACTTGGAACATGCCAACATATTTCAATAGAAATGGTTTACCTGAATCCCTCTCAAAGGTAATGGTTCCAATGCTGGTCGCACTGTATCTACCATCATCGCCCATCTCTATATGCATTTGGAGATCTTTCTCCTCCAAGTGACTAAACAACTCCTTGTCTCCCGTCATGTGGAAGGAAGCACCACTATCAAGATACCACACAGATCCCATTGCGCTTGAAACCAAGCATGCGATCAGAGAGAAATCAAGTTCAAATTGCGAGGCTAAAGCCTCACCCGCACAGCTCTATCAACCTTCTTGTTCTTCTTTTTCTGTGGGCAGTTAGTGGTGAGATGCCCATGTTCGTGACAGTGAAAACACTTCAATTTGGATAAATCTAGCTTCTTGCCTTTAGCCTTGGATTTTGGATGGGATTTATTCCCCTTCCCTTTACTTTATTTTGTAGCCAAAGCGCAAATATCTTCATCATAATTCTTCGATGAAGAGCCATCCCTGGTACTTCACCTTATCTCCTCCTACACTAGATCTGACTAAAGACGCTCCCAATCCGGCAGTTTCTCCCGTCCATTGACAGAGTCCTGATAACTGTGCCAACTCTTCGGTAACCCAAGGAGAGCCAAGATCACCAAGTCATCATCCAAAAATATGATTCCCACACTCCCCAGCTTATCCCTACATTGGAAAAACGTCGTGAGATATTTTGGAATACTGTCACCCTTCTCCATTTTGATTTTTTCGAGCTTATCTTTCAGCACCAACTTCCTACGGTCGCTGCTACTTTGGAAAATATCTATCAAAGCCTTACACATTGAAAATAGAGTGGCTTTCCCGTGAAGGATTGACACAATATGGTCCTTTACACCTTCCCACATAATTATTCTTGTCTTTGCTACCTTCTTTTGCCATGTGTCAAGTAATGCAGCATCGCTAGAAGTAGGCTTAGGAACATCACTATCGATGAAATCCTTGAGACCATTATCTTCAAGAACCACCTCCACCCTGTCCTTCCAGGATATGTAGTTTGAGCTACCCTCAAGGGCATACTCCAACTGGAACCCATTGAAAGCCATTTCAATGAATACTCAACTACGCACCAAGAAATTTTTGCAGCAAATTCGAATTGTCCACCAGCACAAAAAAACTCAACATTGTTTCAATATTTCAATCTTCATTGATTAAAACTGCTCCGATACCATGTATAAATTATAAAATATGCATGTATATTACCAGACTCCCCTGATCTAACAAATTAAATTATGCTAAATACAGAATCCTTCCACTTAATTCTTTGTGGAAATTAAATTTCCATTTGCAAAACACATATGAAGCAAAATCAATTGCACATAAACACAGTTGTTTAACGGGAAATATTATAGCTAAAAACCCCAACTATAAATATTATTTATATCAATGGATCATGTAATAATCTCATACAAATATTAGTACATCAAGCTCTCAGTATAATCAACAATCATTACACACTGTCATGCAGAAATTTTCATATCTATGCACCAATTTCTTGCCTCCTGACAACCTACCTCCACTGCGCAATCCCTGCTGAAGAATACCTTTGAATGAATTATAATAATCCTTGCCTTGACTGCACAATCCTCATTGGAATCTCCAATGTGTGTCATATGCATTGAATGCATCACTATAGTCATAACAGATAGTCCATCTCACCCTTTCACCTATCTCTACACTGGGTCTCCATTGGAACTGACATGCAAGTAGTTAACTATTGTATTTATTCAGTTGCAAGTGAGTCTCTAGTTGTGAATTAATTAAATAATTAATTCACTAAACTCTCACTAGTGTATCTTCAGTTAGAACTAGATACAACTAGCACAACTGAGTTTAACTCACTTAACTGAGTTAAACTAAATAAAAACTCCCATAACTACTTTTCCAACTTTGTCACAAATCTGCCACTTCAGTTCTAACTGAGTCCTCCATGCATAAGTCACCAACCACTGTAGGAATTGCGTAATTCCTTCAGCCCACTGATTTTCCAAATATGTTCACTGAAATAAAGTGCTCCAAGATAATAAGTTGATATTTATTGTCGAATTATTATTAAGGGCTAATAATAATAGACATGCATCTATTTTTAGATTAGCGACCTATAAATAGACTTCGTCCAATATTATAAAAATAGAATCTCATATATTTTTCCAACTTGATCAACCATCTACAAATAGCATCCTGCAACTTATAGAATATGCTCACTATGTCTAAAAATAGACATACATCTAAAAATAGCTTGCGGTCCCCACTTAGTGAAGGTGTTTAATTTTCACTAAGCTCATCGTCTTGTTGAATCTCAACAAAACCATCCTTATACCCAATAAAGTTGCACCTTTCATATTTATTATCCAAATTGGTCCCTTTCTCCTTTGGAGCATGTACACATGCATCACATCCAAATACCCTCAGATGTGAAAGTGAGGGTTTCTTACTAGTCCATACCTCATGTGGATTGTTATCCTTCAACGCTGATGAATGTGATATGTTAAACAGGTAACATGTAGTCTCCACTGCCTCTGCCCATAATTCATGTCCTAACACGGAACCACTAAGCATGCTTCTTGTCTTTTCCATCAGGGTTATGTTCATTCTTTCTGCAAATCCATTTTGTTGAGTTGTGTATGGATTATTCTTATATCGTGCTATACCACACTTCTTACAGAACTCTTCAAATTCCTTCTTGGAGAACTCTCTACCATTATCTGTCCTCAACACCTTTATCTTCTTTCTCTGTTTGGTTTTCCACCAAAGCCTTAAATTCTTTAAATCTGTCAAAGAATTCAAATTTCTTCCTCAAGAAATATATCCATGTATTCCTTGAGATTTCATATATAAATGAAACATAGTACACAGACTTACCCAGCGATGGAACTGACATAGGTCCAAACACATCACTATGCACAAGCTCTAATATCTTGTCCGCCCTCTTAGCATGAGATGAAAAACTCACCCAATTCTGCTTCCCATATACACAATGTTCATAGAAATCGAAATCCAGAGAGAAAATAGATATACCTTCTACCATACCATTACCAACATTATTTGAAGGCCCTTCTCTCCAATAAGTCCAAGCCTTTGATGCCATAGCATGGTATTTTCTCCAAAGACCACTATGATTTATTTTCCACTTTCAAGAACCATAGAATTGTTGCACCCATACATAACAACGATACCTAGAAGCTTGTACAAAGTTCCAATCCAAACTCCCCATATCAATATGAATGCTCCCCAAACCATCTTGCAATTATCTTTCTCGGACACTATTTTTTCACCTACATCATCCATATGGCTTACAGAAATCAGATTTCTGGCCAATGCAGGAATATGTAGAACACCAGGGAGTGTTCTAATCCTTCCACCTTCCAGCTTCAGCTTGAATTTTCTGCATCCGATGATTCTGGCCTTCCTAACATCCCCTAAGAAGACGTCACCACCATCATACTTCTCATACTCTCAGAACCACTCCCTATGGGGAGTGAAGTAAAAGGATCCACCCGAGTCAATCAACCATGCCTCATGATCTACATGTGTATTTAAAGAAGAGGCCAAATGCACATCCCCACCTTCATCTGAGGTGGTTTTCACCTTTGTAAAAGGAGCATCACCAAATCCATTTCCTTTCTCATTAGCCTTAGATCTGCAGCCCTTTTAGAAGTGCCCTTCCTTTCTGTATTTCCAGCACACCTTTACAGGATTTCCTGGAGATTTATATCTCCCTCTAGATTTAGATATCCCACTCGAAAACTTATTTTTATTTATGTTCTGGGACCTTCCTTGTACAGATAAGGCATCTCCATTTTGGCTCTCCATATTTTTCCATCTCATTTCCTCCCACAACAAGGTTGAGACAATTTCATCAAATTCAAGGTAGTTGTATTGCTACCTATTGCAATAAATAGACTATCCCACGAATCTGGTAGAGAACACAACAAACTGATGCACTTATGTTCATTTGAGATTCAAATATCAACAAATAACAACTGACTTACTATATTATTGAAGGCATTCATATGCTCTATCACAAAGTCTCCATCCTTCATCCTCATGTTATACAACTTTTTTCGCACGGAAAATTTATTCACCAGAGACTTAGATTGGTACAAGGTCCCTAACTTGACCCACAAAGTCTTCACCATAGCTTCCTCAAATGCATTTAACAATACCGAATCTGAGATACACAACCGTATTGTTATATTTTCCTTTCGATCCAACTTCGTCCATTATTCATCTGACATTGTCATTGGTTTAGTACCCAGATCTACCACAATCCATTAATCTTTATACATCAACAGATCCTCCATCTTGACCTTCCAAAACTCAAAACTCAGACCATCAAATTTCTCGATCTTTATCTTTTCACTTCTCTCCATCTTCTTTCACCACAAGAATCGATCTCGCAGATCTCTCACTGAACAGGGTCTACCACAAGCTCGAGAAAAAAATCCCTCAGCAGCAAAGGTGTCCCCCTGAAGCCGAAAAATATCTGATACCAAAATGTAGGTTTTAACCCTCTACATAAATGATATTCAAATGAATTCTTAAAAATAGAAAATAAACAATAGCGAGAGTATAAAGCATAAAACATATACACACAGAGATTTTCCCCTAGATCCCAAATCGGGACTACCAACTTGATTTTTCATTACATTCATTTTATTGTTACAACACATAAATATACATGCCTCGAGGCATTCATAAACCCGAATCCATTAACCCTAAATTAGAACATAACCATATTTCCCTTGAATGGATCTACAAAATACGAGGAGTAGAAAACCATGTGCAAACCCATACACAAACCATAAGCAGGTTTTCCCACCTAATATAGGGTCCAAAAAAAAATTATTGGCACACTGCTCTAGACCCCGTGTAGGGTGGCTACCACCCCCCTACAAACCCCCTGACAAGGGGGGCTTCCGCCCCCCTCTGACCCCCCTACTACGCCTAGCGCAAGAAAAGGGGGAATACTGCCCCCCTCATGCCCCCGATTTGTGCTTGCTTATAATCGCGGAAAGAATATAACACACACCCAACACATCTGAAATTTTCATTGGTTTGGTACTCGGATCTACCGCGATCCACTGATCTTTATCCACCAGCAGATCCTCCATCTTGAGCTTCCACAACTCAAAACTCTTACCATTAAAATTCTAGATCTCTATCTTTACACTACTCATCATCTTCTTCCACTACAAGAATCCATCCCGCACGTCTCCCATTGAAAGGGGTGTACCATAGGCCCAAGAAAAAAACCCCTTAGCAGCAAAGGCATCCCCTTGAAGCCGAAACAACTCTGATACCAAATGTAGGCTTTAACCATATACAAAAATTATTTGGAAACAAACTCTTAAAACATAAAATAAATAATAGTGAGAGCATAAAACATAAAACATATAAACACAGATATTTTCCCCTGGATCCTAAAGCTGGGACTACAAACATGATTTTTCATTATATTCCTTTCAATTTTACAATACTTATATACATGCCGAAGCATTCATAAACCCCAATACATTAACCTTGGATTATAACATAACTATATTTCCTTTGATCAGATCTACAAAATACCATGGACAGAAAACTATCATGCCCAAAACCATGTGCTAAACACATGCACAAAACCATAGGTAGGCCTTCCCACCTAATATAGGGTCCAAAAAAAAATTCTCAGAGTGTTGCCCTGGATCCCGTGCAAGGGGGCTACTGCCCCCCAATAAACCCCTTGATAGGGGGGCCATGCCCCCCCTGTGACTCCCTTGCTACAGTACCTGGCGCAAGCAAAGGCTGCCCTGCCCCCCTTCTTACTCCCGCTTCGTGCATGTGCCTATTCGTGGAAATAATATAACACACACCAAACATTTTCAATGTAGAAAAAAATCATCTAATTCTGAAAAGTACTAATTCAGAATACCCATTTTTTTTGAGGTAGTAAAAAATCATCTGATTTTTAAAAGTGTTGATTCAGAATACCCCCCTTTTTTAGCATATTTTTGATACTTTAAATTTTCATATGTATCAAGTAATTTTTTTTTTTTTTTTAAATGTTAGTGATTTTCATTCTAATTTTAAAAAGTGTTCATGCATCATCATCCCCTTTTTTAAAGGGGGCTTATTTTTGACACTTTAAAATTTCTAATGTATGAAGTGTGGATTTTTTTTAATGTTGGTGATTTTCATGCAGATTTTGAAAAACATCTAATTTTTTTTAAAGGCATATTTTTGAGACTTTAAATTTTCTTATGTCCTATGTATGCACATTTTTTTTTAAATGTTGATTATTTAACAATTTTTCGAGTTGCCTTATTCCTCTTCTCATTTTCGTCCTAAAATATTTGTTTTTTAAGGGTTTTCCTAACATGTGTTTTTTGTTTTTTTTACAACATGTTTTTATACTGAAAATATTTAATTATTTTTGCAAAAAAGATAAATAAATAATATCTATATATCTATATATATAAGAGACAAAAAAAAAATCAAACATAAAAAATGTAAAAAAAACAACAAAATTAACTTATGAAAGATAAAAACACAAAAAAAAAGTAAAAACAAAAAATTTAAAGAAAAAAATAAAAAACTATAAAAAAAATTAAATAAAAATTTAAAAAAATATTTGGGAGCAAAAATAATTTTTAAAATAAAAAATAAAAAATTAGCAAAAAAAACCACAAAAAATAGTAAATAATTTTACAAAAAATTAAAAAAAAAGGCAAACAAGATTAAAAAACATTAAAAAAAAATTATAAACTTAAAAGTGTGTGCCACCCCTATCTAGCCTAGCGACCAACCTTCATACGAGCTTGGCAGATGACTGTGGCACAATCGGCTATCAAGCCCATCTGGCAGGTTGGCCACCGGGTTGGGCGAGGTATGTGTGCCACCCCACTCAGCCCAGCGGTCATCTTGCTAGTGGGCTTGGTAGTCAACTGCACACCACCCCGCCCAGTGCAGTTGTCAGGCTGCCAACGGGCTTGGAAGCTAACTACACACCACCTTGCCCAGTCCAGTGGGCTGCCACCCACCTCTACCCGGCTCAGCTAGGTAGTGGGTCAACTGGGCTTGGAGGTTGATTTCGAGAATTGACTATGCTTGGCAACTTATTCTCAGAATCAACTGCCAAGCCCTTTCATTTTGTTTTTTATTTTATTTTGATGTTTATAATTTTTTTATAAACTTTTTTTGTGTTTAATTTTTAATTTTAAATTTTTTTTTAATAACAATTTTTTCAATTTTTTTTATTTTTATTAATTATATATATATCCTTTTATTATTATTTCAAAATGTTTTTTTTTTTTTTTTTTAATTACTGTTTATTTTATTTTTTATTTTTATGTTTTTATTACTTTTTATGTTTTAATTTAATTTTAATATTTTTTCTTTTTTGTTTTTTATTTTTTTTAAATTATCTAATACTTCTTTTGGTTTTTTATTTTTATTTTTAATCATGCTCGTTTGGAAATGTGTTTTTCAATTTTTATTTTATTTTTATTTTATACTTTATTTATTTTTTTATTTATTTTTTTGGTTTTTTTTTTTTCATCTTGTAAATAATTTTTGTTTTATTTTTTATTTTTTTTTAATGTATGATTTATTTTGTCATTTTTATATATGTTTTGATATTTGGTTTTTTTTGTTTGCTCATACTTTTCAATTTTTTTTAACCATATATATATATATATATTATTTTTATTGATTTTTTATGTTTTTCTTTTTATTTTTATTTTTTGGAATGTTTTTTTGTTTCTTTTGTTTTATGTTCTAATATATATTGTTATTATTTTTTGAAATTTGTTGTAGTTTTGTTTTTATTTTTATTTTTCTTAGTGTTTTTTTAATATATATTTTTATTTACGTATTATTATTTTTTAATTTTTTGTGTTTTTAATTTTTTTTAATTTTTTTCAATGTTTTAATATTTGTTTTCTTTCGTATTATTTATTTTTATTTATTTATATATATTTTTATTTATTTTTTTGTTACAGGGTATGTGTCAATATTCAACTAGCAATATGATCCCATTATGTGTCAATTTGATTGTTGATTTTAAAATTTTCGTTATAAAGAATCGAGTTCATGCTCACAATGTGTCAATTTCATGGTTGATCTTTAAGTTTTCATTACAATGGGCCAAGTTCGCATACACTGTCAATTTGATGGATGATTTTTATTTTTTTGTTGTAACATGTCAAGGGTTAAGATTTTAAAGTGGTAATCTAGTCATGATATTTTATTTTTAATATTATTGTTGAAAATAGTTATAAGTATTTTCTCATTAACACCATGGCTGGAAATTGTTGGAATTTTAAGGCTTTTAAGAGATGTGATATTTTATCTTTAATGTCATCCCTAAAAATCATTGGAATTTTAAGGTTTTTCGAAGTTATGATATTATCCTTAACGCCATTGTTAAAAAATGTTGAAAATTTAACTTGAAAAAAAAAAAGACGTTAGCCCAACATCAACATCTTTTGTTTTCAGGGTGTTTCTTGCACAAAAATATATTGGCATTGATTTTATTTTACTATCATTTTTTTAAAATATTGAAAATTTACACACACACACACAAAAGTATTCCAACATCAACAATTTTCATTTTTAGGTTGTTTTTCATTTTTTTTTGGGTTTTTTGGCAACAGTTCTCATTTTGAGTTTATAGTTCCCATTTCAAAGTTGACATTGTTTTGGTTTGAATTAAAAGGAAAGCACATGGAGATTGATTGGATTGAAAAAATCCCTTCAACTAGAATTGGAGACTTGATTAGAGGAGAGGAAATGAACCTAGATGCTCCATGTTTTTTCACTTGAGTAAAAAATAAACACCCAGGTTCAAGGGATAATGCTTCCTTGTTATATGAAGTGTAATTTTTTTAGAGATGCATTGTTTAGATGTTGGTATTCATAATGCTCGATCATTTTTCATGGATTCATATGCATTGAATTTTCAAACATTTTTTATGTGCCTATTCTTTTTTTTATGGATCTGAGGACATAAGAGGACAAGATGAAATGAAGTGAAGATCCTCATTTGTGATAAAAATGGGTTTCCAATGCCATTTGATTGTAAAAGTTATGTTTCAAATCTCTGAGATAGCGATAATAACATATAACATGTATTAGCATGTAGATAGCCAATGATAGCCTTGTCATGGCCAACAGGACACTTTGGGTCATGCTAGGGCCCTACATCAACCAAATTTGTCAAGGGACATGGTTTCCTATGTAGAGAGTTGTTTCTTCTTGGAAGTGCCAGTTGAATTAGTTTGCAAAATGCATGCTAAAAAATATGTTGACATGCAAGCTTTAACTTGATATAGGGATTTCCTTTTGTGTAGGAAAGATGTTGTTAACATCTATAATCATCTAATGAAAGGAAAGTATAAGTTGCATAAGAAAGATGAAATGCGCATGAACCTTTGGTATAGAAAATACCCAGATGATTTTTTCTTTTATCAAAAGCGCAATGGTGGAGTGATTTGGATTTATGCAAGAACACAATAAAATATTCAAGAAAACATAAACACAGAGATTCAATGGAAATAACACTTAATTCATTAATATCAAATAACTGAAATATGATTACAGACATAATGGAAATAAACTAGCTAGGGCATTGGTATCTTATCTCTGAGAAGAGATGTGGTAGCTATAGGCCTCTAAAAATTTTTAAAATGAGGCTCAAGGGAATATTTATTATTGTGAAACAATGGAAAACCATAAAAATCCAAAAACCTAAACCTAGGAGATGAAGAGCCAAATCTATGGGCCCCATTTGGGTAAATTGGTACATCAAGTTCTCGAGAACGTAACTTTGGCATACGATCTTCGTTTGATGTGCACAATACCTCGTTAGAAATATATATCCGAGGACTAAAATTTTGAGTGAGAAAAATTTGTCAAAGATCCATGTTGCTCCCAGTTTTCCCAAAAAAATGTCTTATAGGGCCTCAAAACAACATCAGAAGTTCAGGACCCGAAAAACTACTAAAAATTGTAAGAGCTGAAAAACTGAAATAAACAATGGTGGGAGTCCAAGTGGAATAGATGGGTGGCCACCAATATCCACTTGGATCATTCCTCCCCATTTAGGAAGAAATGGTCCCCATTTCTTCGAGTTCCTCCATGAGATCCTTAATGTCAGGTGTGTCTAGTAATGTTGGAAAGTATGGCTGAAGGCGATCCACATTGAACACTAGGTTCCGACCAAGGAATGGGGGAATGATGAGCTCAAATGAATTGTCTCTCACAACCTTGATAATGTTGTAAGGCCCATATCAGAGTGGTATGAGCTTTGGTTAGGTGTTATTTTTGCAAATGCAACCAAAATTGGTCGCCCACCTATAACTTGTGTAACAGCCGATGTTGATCATGTCGTTGCTTGTACTTGACATTGGATTTATCCAAGATGTCATGGACCTACTAGCAGGCGTGTTGGCTACATTCAATAAATCTGGTTGCTTTATTAGCCTTAGATAGTACATGTTTGGATTTTTTCTGTGTGGTCACATGAGGTGTGGAAACATCAGGCAGTGACACGCCTGGGGTCAGATCAATGGAGTGATTGACTTGACAGTGTAGATGAACCTCTATGGGTGAGGAGAAAATGTCATTCTATTACTCCACGAATTTTTCCATCTGTTGCTGCCGTGCAGGGGAGCCCTATTTCGAGGCTATGGTCACAATATTCTTCTTGCCCTGTGGGCGAATTGTAATGAAAATAAATTTCCCGGTTTGGGAAATAATCTTACTGCATTTCTTTGTAGTAATCAAAGAGATGGAGGGAGATGGTACTACCTTTGATATCTTGTAAAACTTATTTCCCAAAGTAATAATAATAGAACGAGTCCTAGAATCATACACAACATGTCACTTCCACAAGTATGGTTGGCCCAATAATACATCAGACACATCAAGAGGAGAAACATCATGCAATACCTCATCCGTGAAGGGCTTGATGTTGTATGGAAGGTGACACTGCTAGTTGACGCAGAGATATCTTCTTTGGTGAAGCCACCCAATGGTATATGGTTACAAGTGTGATGTGGTAGATAGGCCGAGCCACTTTATGACCTCTGCTGAAATGAGTGTCTTTTGGCTTCCGTTATCGATAAGAAATTGCAGTGGAGAACCCTTTTCCCACATCTGGGAATGGAAGAGGCGCTCCCCCTCCTATGGATCCTCGAGCTCCTCCCTCTGGAGCTTGGTAGTGGGAATGCTGGCATTAGGTTCTGCATTAATGATTTCCTCCCTTTTTCATTTCCCTTGTCGGGTTCTGACTCATAATCAGGACATGCATCTAATTCATATGCCTTCAATTCGGCCACTAGCGACTGTTTGGCATGACACTCGATTGTGTTGTTAGTGGGGTTGTTATGAGATTCAAACCACTTCCCTGTGTCCTTATTTGGATTTGTGATGTTGTTCTGAGTCACCCTGATTTGGATTTTCCCCTTTTTTTTGAGGTTCGGGGGTGCCTTTCACTAGCTTCAGATTCACTGATCCAAAGTCTCGCTTCTTCTGCTTAAATTTTTTATCAATCTTGGTAGCATATTGATATGTCGTGCCAAGTGAGGTAATGTAGAGGAAATCCATTTCCTTCTGAATGTATGTGTAAACAACTATGGTACTTTAGCACCAAATGTTTCTCTGAATCTTTAATATCCAAATTTGTGTGCAGGGTATGGAACAAATTTGTTAGCTCATGCACATCTTGATCCCTTTACTGCCACATCATGGTCCAATGGATTTACTTGTCCTCAGAGCTCTCCATGGGGTAATATTGTTCCTTGATTTCGTCTTGGAACAAATTCCAATTAGGTGTGACTGAGAACAGAGAGGGTTCCCTCATGTCCTTTTTCTCATAGAAGGTTTCCCACCAGTCTTTGACATGGGGGGCAGATTTGAGGAGTGAAAAATTAATATTTTCTCGGTCAGATAAATCATGGACCAAGAAATATCCTTCTAGAAAATTCAACCATCTATGTATGATGTATGCAT
The DNA here is from genome assembly GCA_034641835.2 of Pinus albicaulis. Classification (NCBI taxonomy): domain Eukaryota; kingdom Viridiplantae; phylum Streptophyta; class Pinopsida; order Pinales; family Pinaceae; genus Pinus; species Pinus albicaulis. The sequence continues at coordinate 43,989 of JAXQQM020060325.1, read as the reverse complement.
CTATCTGACCTTCAAATACAGGAATGAAAAAGGTTACATGTACCTTGAAAGGAGTGGCTACTAGATGCAAATGCGTCGTCGATGGGTATTCATTGAAGGATATGGGAAAATTTATCCATCGTTGTGCTCCTTTGTTTCTCGAGGGCCTCCTCGAGAAATAATTTGATATGATATCCTACTCCCTCATCTTTCTTTTCTTTCGCCATGGGAGGTCGTCGAGGTTTGTGAGGTTGTTCTTGCAAGGGTTCAACCAGATCGAGCCCTAACTCCTTATACCTTGGCCTTCTTGGGGACATGCAAAGAAAAATAGAGAAAGAGTAGACCTCTTTGATACCAACAATCTGGATTTAAGCAGGGAACACAATAAAATATAGAAATAAACATAAACAAAGAGATGCAATGGAAATAAAACTTCATTTCATTAATATGAAATAACTGAAATATGATTACAGATATAATGGAAATAAACTAGCTAGGGTGTTGGTAGCTTATCTGTGAGAAGGGATGTGGTGCCTAAAAGCCTATGAAATGTGTTACAATGAGGCTCGAAGTCCTATTTATTTTTGATAAACAATGGAAAACCCTAAACATCTAAAAACCTAACCCTAAGATATTTAAGCGCCAAAATTATGGGCCTCGTTTGGGTAAATTGGTACATCAACTTAAGGACGTAACTTTGGCATACGATTCGTTTTATACGTCAACACCATTAGAAATATCTGCATCTGCTGAATACAACCTTGAGAGAGAAAAGCATCGTGTCATTTAGGCTTCAAAATGGCTCCAATTTCAAGACCCGAAACTTAAAAACTCTAAATTGTGCTACAATTAAGGAAACCGAAAATGAAAGAAAATGGTGGAGCCTAAGTGAATAGGTGGTGTCATCAATACCAACCGGGACTCATGGAACATCCTCGAGGTTGAAATTGGGAAGAAGTGGATGTTGGAGAGCATGGTGAAGCTATTTCATAATAGCCTAATATCCATGGATTCAACATTCAACACGAATAAATATGGGGTGAGTGTATTAAGAATGATTGATCTAGTTAAATAATTTGATTACTAATGATTGATAATGATTAATGAGCTGAAGTTGAATCCATATGTTTTTTGAATGTCATAGTATTAGTTGTACACACTCGTGGTGTTTGATGAGCAACAAAGTCAGGTGATATTAGCATGGGTGGTGGAATCATGTAATACATCACATGGCATTTCATTGTGGTTGAAGCACCTCATGCATAGGTGTCACCAAGTTGATCATAGTTGGAAACTTAATTCCTTCATGGTTGATGATGCATTGGCTGAAATCAGTGCTTTAAGGTAACTTCAAGCTTCTTATTTTACAGTACAAATTGTATTTATTACAAAAATAACATGCTTGAAATCAATTGAATGTGGTAGGAGAATCAAAAGGTGTAATTTTATCTTGTGTATTTGGCACATACGTCGAGCATGGATAAAAAATGTGAATCGATTGGCTAATAGTCCAGAATAAAAAAAAGAAATGTTTATTGATTTGGGTTTAATTATGAATTATCGTTTCAGTGTTGAAGTGAGCAATGCAATTAACATTTTCTTCAACAAATTTGCTAATGAGGAGAAGTTTCTAGACTATTTCCACAAGCATTGGGTTGTTGGTGACAATATTTGTAAGTTGAAAAACTCTTTCTTACATTTAACTTTTTGGTTTTCATACGGATGAAATATTTTCATTAACCCAACTTTTATGAAATTAGGGATGTGGGTAAAAGGTTATCGAGATTTTCCCCATGCAAATAAGGAGACAAACAATGTTATGGAGTCATATCACCGTTACCTAAAGAAAAAATTTCTATCCGATAGAAGAAAAAAATGTTCTTGTAGGATGGATTTATTTGATATATGTTCTTCTAACAAATGTTAAACCCTGTTATTGGTTTAAGGAAATCATAAAAAAGGAAGGTGTTTTGAATATTGACAGGAAAGAGAAATAATTTGAATCATCAATGGAAAAAGAAAAAATAATTTCAGATAGTGATTGCAGCCCTCATGAGAAAATATATCATGATTTTTGTTTGAGGAGCCAATCTAACCATAATAAGAAATATATTGTCACTTGTCATCGCACAAATTTCTTAAATTGTGATTTCCCATGGTATATTCGTGGCAACATTTGCAAGCATTACATAAAGGTCAGTTGGTTGTCTTCATGCTCAATGGATTTAAACCAATTACTAAAACATCAAAGAAAAACTGATTCATATAATGACCCTCCTAAGATAAAAATAAAGTAAATATTGGAACTTGGAGAATATGCAAACACATTTTCCATGGATAGTGTTGGAGCGAGGTCCCCTGGGGTTAATTTTGATAAAGTTTTGTATATATTTTTTTGTGTGTGTTGCACATAAGAGTCAAAGGGGATTTGGGGTGGGTCAAATTCCCTATTTCATGTAAATGGGTTTTAAGGGAAAAATATGAGTCTCAAACCATGGTTTGAGACCATGGTATCGACCCGCTAAGATTAGTATAAATATAGATAGATCAATTCGGGTGAAGATATGCTTATTTTTTATGATGAATGTTTTGTAAGGGTTTGATCTAAGTTTTGGTTTTTGGGTAGAAAAGGCTCCTGCTTGTTATGTGTGCAAATACCTTAGTCCTAGCTGTGTGCAGACTGTACTGGTTGTGTGTGCAAAAGGGTAAACTGTATGGGAAGTCTGAATGTATTGAACTACTGGATCTATTAATATAGAATAATGTTTTGGAAAAATCTAATGTGTTATGCACTTGATGTGTTATTTATCTGATTTACTACGAATATGTTTTGTTAATTTATTTTAGATCGAAATTGGTTTTGTGATGTATTACATTTACTTCTGTTTATGATTAAATGCATCCATGCAATTGAGTAAAGTCTGTTTGTGTCAAGTATATTTCTGACAAATAGATCTAGTTAAATTACATCTAGATAAATGTCTTTCAAATTAATCACATTATTAGGATTTGGTCAAATTTTCAAACCATCTAATGTGGTTCATCCTCAGGACAAGGTGAAAAAAGATGATTGATCTTAATGAATAAATAGTTAGGGTGCATCACTGCCTAGAGATAGCCGTTGAGACTAGCCGTTAATTAGTTCAAAAAATTAAATAATATATGATTATTATTAATAATCATATATTAATTAATTTTTTTAACTAATTAATGGCTAGTCTCAACTGCTATCTCCAGGCAATAATGCACCCTAACTATTTATTCATTAAGATCGATCATCTTTTTTCACCTTGTCCTAAGGATGAACCACATTAGATGGTTTGAAACATCGACCAAATCCTAATGATATGATTAATTCAAACGACATTTATCTAAATTATGGATCACAAAATTCTTAGATCTCAAGTACATATGTTTACTGCGTGCAAATATATACTACGTTCTGGGATAATTTGCAAAGATCTGTTGTTATGTTATCTGTTGATGTGCACACTTGCATATTATTTGATAAGTTCTGTTATAAGTCAGTTTAGGACCACCACATCAACTTATTCCTCAAGGTGCGGAAACCTAGTTCCAACACCCCACCATATTGCTTCGGGTGAGACTTTGATCTGCACAAGCAGGTCATTGCCGAAAGGGATAGTACTTGGAGGGTTCGTTGGTTGCGCAATAAATCTAAACATGGGCCAGGACCCCTCAAACCAAGAAATGGTTCCGTTTCCAGTACCAGGATAAATTTGAGGGAGAATCGATGTATTGGCATCCTATGCAGAATGAATTACAAGATTGTCTAGATAGAAACATCCTTGAATTCACGATCCAATAGGATAGAAGCTCTAAATTATCTGCTAAAGAGTGGGTTCAAAAGTAAATCTATAAATAATTTCACGAGATATTATCTACTTACTTTGCGACCGAGTTCTATGAGTGGTTGTCTCAACTGACTAAATTTAATACATGTGTGAAGGACGACACATTCACTTAGTGGACTCCAAAATTGGTACAACAATTAGAAAAAAACAACAATACGATTACCCGCGCGATAGATCTCTGGATCGATTGTGTTCTGGGAGAATTTGTAACTGATTTTTCTATTGATCAATTTGTGTCTTATTCTAAAGCAGAAAGAATATTCTTCAAGGATCGCAAAGGTAAGTTCTTTCACTCTTTGAAGTTGTCGATTAAGATTCTATTGTGTGAATAGGGTAGTCTATGTGAGAATATCACATGAATGTCCCAAAGAGGCCCGACGATGCACAACAGAATAATTTACCGCGCAGATCTAGAAGAAGGATTTACTTACAGTCCTCTAAAGGGTCGATATGATAGTGACAACTAACTAGATACTAGTATCTCTAGTGAATCAGCACATTCTGAAGAAGAAGAAGTCTCACAAGATTAGAATAATCAGGGAGTGTTTACCATAGTTCAGATCCCATCCACTCCACTTCCAAACTCATCTCACAATTCATCCACTCCACCTTCCACCTCCACCACCCCTAGGCATAGATATGGTCATGTCAATGAATTTTCCTACTTTTAGAGGTATTGGTAATGAATATACGTAGCAATTCTGGATTGTCATTGATGTTGTATGGAGAGTACAACAGGTTAATAGTGAAGATGTTAACAAAGTGTAGTTAGCCATTGATTTTCAATATCGCACACTGGACTGTTATACAAGATATGTATCGGCGAACCCTAATGCAAATATGAATGATCTTAAGCACACCCTAAAATAAAAATTAAAGAAGCCTAAATTATACGTGCAATGTGTCACAAAGTTGAAAGAGATTCTCCAAGAGGTGAATGAATATGTATGGGATGTAGATCAAAGATTAAAGCACACTATCAAAGATGGTGGATTCACTATCGATGATACCCAATACAACGAATGGTTTATTGTTATACTTCTCCCACATCTGAACCAACCCTTGAGTCAACAGAAGATTTCCACGCAGGCTTAGGCTGTGGAAATTGTAATGAAACTAGAAGTTGCACCACTGCCCGCTACGATAAAAACTCAATAGATTTAGAGTCAATTAGAAGTGATGAATTTGGAAATTCAGAATTTGAACAAAGATAAGGGAGAGAAGGTATGCAAAGAGGTATGGTTCATACACGTAAAGTTTCTAAGCATCATAAGGATCAATTCCATGTGTTAAATGATTATCTACATGCTAGAGGACCAAGCCCACTAAAGAGCGTGGTTGGACCAAGTGGGAAACCTCCAGTATGGTGTACAATTTTTTAGTCTACGGGTCTACATGTGACAGATTATTGTCCAAAGATTGGAAAATATATGTCTGAACTAAAGCAGCTTTTTTGTAGAATCTTCTTGTCACTGGGACATGATGAACATCATTGTCGAAGTTTTGATTTGATGATTGATAAAGTTGAGATGTACATAATGTAGGTTGGACCTACATCACCAACATCCTCGTCTTAGTGTAGTGGATTCCAGAATAGAGGAAGAAGAAGAGGAGGAGGATCATGTGGTCGAGGAAGGGGACAACTCATCTGCTAAAATTTTGGAGATGTTGGTCATTATTCGTGGAGATGCTGTTAGTATTATCCTGCATGATAATACTACAGGTGTTGTAGGAAACTCGATCATGTAATTGAAGATTGTCTTGTTTTTATTGCTAATATGCAGGAAAACAAGATGCAGACTTCGACGCAGAATATAGAGATGGTAAGGGCAGGGCTGCATGAATAGGAGCCTAGAATGAATGTTGTCATTGGGAGTGGTGAAACCACTAGAAAAGATAAAGGAAAGAAGTCGGATGCTAATCTTTGGATTTGAAAAGCACTTGAGAAAAAGGATGGATTTGACTTTCAATGTGAAAAATACACTTTTGTAGAAGCAAAGAAGGGGTTTGCAAAAGAAAGCACATCAATATCAGGTAGAACTATGGATTTGGCTAGATTAGATGAAGAAATAAATCCATTCTTGCAAGCTTGCATCAAACTATTATGTATCAAGAAGGAAATGGAGAATATTCAAGAATTGATAGATATCTGTGCAGAAAAGGAACAACCTCAAGTGGAATATAAATATTTCAACAATATCTATAAGAACAAAAGAAGAATTGGACAAGATATGCGCTTGATTGCTTAGATTGGTGCCTACGAGATGGATTAGGTCATTTTAGATCTAGGATCTGATGCAAATGTCTTACCTAAGAAAAATTGGTAGTGCATGGGAGAGCCTAAGTTGGAGTGGTATACTATTCAGTTGCGCATGGAAAATAAAAAGAAAACACTTCCATTAGGAAGACTTTCATAGGTGGTAGTCGATATCAAAGGAGTTAAGGTGCTTGCAGATTTCAAAGTCATACAAATTGTGGATGACACTGATCCTTATCCTATGTTGTTGGGTTTAGATTGGGCTATTGATATGGATGGCATCATAAATATTAAGAGGAGAAGTATGGTATTTGAAAACAATGGAACCCGAGTTGTAGTGCCCCTATATCTCGTAGAAGGTGCAAGATATACAAACCTATGTGCGTGGATGATGATGTTGACGATATCTATGAGCTGACTGTGTGAGATGATGATTGGATAAACCTGGCAGCTGATGGAAGGCTTAATTGAGAAAAGGATAGTTACTTCTTCTCAGATTCAAATGAAGAACTAGAGAACTAATAGAACTGATTACATGATGTATCTGTGTTGCACTACAATCAAGTGACCAGATCCCTTCATTGCGTATCATCAAAGGTACGATAATTACCATATTATGATGGCTTAACTAATGTCAACATATTTCTAGGAGAACTTGAAAGAAATGTTCTAGAAGGACAAATATTCCATGCATTGGATATAGTGATGCGCGCTGCTCCAGCACGATGGTGGGAGACTCACAAAGGAAACATGGGAAACTGGGAAGAATTTACTCGAATGATGAGATTGTTCTTTGAGTGTCCAACTACCAGAATGGAAGAGGTTTATTCTGGAAAGGGTGATCCACACAAACATCTCGCCAAGTGCAATAAAGTATATGGGCATAGAGATGAGACCAGAATGGGTGCACATGTTCATCCACACATTGGGGAAGGTGCTTACTGATTGGTACCTGTAAACAAAGTTGCATCAAGGAACTAATGAATGGTCTGCACTGACTGAAAGTTTCATTTTAACCTTTAGCTTTGAGATTGGGTTTGATTGCTTGGGTAAAGAGATGCAAGGTATTCAGGGGGTTATCTTTGATACTTCAAAGCCAAAGATAGAGCTCGCTTCACCAACATGGGATGTGAAGATGAGGGATATTGTGAATTGTATAAATCTAACAGTTGAAGAAAATGAATAAGACATAAGGAATATCACATTCCTTGAATCAGAAGGACAACACATATTTGTTGTGCCTTAAATTACATTGATGGATGTCATGAAGCATCTGAAGATTAAAAAAGTAAACATTGGTACAAAGGAATAGCCAAAGTTAGAAAAAATTGGAGATTACTGGGATGATGATATAGTGGGAAAGGTTATTGAGCTGTTGATTAAGTATCAGGACCTGTTTCCTACAAATTTTTCCAAATTGAAAGGGATAATTACAGAGCTTTGGGTCATGAAGATCAATTTAACCTTGATGCACAACCTGTGAAGCAGCACCCATATAGATTGAATCCAAGTATAAGCATAAAGTTAAGGAAGAGTTGGATAAAATGGTTGCTGAAGGCATTATAGAACTAGTGGAGGAGTTTGATTGGGTAAGCCCTATGGTAGTGTAGGATAATAATACTAAAGGAGAGATAAGGATTTGTGTTGACCTGTGCAAATTGAATGATGCCTCCATTCATGATCCATTTCCAACCCCATTTTCCGATGAGATCCTCAAAAATGTAGGAGGACAGGAGGTTTATTCATTCACATATGGTTTCTTGGGATATCATCAGATCATTATTGTGCGGGAGGATAGGAGTAAGACAACCTTTGCAATAGAGTGGGGATATTTTTAGTATACAGTCATTCCACTTGGATTGAAGAATGCACCTTCTATATTTTCATGCGTAGTAGTAGCTACATTCAAGGAGTATATCCACAAGTTATTATAAGCCTACTTTGATGATTGGACTGTCTTTGGGTTGTTGAAGAGGCATGTATCAAGTCTGCGCCTCATGTTGGATACTTGTATGAAGTGTCAGATCTCATTTAATTTGAAGAAGTGCATATTTTGTGTGCCATTCGAGATATTATTGGGTCATATTGTTTGCCAGCAAGGGTTGATGGTATATCCCGCAAAGATCGTAGTAATTGTTAATCTGGAAATTCTTGTGAATGTCAAACAACTGCGCTCCATTTTTGGGCATACTGGATATTATCGAAATTTCATTAAAGGTTATGCATTGATCACTGTGCCTATGGAAAAATTTCTCAACAAGGATGCGTCATTCTGTCGAGATGAATAATGTCAAAAGAGTTTTGAATTAATTAAGGAGAAGATGGTCACTGTGCCCATATCAGTCTTTCCAGTATGGTCGAAAGTGTTCCATATGCATGTTGATGTGTCTTGCATCGTGCTCGGAGCTAATTTAGTGCAACTAGGAGCTGGGGAGATCAATCACCCTATTGAATTTGCATGTAGGAAGCTATCAAGCGCAGACTATAATTATTCAACCATGAAGACAGAAGGATTGGTGATGGTTTATGCACTGCAAAAATTCCACTGCTGTCTATTAGGAGGACACTTCAAGATTTTTACTAACCACTCTGCTTTGAAGTACTTGGTCAATAAACCTATGTTAGGGAGGGGGAGATCTGTAGGTGGTTGCTTTTGTTTGAGGAGTATGATTTTGAAGTCATTGTGAAGCCGGGGAGGTTGAATGTTGGGCCATACCATATGTCATGCATTGAAAATGGAGAAGAGTCGACTAGTTTGGAATGTGGTTTACCAAATGTGCAATTATTTGCTATAAAGGTGGTTGATAATCAGTTCCCTGATATCGTTCATTTCTTGATTACTGCACTTGCACCCGAGGAGTAAACATTTCAACAAAAGAAAGAGGTCATTATGCGCGCAGCTAAATTTACTATCATTGTTGGTCAGTTCTATAAGATGGGTGCAGATGAGGTCTTGTGAAGATATGTCTTGGAATTTGAGAGATGAGACATCTTACCTGAAGCTCATGGAGGAGTTGCTGGAGGTTACTATGCAAGGAAAGCCACTGCGCATAATATCCTACAAGTTGGTTTATGGTCGCTCACACTGCACAATGATGCATATGTGCATTTCTACACATGCGATGTATTCCAAAGGACAGGAAATCCATCGCACAGAGATGAGATGCCATTGCAACCATAGATGGCAAGATAAGAATTTCATTGGTTCACCGGAATTTAGGAGACGTGGCTGGAGCTTTGTGCACACTGATGTTCTTGCTGGCTGAGCGAGGGACTTGACCGACCCTCTCTAGTCCGTGAGGCTTTTAGAGAAAAAATTTATGATCATATAGTTGCCTCGTCATTTATTTTCACGAATCTAACTGTATATGAAAATCAAATGACTTCAATTAGTATTTGTTCCCATGGTTTGAATTATTTTTCTGACTGCTTAACTTTGCTTACAAGCTTTAAACAGAGTAAATATGGCCGACGCAACAAATGTCTCTCGCTTTGGAGGAGTGATTATGGCACATCCAGATCCAATTCTAGGCATTTCAGAAGCATTTAAAGTAGATACAAATGATTTGAAGCTGAACCTTGGTGTTGGAGCTTACAGAACAGAGGATCTTCAACCCTATGTGCTCAATGTCATGAAAAAAGTTACGTTGAATGCTTCTCTTTTAGCAGACAGAATTTCTACTGTTATTTATATGCATTGGAATTGTCCTATGTTTGCACTTGCTCTTAGTTGTCTAGGGTTTATGAAGGTTCTTGGTTTTGGCAGATTTCAAAATTGTAGGAGGATAACAGGGCTTTAGAAAGACTTACAAAGTCCAAAGAAGCAGCCCTCCTTGACATAGAGAGGACAGTGCAGTTTGCTCTGGAAAAAGCTGCGATGGTCGATGATTTATAGAATAGGAACCAGGAGTTGATGAAACAGATTGAAATTTGCCAGGTTTCCTTTTTTCTTATTGGATTTTATATTATTGTTTTTAGTTTGATAAAATAATGTTTCTTTGGTGGTGCTTAGGTTTCTTATACGTTAAAACATACTGGGCAGTTGGCTGGTATGCCTTTCTCTTGACTGTTGAGGTCTATTGTGTTACAGGAGGAGAACAAAATATTGGACAAAATGCATCGGCAAAAGGTTGCAGAAGTTGAGAAGTTATGTCAAGCAGTTCGTGAGCTAGAGGAGGTTGTCCTTTCAGGTGGGGCTGCTACCAATGCTGTGCGTGATTATCAGCGGCAAGTGAATGAATTGATTGTAAGTCCTGCCATGCCATGCATTTTTAAAATTTTTCTATTGTATGAAAGTTGAAACATTACTTTTTTTGGTTAAATAACCATTCCAAATGGTTCAATTTGCATGCATATCCATGTGTTGGCATGTTTTTAGGAAGGTAAGAATACACTCGAGAGAGAACTATCTCGGGAAAAGATAACAGCAAATCGAGTTGCTTGTGTTGTTGCCAATGAGCCAATGAATGGAAGGATGGGAATGACAAAGTCATGCCTGTAAAGCCATAGACTTGTTTGTCACATAAGTTAAGAGTTTTAAAGCTGGAATTTCGTCCTCCTTTTACAAATAAAAAGGGAAAATGGGCAGAAAGTGATATCTATATAATAGCATTATAGATTATGGTTGACCTTCTGATTTCTAGAAGCTACTATTGGTGCATAGTAAGAACTATTGTTATCTAGGTGTTTATGTGAGTCTCTTTTGTACATTAATACCAAATTGCTCAATGATTTATGGCTCAATAAAATTTACCTGCTCAAATTCTAGTTTAAATATCTACATTCTATAGGCTATCAACTTTCAACTAGATGGCACCACACATTATTGTGAAATTAGTTAATTACTACATTTAAAAAAAAAAAAATCCACAAGTGCTGTTTCATTTTAAATTAGAGAAGTTTGCTGCCAAATCTTAGCAGTCTAATACAAAAAATAGATAGGAAGGCCATAGCCAGCGATGAAAAATATTGTTGTTTATCCAAATATTTTAATTGGACCCTATCCTAGTCTATATGAGTAGTCCTGACAGGTATACTACCTTACGAACTAGAATAGCAATATTGCTACTGGACAAAACATTATGACAATTAAGATTTATAAGAAAAATTGGAAAATCTCCCCATTTCAGCCCACCCATGTCTCCATTCATGTGTCTTTACTGCGCATGGTTACTGCAGTTCGATATGGAGGATTGATAGCTCCTAATGTGTCTTTTATAACCATATCAGGAGTTCATGGAACTAGAGTCCAAGAGAAACCTTTGCAAGTAGGGTCTCTAGTGGACAGAACCAGAGGAGGAGGATGAATTACCTCTCGGGGAATCTGCAAATACCCCACTACTCTGTTAACCAAAGATTTCAGTTCTCCAAGCCGAGCATCTAATTCTAGATAATGCCTATGAGAAATGATTGCGAAGGTAGAGAATTCCTTCTCAGTTTCTCTCAACTCCAACAGTTGAGTTGTTGTCTCCATGGCCCAGTCCTCATGAAACTATGCTCTCTGCCTGTAACTTGTGTTCACATTCCTCTTGCCATTGAACCTATCTGATGGTGGAATTTTCCACCCTGCATTGAGCCTATAGAAGGCTGTGATGGACCTCGTTTAGGCCATATAAAAAATAACATATATGATGACAGTGACAGTGGCCCATAGTGATGGGGGCAGGGGTGAGGGGAGGAGACAAGTATCAGACCGACAGAGGTATCTTCGAGAGTTTACCCAAAATTATACTAGGCAGGACTTCCCTGAACCTTGTCACCACTATGATATAGGAGCCAGGAACAAGAATGAATAAAAAAGTATAAGCCACGATAGAAAAGACCACAATGTAATAAATAACAAATCCTTCCAAAAACATCTTACAGTTGTAACGTAATTTGATGCAAAATAATATTCCATCATTTGAAAGCTTTTTTATTCTAGATTGATTTTACCAAGAAATCACAAGAACATTTTCAATGATGCTGGGGTTCCTTGGTTGGAATACCGTTACTATGATCCTAAAACTGTAGGACTAGACTTTGAAGGGATGATTGCAGACATTAAGGTATGACAGTTTATTTTACCTGCCTTTTCACAGAATTAGATGTTAGGTAAATACACTGTTAATTTTTTTATGGTAGACTGCTAATTATTTGACTTGTTGTAGGCTACACCAAGTGGTTTTTTTGTGTTGCTTCATGGTTGTGCTCACAATCCCACTGGATTTGATCCAACTCCCGAGCAGTGGGAGAAAATAGCGGATGCCATTCTGGAAAAGAATCATACTACTTTCTTTGATGTTGCTTATCAGGTTCATGATGATTCACTGATATGGAGGTTAAATTTACAGTTTTCATATTTTATATGAATTGCCCAGTGTGTAGATTATTTTTGCAATTCGTTTGTATACATTTTTCTACCTTGCCAGTTTCTTTTTACTTCGATTATTTTTTAAGTTTATACTGCTTCTTCATTTTGAAGCCTTGATGAATTCAATGGAAATACCTTCATAATTCAATGCATTAAAAGCCCTCTTTAAATGGAAAAAATCGTTTGACATGGTTAGTAATCCTTTATTGAATGCAATTATTTTTATGAAAAAATCCTCCAGAATTTGGGTTTTATTGATATGACCTTATGGTTATTAAATGTATATGAGTTCACAGTTCTATTGTTTTTAATCATTACATTGAAAGAAGCTAAGTGATCTTACAGCCCAGGTGGAAGAGATATGTGATGTTATAGTCTTAGAAGCATTTCCAAAATGCCATTCATGAGGTACTGGCCTTTATGCCAATGGGCATCCATAGAGGCCCTCCCTGGGTGAATATGCTTGCTTGGTTCACCTTCCTCTCTCCTCCTCTGTGCAGCCTCTCTGTTATTGTGTGTCTAGTAATCCTTTGTTGTAATGAACTGACAATTGGTCTGAAAGGACCCCTATTTTTGCAATTTAATAAGCGATTTTACCTGAACTTGCAGGGATTTGCAAGTGGCAGTCTTGATGCGGATGCATCATCTGTGAGGTTGTTTGTAGCTCATGGGATGGAAGTTTTTGTTGCTCAATCCTACAGCAAGAACCTCGGTCTCTACGTAGAAAGGATAGGAGCTATTAATGTTGTGTGCTCCTCATCAGATGTTGCCAATAGGTACCACTAATAAACTTTGGATTGTATTCTTTCTAGTGGATATGTTTATTACTGGAATATCTTCAACTTCTAGCATTATTTAAATGGAACGCTAACTGCATTTGTCCATGCACTTCTGGCAGGGTGAAAAGCCAACTTAAAAGGCTTGCTAGACCAATGTACTCGAATCCTCCAGTTCATGGGGCTCAAATTGTGGCAAATGTTGTAGGCAATCCTGCCATGTTTGATGAATGGAAATCAGAAATGGAACTTATGTCTGGAAGAATCAAGGGTGTGAGGCAGCGACTATATGATAATCTTTTTGTAAAGGATAAGAATGGGAAAGATTGGTCCTTTGTCCTCAGACAGATTGGCATGTTTTCCTTCATAGGTATTAACAAGCCTCAGGTAAGAAAGGTTGTAGTCTATCTAGCTTTCAAATTTGTCTGGAAAATTATGGAAATTTTTACCGGATTTTGATAAAATCTAGCAAGAATTTTTGTAAATCCAGGTTACAGTTGTCAAACTCAAAGATTTTGGGTGTCCCAGGAATTTTTTATGGTGTTCAATCCATTTCCACCCTTAAAAACTCATTCAAACATTCCTACTGTCAGATTTTTTGAATTTTTTTTACCGAGTTCCAACCATTTTTGGCTGTCTGAGAAAATTGGAAGGCTGGGTAGATGATGCCATAAGAAAATGTTCGGTAACTTTTCACCATTTCAAAATTCTAGCTTTTTAAATCAGTGTTGGCTTTACTGTTTCTTGCCCTAATACAACTTTTCAATTCGAACAGAGTGAGAACATGACAAAGAAGTGGCATGTCTACCTGACAAAGGATGGGCATATCTCCTTGGCTGGGCTGCCTTTATCCAAATGCGAGTATCTTGCAGATGCCATAATTGACTCCTACTACAATTTCAGTTAAATAACAATAATATATCAAAAATAAAATCAATTCAATTGTCTATGTTAGAAATCATTTTTAATATTGAAACACCGGAGGTCACAGTTAAGTGTTGATGTATTAGGCAATCTCATTAGCCTGTAATCCACAAAATTGTGTCTGGTCTACTGATCTTTCAACACTTATCTTTGTTACATAAAGGTCGACATTGGCCACCACATGGTTGGTAGAGTATTCTGCAAGCAGTTTCTGCTTTCTACAACAACTATCCTTCTATTTTGTTAATGTAGGTAACATTTTAAGTTGACAGAATATGAGCCTAGTTTTTGAAATCTGGAAAGACTGCTATATTGAAGGCTTCATAAAACTTTATATTTATTAAACTCTCCTGTATGGGACTGATCAGTATTCATTTCAGATAGGTTTGCAATTTGATGGGTCACCTATTGTAATTACATAAGTACAGCTGCAGAGGAATACATAATAAAAGGATGAGATTGAGATGGCTTCCTTGGTAGAACTACTTATCATTATTTCCTCAAATACAACATTCATTTTCAATACAAGCATGAAACACAAGATTGATTTTGACTATCACTGTCCAAAATATAACATCCATTATTTTGATGATCACTATGCAAAATATAACATCCATTTTAATTCATTCTCAGTATTCGAAAAATAATGGTTTTCGACCCCTAAGAATAAAATGTGGTAATCTCCATTAACTTCCACAGAAAGGGAAAATGATATACTTGCAGAGGGCCTCTTTGGTGGTATTAGCGATCATAATTTCCCAAGGTTAATTTTCTGTTATCAATTATTGCAAAATCTATCCAATGCATCGAGTTGACTCTATGACCCCTCTAGAGTGGAGGCCAATTATACAACAACATCTACAAATAAAAGGAATGAAACCAGGATCTGATGAAGTAGGCAACCATCCTGAGATTGAGTAAATTCCCTGATGAATTGCTGGTAATCAATGTAGATCCCAACTAGTCTGGGAGAGAGAACACACACCCACTTGACACCCCCAATACTCGTGATACCTTAAGAAAATCTGTATTAATCGCAAAAACTACCAATCATTCTATCATAAAGCTGCATCACACCAGAAACAATGTCCTCAAGTAGTCCAAGGACACGAAGCTGCTTGATGGGTAAATTCCTGGGAACAGTGTAGTGCCAAAAGCCTTTTGAAAGTCTACAGAGCAATAGTAAACCTTCGAGGATGTCTGTCCGTCTAGTCTCATCTATAAATTATAATATCACAGAGTAAATATGCAATCCAATTCCCAGTTGTCTCTCTTGAACCAAGCCTGGCCCCTGCCTCTCCAATATTTCCCCTCAAGAGTCCAAACAATTCAAAAGTCAAAGATGAAAGGCTGTTATTCACCTTAGCCAAACCTTTTTAGCAGTGATGCATCCTATGTTCATATTTAGCAGATTATTCTGAAAATAGTCACATTGTATTCAAGTTAAAGAATAAGAAAGACACTGAGCATTAAAAAATCAAGAGTCTGTTCTTTTTTATAATTGAAATATTCTTTTTATTATTGTCTTAAATGTACAGAGTTGTTGCTCAATAAAATAATAGAACCACAACTGGCAAGCCACAGGCTTTCTGTCTGACCAAACATCAGACGGGTAGAAAATGTTGAGAAATCTAGAGGGCAGTAGTTAGGATGATTTCTCTTTTAATGATAACTGCTTGTGGCTTCTTCCCTGATGCTAGGAGTTCCTCTTCAATCCCTACCAGTGTCCATTATTCTTGTTGAGCTTCTATGGTAGAATTTGTGCTAAAAATGCATATCTTTACTATCTTCTTGATCCTTTCCAATTTTTCTTTCACCTGAGCAGCTATCATATCCTCGACTGGCCACTTTAAATTTATTGTTTCTTTGAAAACATATCTCTAACTTCTGGTATTCTTCAGGTTAATGAGAAGATTAAGGGTGTCCAAAATCCTCTACACCAAATATCTCTCTTTCCTCTATCGCTCCTATGTCATTTTATTTTCACTCTTAGAGGAGAAGGGTCAACAACTTCATAAATTGTTTGATGGGCTTTGTTACACACCCAAGTGGGTAACCCCTAGGAGAAAAAATTTGTCCTATGGATGGATCACTGATTGAACAAAATTATAGATCATTTTTGGTTGTATTCTTGTTCCCATGCTTCACCTTGGTGGTTTTTACTTACCCCTAGTCTAGTGTGATCTTCCCTGAGGCCTTTCTTCCCTGATCTATTTTGTCAAACAAAATAATGTACGTCAAAAATTGCTCAAGTTTGCAGATTTTGTGTCAGTTCCTGCATTCAAATTTAGCTCTTTTGCCTCGTTTTTGTTTCCAATATACTTCCAAATTTGATGAGTTTTAGTTTTGGATATAAATTTTATGGGTTTTGGATTTGAGATTGAGTTCATCCTCAAGATATATGCGATAGGTGCAAATGCACAATGTTGTGTAGCATTAGTGTGATAAATATGGGATAGTGTAAAGCATAGTTTTGAATATTAGTATAATTTGAATCGTACCTAATCAACTCTGTCAAGTTGATTGTTGGTTGAATGGTTAATTGTTGGTTCAATGGACATAAGATCTTGCAGGCAAAAATACCAAAGGGAAAAATGGAGCCCATCATGGGGTACTCTTTGTAATTCTCCACCACTGCTACCTTCCATGCTTCCTCAAACTCCTCTCCAACCTCAATATTAGTGCTAGTAGTAGCATGAAAAACAACACTACGCTTAGCAGAACTAGAAGAACGTGTTTTCCAAACTACACGAGAACTACTTCCCTCATGAGTCACCATGTGCCATGCTTGGTCTCGGTGGTTCTCTTCCTTCTACTCCTGGTTCAATTACCATATCTTCATTGGAACCAACACCCCGAACTCCACTAGACAACGATTCACCATTTTGTAGTAGTGATTCGCCATTTGTACTGGTGATTCACCATGATTTTACAGGATAATATAAAATTGTGAGAGATTCGCCAAAAAATTATATATACATATTATATTATTAATAAAATCGCCTTCCATTTTTCCTATGTATCATGGGGATTCGCCTATTTATTATATATATAAATTTAGGGGGGTTCTTAAAATTTTCCCTGTATGGAAGAGCACGAAATTATGGAAGTGCAGTTATCGCATCTAGTCACGTTAGAAGAGGATCACTTTATTGCAAATTTCCATCAGCAATTTCAAAAGGCGTGCGAAAATTCTTGGCATGATAGGCATATTAGATAAAAGGTATTTAAGGAAGAATATTTGGGCTTGTTTTATGACAAAAAGTTTGCGTGCCACCCAGGGAAGTTCAAGATGCATTGGCTAGGACCATATATTGTTAAGGAGATCACTGACAGAGGTGAGGTGTGCCTAGCCACATTGAGCGGAGAAAATCTTCCTAGGTATGTTAATGGAAGTCGATTGAATCCATACAAGGATGACCCCTGCCCTGCGCCCACCAAATGACTATATGGATGGAGAATTTGATTTTCATAGAAGGGATGGAAGATGCACAAAAATGCGTGACATGCACACGAAAGTTGCACGCGGAGGTTGAATGGGTCGCAAAATTTCCAAAATATCGTCATTGGAATAGTAAATATGGACAAGACAAGATTCTTACCATTTGGAGTAGCATATAAATTGAATTTAAGGATATTATGACATATTTGGAGCCGTTTTATCATTTATGGAGCTACATTAATGCAGAAGAGATCGTTTAAGATGTGTCAAATCTATAAATATGACTAAAGGGGTCGCATTCATTCCCTTTTCCTTCTGTGTGATTTTTTTGAATTGATCTCTCTAATTTCTGAACTCTATCTACATTCTATGTCTAGTCTTGATCCATTCTTTGAGGAGGAGTTGCGTCGTAGAGGTTTAGGCCATGTAATCCTGCCCAGTATGACAACTACCATGCCAAGAGAGGAACCCGCTACGCAGGCCACTGAGACCCCTGCACCAGTTTAGGCCAAGAAGGGGCAGACCTTAGAGTCCCGAGATTCAGCTAGAGAGAAGACCCCTAAGCCACACTCCATTGTGGCAGAGTGCCAAAAGAAGATGATGGATGATTTTCCGGAAACAATAATGAAGGAAGAGGATGTGGTTGAGGTTTCCAATCCTATCACGTGGTCTCCTGCATATGTTGCACTGCAAAAAGCTTCGATCAAGATCCCAAAGGACCTTGGAAAAGTGTGATATTATACCAACATGCCATTGCTGCCAGAGAACATCCCAGTTGAGGGAGACATGTTTGCTAAAATCCCACTACTGAAAATGGAGGATTTGGATCTTTCTAACCAAGAGATATTTCTAGAGCTCGTGTCTGCCATGTATCTGGAGTGCATTTAGTATGATGTTGGTGTGTTTAAGGTTGAGTCAATGCCCTAGGTGTTGGGCTTTCATAAGTCTAAATTGCTCAATATGTTACATATCTCACACTTCGAGAGCAGCTCGATCAATGATATTTGTGTGCAGAAGCTGCTTGCATTGATTCATGATGACTGCCTATGGATCAGGGAGCACATACTGATAGATGTCACACTGATCTATCGGATCACTAGTTTTCCTGAACAGGGTGTAGACCCTGTGGCAGCATTTAGTGGGAAGGGTTAAGAGAAGAAGTTCGCCGACATAGTAAAGAAATACTACAAAGTGTCACGCCACACCCGAGGTTTTTTGGTAAGAAAAATCAGTGACCTTGATGTCGAATTTGGAACCATAGTGTTGGCTTACAAAATGATGAGGAAGTGAAGGTTGAAGGAAGTCCCAGCGCATGTTATTGTGCTTTCCGCGCAATGTGTGAATGGTTGCTATTACAATTGGGCACAATATTTATGCATGAGGTTCTTGGAAAATGTGTGTGAGGTGCAAGAGGAAGGAAAATATTTTTATTATATGTGTCTAATCCTCCTCATCGAACTCATTGGGTGGAAGACCCTAGAAGAGACCCAATTCACTGAGATAGAGCCAGAGATGTGCAAAGCCACGTGCTATGCCACTCTATGGAACTCCAAGATTCTAGCCTAAATAACTGAAAAAAAATTCTTTTGGGTCCTTTTTTACTTTGTGTTGTGTCAGGTGATTCAATCGAAGCCGAGGTTGTACCCAACCTTGTATGAGCAACAGAAACTAATTGTAGACTTCAAGGTGACATTCCACAATGTTCATATCCACGCGAAAGGTATCTTCAAAGGTTTTTTCTGGATATTTATCTGTAATTTCATCCACATTCTTGGTTGGAGGTGCGCACCACTAGGGGCGCCTCATCATCCATTTTGAAGACCCCCCCGAATCCCAAGACAGGTACGTAAAAAACAGGTAAAGACACTGGCACAGAGGCCATGCTGACCATAACCAACGAGGCCATTGATATAAAAAAATATGAAGAGCCTGAAGAAAAAGGTATAGGTGTCAATCAAGTTGAAGCGTAGACTACCAAGGGGACCAAGCACGGCTCTTAGGCCATGGGAGGTCTGTAAAAGAATAGGAAAGTGTCTAAAGCAGCTGGAGATGAAGAGCTCACTCTAATAGAGGATGATTTCAATGAGATCACAAATATCGTAACATTCGTCCCCAAGGATATGTGTATAGATATGGAGGCACAAAACAAAGTTACTCTTGAAGGAGTACGTATTGGGATACAGGAGATGAAAGTGCAGGCAAGCTTGATTCAAGCGAGTGTGGCCCAAGAAATCCAGCTTCAAGCAAGCGTGCCTACTACCAGTGCATAACTGATCACCACGGTGTTTCCTTGGACCGAGGATAGCCACCTAATCTAGATCCCCAAGCCTGCTATTTGCATCAAGTGCCTGATTATGTGCATGAATCTCAGAGCCTGTGGAAAAATCAATGTTGACCTGGTTGTACTGTCGGCAGGGAATATCCACATGATCCACAACATGATTTTGGATGAGTTGTAGTTTAGAGAAGCCCAAGCCTACCTCACTACCACTCAGTTGTAGCAGTAAACAGTCGAACTTCAATATAAACAACAGACAACATAGGAAGTGTGTTGTGAAGCTGAGGCATAGTGCACCACCTTGGAGGCCAAAATCGATCAAGTATGTAGTGATTTACCAGTGGTCCCTGCTTCAGCCGCCCTGGCTGGAAAAATTGGAAGGACTGGGTGCTGCAATGAAGGCATTGCGTGATGAAGTGAAAATTGTCTAAGTGGAATTCAAACAACAAATTGTAGACTCACAGATGAAGCTACAGCTGGAAACACCCCCAGAAGTCAGAGCACAACGTGCTGCAGAAGCCAAGGGAGCAACATATAATATACCCGCTACAGTAATAGAGTGCAAAAAACTGTTACATGAAGCCATGGGTGTCTGGAATTTGGTTCAGAATGATCCAATGGTGCAACAGTTGCGCAATGAACTGCGTGTGAAATAGAAACATTTTGTAGATATCAGGATGGCAGCACCCACATTGGTGATAACATAGCGCCTTGCCTACCTTTAGGAGGGTTGGGCTATTCAAAGAGAGATAGAGGACATGTGTCACCACGAGTAGCTATTAAAAGCATGGATGCATCTGTGGGCTGAGGATGCCCTACAGTTATCGCAGACATTGGATGGTGCACTGAAGATCCTTCAGCAGACCGAACGCATCATCGATCTTACAGTTGAAGGGCCGACAACTAAAAAATTGGTGAATGAAGAATAGGGAGTTTTTGCATAGGAGTGTTGAAGTGGTCTTGCCACTAAAGACCTTTGTCACTACGCTCAAAGAAAAGATGAAGGAGCCCACCCCATACTGACATGAGATGAGTCACGAGTTTTTGTTGGGGCCCTGTTGGAGCAGGGTTCCCTAGGGTTAATTTTGATCAATTTTTGTATATATTTTGTTGTGTGCATTGCGCAGAAGAGTAAAACGGGATTTGGGGCGGGTCAAATTCCCTATTTCATGTAAATGGGTTTTAAGGGAAAACTATGAGTCTCAAACCATGGTTTGAGACCATGGTATATGTGTGCTAAGATTAGTATAAATATAGATAGATCAAGTCAAATGAAGACATGCTTATTTTTTATGATGATTGTTTTTTAAGGGTTTGATCTAAGTCTGGGATTTTGGGTAGAAAAGGCTCCTACTAGATGTGTGCGCGGAGACGTAATTCTTGGCTATGTGTGGACTTAGTTGGATCTGTGCACATAATGGAAAATTGTATGGGAAGTCTGAATGTATTCAACTGCTGGATCTATTAATATAGAAGACTATTTTGTCGAAACAAATGTCTTATGCACTTGGTGTGTTATTTATCTTATTTACTGTGAATATGTTCTGTTAATTGCTTTGAGATTAGAATCGGTTCTGTGATGTATTACATTTACTTTTGTTTATGATTAAATTCATATGCATAATTGAGTAAAGTATGTTTGTGTGAAGTATATTTCTGATGAATATATCTGATTAAAGTTGATCTGTTTACTGTGAAAATATTTACTACGTTCTTAGATAATCTGTGAAGATCCATTGTTCTATTATCTATTGATGTGGGCACTTGCATATTATTTGATAAGTTCTGTTATAAGTCATTTTAGGGCCACTACATCAAATTCTTCCTCAGGGTGTTGAGACCCAGTTCTAGCACCCCCCCATACTACTTCGGGTGAGACTTTTATCTACACAAGCAGGTCATTATTGAAAGGGCCAGTAGTTGGAGGGTTTGTTGGTTGTGCAATAAATCCCAACCTGGGTCAGGACCCCTGAAGCCAACAAATAGTCACAATTTTGATGTAAATGTTGAAGGACTTGAGTTGGAGAAAGAGGTGTTATTTGGCTACATAAACCTGGCTTGAAAAATTCCTCCTACTAATTTGACCAAGATTTGTTAAGATTCAACAAGATGACGATCCTAGTGAAAATTAAGCACTTGCACTAGGTGGGGCCCGCAGGATATTTTTAGGTGTATGTCTATTTTTATAATGTTGAGAAAATTCTATTTATAGAGGGAGTATATTTTTAGAATGGTGAGCAAATTCTATTTATATATGAGTTTCTATTTTTCGATGCATGGGAGAAGTCTATTTATAGATCGCATGTCTAATAATAGAATGCATGTCTATTATTATTATCTCTTAATAATAATTGGACAATAAATATTAATCCATTCTCTTGAAGCACTTGATTTCAGTTAACTAATGTGGAAAACCAGTTAACTGAAGGAATTTCAAGTTATAAGGTTAGTTGGTGGGACATGTAAGTGGAATTAGTTGTAACGGAGTGATTCAAAGTTGTAACAAAGTTGGACGTGTAGTTATGTGAGTTGTAAAGTAGTTTAACTCGGTTAAAAGAGTTAAACTCAGTTGTGCTAGTTGTAACTAGTAATAACTAAAGATACGCTAGTGAGATATCAATGAATTAAATATTAAATTAATTCACATGGAGTGATCTCACATGCAACTGAATATTTACTATTGTTAACTACATGCATGTCAGATCCAGCCAGGACCCGATTTAGAGATAGGTGAAAGGGACGATTTGACTATCTGTTGAGCATTAGTGGGTATATTTAGCTTACACACATTGGAGATGCAATGAGATTTCGATCAGGAACAAGGCGATATCTCATTCATTCGAGAGTTATGGGTGGGGTTAAATAGTGGAGCGAGAAATTTATCAGGACGGTAAATTGGTGTCATTGCCAATTTTTATATGATGAGACTGTTATATATTATCTTTTGAAGCTCTTGAATTAGAATTTTGTATGATTGTTTCACGATGCTTGATACCTTATCACATATGGTAACTGAGTTTTTAAAGCTTTTATGATTTCACTTTAAAACAATATCTGTTATGTAATTGATCTTTCTATTCATGTACTTTTAAATTTAAGCATTAAATTTCATAAATATATATTCCAAGTGAAGGGGTTTCTATATTTACAATAGTGTATCCCATAATTTTATATTAGAGACTCAAACATTGTTTGCCTTATTAAAATTTCTACAAGATTGAACAATTGATTTCTTTGTTTAAAAAAATATTGGATGACGCCAACAATCTTCATATTATGGATTATGAATTCACATGTGGGTTGGGTGGTTTTAAGTCATGTTTGAAGAGGAATAAGAGTTTCCTGAGCCCCCAAAAGAGAAGAAAAAAAAGTAAGAAAAATTCAATATTGGAAATTGACGTGAATATCTCTGCAAATGATGATGAACCAATTTAACTTTAACAACTCAACAAGCAAGGTAGCTCTCACTCTAACAATGCATGGTTTTCCGAGTTTTTTATGATGCATTTGTTTTAATTTTTATTTTAATATTAAGTTAGTGTATTACATGTATTTGATTTATTATTGTTTTGTTGAATATGTTCATGTATGTTTGATAGGTGGTGAGGATATGCTTGGTGATTTGTCTAATTTGTCTGAATTGTCATTTAAGGTCAATAAATAACTCCATGCATTTACACTTAGTCTTTCAATAGATCAATTATTTTGTATGTTATGGAAGATAGATTTAAAGGGGTTTTCCATACTTGATTTATGATTGCATAAAGTTGTGTCTAAACATGAATATAATATATAAATTGGAATAAAAACAACGGAAATGTAACAAAATTTGTAGAGGAAATGCAACTAAATTGTAACTAAACATGTAAAACACAATTTTACCAGTTTTTATAACTTCTCAATGCTAATGATGATATATTATTGGATAATAATATATATTACAACATCAAATATTATGTGTTTGTTGACTATGATTTGTTGTATCAGTGGAAATAAGTGTTAGCAACGATGATCCAATGTGTCAGCAATGGTGATCTAGTGTTTCAGTAACGATGAGCCAGTGTGTCAGCAACAGTGAGCCAGTGTGTTAGAAATGGTGAGCTAGTGTGTCAACAACGGTGAGTGGGAGAATGTTAGAAACCATGAGGGAGTGAATATCAACAATAGTGAGGGAGTGAATATCAACAATAAAACAGGGGTCAATCTGAATCTAAGAATGAAGGGTTATTTTCATTAATATTTTTGATACAATAATCACTGTGTCATGCTTCATCGGGAAAAAGATACCATCCTTTTTCCATAACTACATTCCAACATTCAAACTCTATTTTTTCTTTCAGGGTATATCATTTTCTATATATCCTTGTTGGAAACCAGATCATTGGATATTGAAATATAAGACCGATCCAATTATTCCCACACTATTCCATGGAAATAATATATTGAGAAAACCTTTTTAAGGCTATATTTAAGTTTAGGTAGTTAAATGGATCTTTATTTTGGGTTTGTTTTCTTGGGGAATATCACCTTTATTTACATCCTTCTTGTGCAGAAGTCTCCAATATTTGAATCTAGGCTACGTAATATGAAATCATCTACTACCCTTTTGTGGCGATATACTCTACTATGTCTGACAAACTGGACAACTGTTGTTGTTCTTCTATCACCTCCATAGGTATTTCATATTCTCCTCTAACCCAAAGAAGGATATCATAATCACGTTTAAAAATTTTAAGAGTTTCCACTACAAGGAAAAGACCCTCTAGCGGAGGTTATAAAGGAGATTTAGTGTAAAATTGGCAAAAATTGTCAAAAAACATTTTCTACAACATTTGTTTTTTGTAACGGAGGTTTTGAAGGAGATTTTAATGGAATTTCAACACAACTAAAAAAATTGGGTGGCCAAAGGTTATTATGGATGTTTTTTCATTGGTGCACTACTAAGGTGTCAATGCATCGGTGCTTGTCATCTAGACAGTCAGCCCAGGGTGGTCGAAGGTGCATGCACCAGGCTGTAAAGGTCTAAAATCACACTGAGCGCACTGTAGGTGATACAATGCATAGGGCTGTTCTAATTGGTATTGGGATTTGTTTGGTGCCCATAGGTCGTATCAACACACTAGTTTGTAGTGTTATATAAACGCACCGGTGCGCAGTATTAGACAAATGCATTGATTTTTATAATTCGTATTTGTATTTGTGCAGTGCCCATAGATTGTACAAACACACCGGTGCGTAATCTCACATAAACACACCGATGCGTAGTATCGGACAAACACACCGAGAGTTATAACTGGTGTTGGTATTTTTGCGGTGCCCATAGGTCATAGAAACGCATCAGTGTGCTGTATCATACAAACGCACGGATGTACAGTAACTGACACACACTGCTTTTCAATTTGTATTTTTTAGAAACATCGACATGTGACAGTACTATTATTGTGATTTTTTAAAATTCATTATTCATCAAAAGTCGACACATATTATAACAATATTCATGTTAATTAAATTTTTATTAATGCATTTCAATGTGATGTTTGGAATAATTTGTTATATCATATCATAATTATTGTGATTTTTTAAAATTCATTATTCCTCAAAAGATGAAATATATCTTATAACAATATTCATATCAATTAAATTTTTATTAATGCATTTGAATGTGATGTTTGTATTATTTTGTTATATCATATCATCAAATTTCACTTCTCTTCATTATAATATTTAATCATCCATAAATTTAATCAGTGGTGTTACATTTCACAGCAACAATGGATAACACAATAGAATAAATTAAAACACACACACACACACACACACACACACACACATATATATATGACAATCTTTTTCATACAAAATGGGACAGTTATTGGTATCCCTTTGTCTTTCAATTGGGACACTATGTCCATTACATTAAACAAAATGTTTAATTCCATAGACAAATATATCAAAAAAAACAACACCTTGCTTTGATATCCAAACATAATGATCATCATTCTTCACTTGAACTGATATCACTGCTCGAGCTACTTCCGTGACTTAGGTTATTTTCAGGAATGTTTTGTTCATGGTGTTGATTGTTTTCGTCTTCTTCATCTTCCATCTACAAATATAAAAATAAACTGTAATGAATGTATATAACTAGGTGAGAATAACAAAAATTTCAATATTAAATAATATACATCAATGTAAATAGAAAAGAAATGGCGTAACATAGCAACAATTGACTCATGAACTATACACATTCTTTCAAAACCGTGTACTATGCCATCTTTCAAGATTTCATCTGTTGGCGCAGTTCCATACTTTGTTTCCTGTGAGTTTTATACCCCATAACAAATCATATATTTAATATAATTTTTATTATTATTATATTAATTATAAACAGAGCTAAGTAAAACAAGATGGATAGATGCTTACAAATTCTACAATTAATTTATGATATGCCAACATATACTCACATCCAATATTTAACCCAATGCCGATCAATTCGTCTAATGGTTCTTCTTTTCATGTTAGAACCTATTTGAAGACATTCAATGATGATTTTTGTAAAACAACTTAAAATATACAAAAATTAAATCTAGTTAAGTTGTTATAAGGAAGTAACAATTACTCACAAACTTAGATATCAACCCTTTTCTTCCTTGTCGTCCTGTTTTATGTGCTGAATCGGTTCCATTTTCTTTTCTTTTCTACAAGAAAATACTTGAAAATTAATATTTAATGCTAAATTATTTATTTATTGTACCTAACGATCAAAAAATTCAGTGATTACATATTACATTTGAAGCACGTTGTTGTTGAGATGGCTCCTCCTACGATGCAATTTTGTCCATTTCTTTGACCATCTCCTTGTACACCTTTTTGGACATTCCTACTGGCATATTTCTGATATCATCTCGTTTATCTTTAGAGATTGTCATAATATTCCTGAAAATGTAACATGATGATAAACTATTTAATTTTTATATTAATATATGAAAATTAAATATAACAAAAGTGATATTTATAAATAATTCTAGAAAAACTTTTAAAGGAATATTAATTTTTCATTCCTTCTTTTTTGTTGTTGTACGTTTTTGCTATTAAAATTCTGACATCTCTCATTGACCAATTCTCTGGAAACCCTTCATGTAGTTTAGATAAAATTTGGTTCTTGGAATCATTGGATTGATTTTTTTATTATAAGTGGAAATAACGTCTATACATTCGTTCCACTAGATCCCTCAAACTTTTGTAAAAATTTTTCCCCCTTTTGTGAACCTCTAACACGACTCCAGATGAGCTACGGAGCAATTCATTTTCATTTGCATGTTCTATTTTTTTTCTTTTCTTAGAACAACATTCCTTTTTTGAGTTGTTGGTCCATGTAGAACATTAAACAAATGTGAATTGATATATTGTTTGAAACATGTTATCTAATAATTTTAAGTATATTATTAATGAAAATTTAAAAAAGAAACTCATATTGGATCGATAGTATTTTTTCATTCACCTGATTCATCGTTTTGCAAATTTTTGATCAAGATTTTATGTTCTTCTAGTCCTAGATCAGAAATAATATTATTGAGATTCGTCATTTTGTGGGTCTGCATGATACAGAGTAAACAATACATATTAGTTAAACTTACATATAGTTCAAAAATAATATTTTTTGTAAATAATTTACAAAGAACTTGCCTTTTTTCCTTTTCTTGATGTGTTATCATTATTTTTTTTACTTGATCTCTTGTCAGCCATTTCTTTATCAATATGGAACCTGTACCATATAATTCATTAATATTTTTATAAATAAATTATCAACTTTTCAGGTAAAAAAATAAAATCAACAAACCAATGCGCTTTTAAATGATGTATGCACCGACATCAGTGCGTCATGTTCCTATAAATGCACCACCCAAACAATATAAAACATTGTACGTTGTTATATGTCAAAAAGGATCGTCGGCGCATTACATGTTAACCACCACACCAATTAACATAGACAAAATAATAGAAATCGTCTAGTGTTAGTTTTTGTAGCATATGGTGTCATGGAGGGGGCGGTGCGACCTATTCTCGTAAAGGCCCCGCTCAAATAAGGGACCACCGTACAGTACTCTCTTTCAACTAGGAGACTCGGTGCATTATATGTTACATGGTGCAGCGATTAACACAATTTTTTTTTTTTTGCCAAACA
The DNA here is from genome assembly GCA_034641835.2 of Pinus albicaulis. Classification (NCBI taxonomy): domain Eukaryota; kingdom Viridiplantae; phylum Streptophyta; class Pinopsida; order Pinales; family Pinaceae; genus Pinus; species Pinus albicaulis. Next base: position 15,921 of record JAXQQM020060325.1, on the reverse strand, counting down.
TTACGTGAGCAGTGCGCTATAATGAAATAGCGCATCGGTGCCCTATTTTACATATGGCACATGGATTAAAAAAAATTGTTTTTAATTTTTTTTTTCAAACAGTATGTGCGCATTGTGCTGGGATAAGCTAGCGCACCAGTGCACTAGGTTACACAGGGCACACCGATTAAAAAAATTCTATTTTAAAAAAAATTCACGCAAGGGCCATCATGGATTGGGATCCAACTATGCAAGTATTCTCGTGGGTTAGATGTCATAGGCCTATATATATAGCAATACAAACCCTATAAATCTAAAATGAAAATCCATAATTATGAAATCACATAAATAGGAAGAAGCAAGGGCAGAATGTCGAATATGTGGAAATTATAGATGAATACTCTCCCAAGAGGCCTCTCAAGGAAAGAGGTGGGATTCCCGCTCGGGAACACCCTGTGCTAAACAACACTGCAAGCTCAACTAAACAACTGAAGAATGCAAGAAGTCTGAACAGGCATATGAAAATAATAATCATAACATAACCTTCCATGGCTACCATCCTCTTTCTTATAAACAATGTGAGCCTTCTCACCTTGGGTCCCACTCATTAGGATTTCCATCATCATGCAATCAATCTCCCTCCAAAACTGTGTTGTCTCACTATTAATGCCACTCCTTCATAACAATGTTGTTTGATTTTGTCAAAGTTGACCTATTCAACATTCTCCAACCCCTTTTGACACCTAAGCATCTTCAATCCAACTTTTATATGACCTCCATTCACACTAGGAGTGTCTTTTATTCCTTCTAAAGAGATTTATGGGTCTCCACACCCTCTTATTCCTCTATATAAGAGAAAAATCAAAATTTAATATTCCAATTAGTTGTCTGCTAATTTAGGAATATTACAAATGCAAGGATAAAATATCATAATTATATCGAATGGACAATTCTTCAAAATCCATCTCATTCCATAATATTTCTCAAATTCCATCGTGGAGTTCTCCCTATCCATATGGAGACGTAATATTTACTTCATATTTTATTTATATTTTCATTATATAATTGAATTTATGTTTTTTAATCCATTTCAATCAGCTTAATCAAATTTATAATGTATAAAATTTTACAGGTTCTTGCAGATTCATAATCGAGTTCAGATGCACAAAATAATCAAACAGCTTGAAAGCATCGAAAGCTCTTATCAATAGCAGCATACTACAAGGCACATTTGTTAGATGAAAATGGATAGCCGCTTCACCCTGCCAATTGTAACAATATTGCATATTCTAGCCACAATCTCGAGACAATGATGGTAATAATAATTGTTTGGTATATTAATGTAATTATTTCAACGTCAAAAAAATTAATCATGCATTGTGAACATTCTTACTATTTGATATCATAGATTTTGTATTGATCATGTTCAAATATATTTTTCGAAATTATTAGGATTCTAGTGGTGATGAGCGACCTACCTACCATATTCCGTTGCACCCCACGACAATTTCAAATCGAGAGAAGGCTAAATTAAGAGAAAAAATCAGAGAGGAACGATACGAGGAATAGTTGAATCAACCACCAATTCAATTCCTTCTACGTCTAGATTCACCAATTAGGAATGAATACAGAAATAGTAGTTCTTCACAAGCTGGCAATGGAGGCAATCAAATCAAGGTTGGTATGGATGATTACTTAAGGGATATGACTGCCATGGAGACAATGTTGTTAGATGCATTCCAAAACGATGATCATCTAGGGGATGATGCTCATATCGCTGACACCTTTTTTGAAATCCTTAAATTTGCTTCAGCCACCCCTCTCTTTGGACTTGGCAGTCAGTCAAAGTCTACCTAGTTGGGGAAAACGATGTTACTTTACAACTTGAAAGAAAATTTTGGCTTGTCAAATGCATGTTTCTCGGAAATTTTGAGGCAAGTTACCATGAAGTCCTCCCTTATATAAATTTGAGAAATATAATCACACAATGAAAATTACAAATGGTCAATTTTATGAACGTTAATAATTATATCAGTATTAATGTACATTTAATATTTTCCATGATCACCAACTACAGCTTATTCAAAGATAAGGTTCTTCCGAGTTATAATGTATTGCCCGATTGCTACGAAGAGGCAAAGAAATTGTTGAAAATGTTGGGTGTTGAGTACATATCATATCATGCATGTCCGAATGATTGTATTATATATAGAGGAGAATATGTAGAAAAAGAGATATGTTTGAAATGTGGGCATGAAAGGTATGATAAATCAAAAAAGAAGGGTAAATCAAGTGTTCCTCCTTTTAAGATATTGAGGCACATGACTATAATCCCAAGGATTCAAAGGCTCTTTCATTGAAAAGAATTAGCTATGTTGTAGGAATGGCTTGCCTCACATAGAAGTGAGTTGGGATTTATGCAAATCCCAACTGGTTCAATAGCCATGAAGCATATAGAGGATACATGGCCCGAAAAATTCAAGGATGAAGTACAAAGTCTATGACTTAGCATAGCCATGGATGGTGTCAACCATATTCCCTCAAGAACACCAACTATTCTATTTGGCCTATAGTAGTGATCAATAAAAATATCCCCCCATGGTTGTATGTGAAGAATGAACATCTTATGTTGGCTCTCATAGTCCCTGGTAGAAGACAAGTGAAGAATATGAATGTCTACTTACAACCACTGGTAGATGAATTGAACGAATTATGGGATGGGAGAAATGTATATGAGGTATCAAGACCCATCACAGCAGAGAGGATTTTTATGTTGTATGGCATATGTGCTTACACGACACATGATTATCTAGGCTTAGGAGTTTGCTCTGGTAAATTACATTTTTATTGATTTTTTTACATATGTAACAATATTCTTTCGCATATTAGTTATTTAATTCGTTGTAATTGTTCTGATCTTCATGATATTCTTTAACGTGCCATGCATATAAATTGTATACAATAATCTCACAGGTCTTGTAATGAAAGGGCATTTTAGATGTAAATGTTGTGGACCTTCTTTGAAAGCTATATGGTCGAACGACCTACGAAATCCAGTGTATGACTGCTCCAAGGTATTCCTCGCAGAAGAACACCCGTACAGAAGAGTAGCATCCACTTTCAATGGTAAATGAGAGAGAACCCAAAGGCCTCCAATAACGACACTAGTTGAATGGCTTAGAGCATATGAGAGAGAGAAGGATAAGGATTTCATAGAAATTTTCGATTCAAATGGGGAGCCTATGTTCGATGATCCAGAATTCTTCGACACCTATGTTGAGAAATTTCCCATTAGGATGAAAAGGAAATCTATCTTTTATAACCTCCCATATTGCGAGCATCTTAATATTACCCACTTATTAGATCCCATGCATATATTTAGAAAAAAAATCATCTTCTTTATGGAGGCACATATAATCAAAACAAAGTGACACATTGGATGTTAGGAAAGATCTTATTACTTCGAAACTAAAAAGAAACATTGGCCAAGACGATTAGAAAGTACACTATCAGAGGCAGGCACTGGTCCCTCTAATTCATGGTATTTCAAAGTAGGTGATGTCCCATGGATTTAAAAAAAAGATGGTCTTTCTTTGGAAAAGGAAGTTATAATGGGTGTGAGGGTGCCATCTTCATACGAGTCTTCACTATAGTGCTACTTCACCATGGATGACCATTTGTCGGGGTTTAAATCGCATGACCATTTGAATCTTCTAAGAGTACGTATAATGTCAAAAACATGATTTTATTATTTTTTATATTAATAAATTTTATCCCATACAGGGATCATAAAACATAACTAATTTTGTATATTATTGCATGTTTTTATAACTTTGCAGTGTCATTATCCTTTGTTTGTGCGTGGGTGTGTGAAATATGAATTCTCTCAAGACCTAGGACATGCCATATCTAAATTATCTGCATTTGTACATTCGATCACATAAAAGGAGATTCATGTGGCTAGCATTCCACGGTTGCGTTAAGAGATAGTTGAGATTGTTTGTATGTTTGAGAAGGAACTGCTGACGAGTTTCATAGACTTGTAGGCTCATCTTCTAATCCACCTAGTAGATGAAGTTGAATTAGTTGGATGTTCCTCTTGGTGGTTTCTTGTCATTGGATGTTCTTCTTAGAGAGGTACATGAAGAAATTGAAAGGTTTTTTTCGACAAAGGGAAAAACCCAAGGGGTCTATGGAAGAGGGGTACATATCGTATGAGTCCTTCTATTATGCTAGTAAGTACATCAAGCAGATTGAAAACAGACCAGGTGCGGTGATTTGGGACGATGAAAGGGATGAAGACAAAAGAGAAGGATAGTTTCTCCAAACGAATGGAAAAAAGCGCTTAATAAAGAGTAAGCAACTTATAATTTTTCAAATTTAGAAAAAGTAAATATTCATGTTGAAATTCGATATAATGTATATTTTGATCTCTATGTACTATATAATGTCAGTTTTATTTCACTAGCGAATGCAGAAATTGAAGAAATCAATAAATTTGTTCTTTACAATGTCGAAGTGACATAACCGTGGGTTGCATTGTACCAAAAAAAGAGGATGAAATGGGATAGTGACAGGAAAGAATTCAGACGGTTGAATGGTAGAAGTGTGCCTTATCCCGATCATTTAAAATAAAATATGTCCAAAATATTCCCCAATAGTTGGGTTTCTAACCAATTCAAAGAGAAATATGGTGCAACCGGTCATTACCCGCGTGCTGAAGAGGATGCAATAAACGTAGGGATTGGGTGCAACAACTCGGTAATAATATATTTAATTTATATGTACATTTGAAAATTAATAATGCACCTTTCAAATGTAATTACATCTAGCTGTTGGGTTATTATAAGACACATGACACTATGATTTTTAACTTTTTTATAGGTTCATTTGTTCCCATCTATGGACACCATTTTCACACAGAAAATGCCGATGATAGACACATGACACAATACTGTGGAGTGGAAGTTGAGTTCGATCAATCTAGTCGATCTAGCCACCATGATCAAAACCTAGTACGATGGACGTTAGGTTACGTCAGAAAGATACAAGAGATCATTGAAGTGGATTTCTCTTCTTTCAAATGTGTTATTTTTAGGTGCAAGTGGTGGGACACCTTTGATCGGAATAATGTAAAGGAAGATCACGATAGTAGGCTGATAAGTATCAACTCTAGAAAGATGTGGGATGAAGCTAAGGAGCCCTATGTTTTCCCCATATATGTTTTTTTTACCCAGATGTGTTGGATAGGGATTAGTGGTTCGTATTGAGACATGACCCTAGATTAAAACATATTTTTGAGAACAATAGTGTTATCATGCCATGCGAGCTGGAAGATAATGAGAGTGATCATGAGAATCGAGAATGATATGGTACATGTGTTATTTCATCAATATTTATAATTTTTAAGAAGTGTTTTTATAAAGAAGAGGACTTAACTACCTTATAACTTATAAGACTCTTTTTTTCAAAACATTATAATACTCATTTTGAATTAATTGGTAATTTGCATTTTGTTAGTGTTAAAATCAATATTTCACTTGATAATTTGCAATTATGTTGATCTCAAAAACAATGACGTATTGTATAAAGTTATTTCTTTCTTTTTTGTATATAAGATCATAATAAAATAATGATCATTCTAAATTACATGAATTCATTTGCATTATTTTCTAAACTTTATTATGTTACAAAAATTCATATTATTCTAGATTTATTATTTACAATTATTTACAAATTTACAAACTTAAATTTTAATAAGATCATTTCACATTAATACAATTAAAATTTTCACATTAATAAAATTAAAATTTTACAAATATTTTACATACAATTACAATTAAAATTACAATTACAATAATTTCACAATTAATTAAATATTACAATTACAATTAAAATTTTACAAATATTTTACATACAATTACAATTTTTGAATTTTATATACAATTAGAATTACAATTACAATTTTACAATTTTACATATATACAATTACAATTAAAATTACAATTACAATCATTACACAATAAATTAAATATTACAATTACAATTAAAATTTTACAAATATTTTACATACAATTACAATTACAAATACAATTTTACAATTTTACAAACAATTAAAATTAAAATTTCAATTACAATCACGACATAATATTTAATAAATATCATGAGCATTTAATATTAAATTAAATAAACATCATGATCATGATAACCATTGTATAAACATCATATCCGACTAAAAAACACATTCAAATTTGCTAACATCATCTAATCACATCATGATCATCTAACAAAACACAATTAGCATTATATCACATCATCACAACACAAGCATCAAATATACAGCTCATGTCAAATAACTGCTATCACATACACAACTATCTGCAAGCTGCACATTAAATGAACATAGCTAACATGACCTAACAATATAAACATCATGATAATCACCAACATGTAAATTAAGTACAACTGCAACATGAACATAAAATACATGGATTATATATATATATATATATATATATATAATGTCAAAAATATACAACTATAATATAAATTTCAAATATCAACTGGTGGTACATCATCAATAGTAGTACTAGTCGAGGCCTGCTCAGTGAATGGTGTAGCCTCGACAAGCTCAGATACATGCAAATCACCACATGCCTACTGATCTGGTGGTGCCTCATGCTGATCAAGATCAACTGTCGGCTACTCATCATGATGACTTGACATGGTCGATGGTCCAGCCTACTCATGATCATGAGTACTGCTGGATTTTGCAGGCTGCTGGCTCGACATGGTCGATGGTCTAGCATGATCTCCATCATGACTGCTTGTCGATGTTGTAGGTTGCTCATCTGTGGCGCAAGATGAACGATGATCACTCCTCTGATCGTGATCATCAGATGATGCATCACTGCTCGCGGAATGTCGACGTACTACCTCTAGACCACGCCTACGTCGAAGGGCCCTCCTCAACTGCGTAACTAAGATCGTAGCTCCTACGACATGCCACATCAAGGTGAACATGTCACATGGCATGCCTCTCCACATATGTACCAGCCTAGCATCAACCTGTATCTCTAACGCAACAATCCTGAAATTCGGACCCCCAAGGAGAGATGGTCAACCGTTGTCGTGGCTCTGTCCGCACTCTCCTCTCAACTACTTGGTTTGCCTCCACGTGGTCTCCTTAATCTTCTTTTCCAGTTTATTTATCAAATTCGTAGAATTTGATAAACAAATACTATCCACAACGTTTGGACTTTAAATTATATTCCCAAACTTTATATTATGCCACCAACCTTATAACCAACGTTTATACCTTTCGAAACTTTGTATTAATACTCCACGCTTTTAAACAAATAACTTATTTCACATCGCAAATCCTTTGATCGCACCATCGCAATATACCCCAATGAGCCCATCGCAATTAATTGCGATGCGATCAATCGCACAACTCCGATCGCATGTCCTGCCATTTGCGATGCCATCAATTGCACAAACTCTGATCGCACAAACCTTCGATTGCGATTTATGTGTTTTTGAACAGTGATTCACCAAAGGTTAATTTGCGTTATTCTATTCTTAGGTTCTTTAACTTCGGTCAGCATTTCAATGGTAAACAAATTTATCTCATTATGAAGCGGGAATTCTACAATGAAACAGAGTTCACAACGACGGCCTTTCTACACAGATATCGCCTGTGGTTGTGAGTTAAATTCACAGGGTTGCTCGAATAAATCGTGAGAAAACAATAGACAGATATATGTGGAGTTCATACAGGAGTTCAATTATACATGCACAGAGTTCATCACTTCGCAATTAAACAATCTCTTCATAGTTAAAGATTCGAAGCGACTCTATGGTAAATACGCACGGAAATTATTTAATTGGAAGAAATTGTGAGCACACAGCCTTGATTATAGAAATCTCTCTTCTTCTCTTCCTCCCTCTCTGCCCCCCTATACACATATGAGGGATTACATTTATATACATTATAGTGTGACTCTTCAGTTCCTCTGAGAGGGCCATTCTAGAAATCAAAGGTCTAATTACAATTTATTCCAATAACTAAACTGACAGCTGGGTCGAACCTAACTGTTCGACTTCTACAAACTCTAACTAATCTAAACAATACAGTCAGCTGAGGTATTGACACCTAGCTATTACAATTCAAGTGATTTCGAACCCTCCTAGCCACAACATGTGGACAAAACCTCCTACATTGCTGGCTAGTGTCTAGTATACATAGAACTCAGAAATTTTCAGCCATGGGCTCTGTCCATGAGCTCTTCAGCAATCGCCTATCTGCACACCTTGTGCCAGTCTGTCAGTGCTCTTCCTCTGATTTTATCCTTTACATTGGTCAGCTTATGATACTCTTACATCCTAAGATATACAGATAGTCTCTTTAGTATCACTTCTACGGTTGCAATAATTTAATATTTGAGAGAGTGTTGCTTCTTTCCATCAATCTAACTTAACATGTATTGCTCTTCGCACCATCATCTTCATACTTGTACAAATCTGACATTAAGAACAAGATGTCCCAACATCGGAGGTAATTCAATCTCATAAGTGTTGCGAAGGAAACTTCCTAAGTATCTTGCATGGCCCAGTCTTTGAACTTCAATTTGTTGTCTGCTTCTTTGGAAATCTCTCCTTTCTCAAGTGTGCCAAAACCAAATCTCCTACTTCAAAACGGACTTCTTTTCTGCTCAAGTCTGCTCTGCCTTTGTATTTGATGTTGTTGCCTTGTATTTGCTGTTTCACTTGTTCATGTATGGCCTGGATCTCTGAAGCAAATTCCTCACCATCTGCGCTCCTTAGCTCTGCCCCTCCTAGGTTTCTTAACTCTGATATTCCTCTAGGTGCATTCCATAAACAATATGGAATGGAATCTACCCTATGCTTCTGTTTGGTGAGTCATTATATGCATACTCTGCCTGGGGAAAAATATGGTCCCACTGCTTGGGATGCTCTGTGGTTCTACACAATTTCCCAGAACTTCCTTTCCACTCAGTCTGTCTTAAGTCACAGGGATGATAAGCTGAGCTAAAAACAGTTTGATTTCAGTTTCTTACGATTAAATTGCCACCTCAAAATTGCCCACAAATCTGGCTACAAAACAATGCTCTTGATATTATGCCAGTGTGGCTCTTGTAAACAAGTGTGCCACTTTATAGGTATATCACTAGTTTTATAGCATGGAATAAAATGTGCCATTTTGGAGAATCTTTCCACCACAAAAAAGACTACATCATTCCCTCTCTGAGTCTTGGGAAGCAATCCTAAGACAAAATCCATACTCACCATGTCTCTAGTGCCTGTTCAGAATGGGCAAAAGTCATAATCACAATGGCTCCTTCCTTTGGCATATTGACAGATTTTGCAATTCTTCACAAACTTGTCCACTTCTATCCTCATCTTGGGCTAGAAATAGAAGTGACTTAGCTGCTCATAAGTCTTATCAGTACCAAAGTGTCCAGCAAGTCCACCACTATTCTTTTCTTTGATCAAATTTTCCCTCATGGAATATCTTGGTACACACAGTTGGCTTCTTCTGAATAACAAGTCCTCCTGCAGGAAATAATCCAGCCACTGGCTTCTATCTGTGAGTATAGGGTTACTACATGCCTCAAATGCTTCTTTAAAATCTGGATCTGTTTTATACAATTCTTTGAGAAAATAAAATCCTACAACTTCAAAATTTGTTTCTTGAACAAGCATGTACCTCCTACTCAAAGCATCAACTACTTTATTGTCTTGGCCACTTATATGTTTCAAAACAAAATTAAAACCTTGGAGATACTCAACCCATTTAGCATGCTTATGTTTCAACTTGGGCTACTGTACAATATACTGCAAAGCATGATTATCAGAATATAATACAAATTCCCTGGACATCAAATAATGTCTCCACTTCTTCAGTGCCTGAACAATTGCATAGAATTCCTTCTCATAAGAGGAATACTTCCTTCTGGTGTCATTTATCTTTTCACTGAAATACGCCACATGCCTATCATCCTGACTCAACACATCTCCAATGGCCTCTCCACTAACATCACACTTTACTTGAAATGGTTTAGTAAAATCAGGCAGAATCAAAACAGGCTTCTCCGTTATCTTTTGCTTCAAAACTTTAAAGTTTATTTCTGCTTCAGTAGTCCACTTAAATGGTTGTTTGCTCTTCTTTATTGTCTCAATGATGGGTGCATTAATCTTATTGAAGTTCCTTATAAATTTCCTGTAAAAACTGGCAAGTCCATGGAAACTTCTTACCTCAAAAACATTCCTGGGTGAAGGCCACTCCACAATTTCCTTAACCTTTTCTGGGTCCATCTTCAATCCTTCTGCAGAAACAACAAACCCCAAATACACCAACTCTTCTTTCATGAATGAGAATTTCTTCAAATTTATCAGCAGTTTCTCTTGGTGCAGCCTTTTCAAGACATGATTAAGATGCCTTAAATGTTCTTCTCTAGTTCTGTTGAAAACTAATATATCATCCAAATTTACTATCACAAATTTACCAATGAATTCCTTCAATACTTCATTCATAAGTCTCATAAAAGTGCTAGGTACATTTGACAACCCAAAAAGCATTACCATCCATTCATACAGTCCTTCATTTGTTTTAAAGGCAGTATTCCACTCATCACCCTCTCTTATTCTAATCTGATGGTATCCACTCTTTAAATCTATCTTTGAGAAATATCTAGCACCACTCAAACAGTCCATCAAATCCTCAATTCTAGGAAAAGGGAATCTGTACCTGATTGTGATCTTATTGATTGCTCTGGAATTAGTACACATCCTCCAGCCTCCATCTTTCTTTGGGCTCAATACTGCTGGTACTGCACATGGACTCAAACTTTCTCTAATTAGCCCCTTGTCCACCAACTCCACCTTAGTTCTCTGTGGTTCCTCATTTTTCCTTTGGAGTCATTATAAATTGCTTGTATTTAGCGATTTGAACAGGATAATCTATTTGATAGCCGATCATATAGGTGGCAGCTCATAAGAGTAAATCATCACAACAATATGCATTAATGGTCACATTAATGGTCTAACATCTCTTGTATTTCTACCGGAAAATCAGAATTTTTTGTAGAAGTAAGAACTACTTTAGGTTTGCAAACTAAAGCAAAACTTACCTCTTCTTCTTCTATCTGCTACAGATATTCCTTCCCGCTCAGCAACAAGGTCTTTGGATCAATCACTCTGCTGGATGGCTCTCCTTCTTCCATGGGTATCAATGTATGATGTACCCCATCCTTGAAGAACTTGTAAGTGTTATTCTTGCCATCATGCACTACTGCTATGTCAAACTTCCAAGGTCTACCCAGCAGTATATGAAACACATCCATGGGCATTACATCGCACAGGAACTTATCTTTATATTTTCCCATTTGCAGCTCTATCTCACACTGTTCTTTTACAACTAACTGGTGCCCTTTATGCAGCTAGGACACCCTGTAGGGAGTTGGATGCTCCCTGGTCTTCAACTTCAACCTATTACCAGTTGGAAACACAGATTGTGCGGTACTGCTGCTGCCTCAATGACTAGGTAGCGACGACACTCCTTGGACATTGCATATGCTCCTAAACAGAGTCTTCCTTTGTGCAGCCTCAGTGACCTCTTTGGCTTGCTTCAACAGGACCTTGCACATGAGCCTCTGCCTACCTCTCTCACCCGGAAGAATTTCTTCTTCAATTCTTGCCTCTTCTCCAACACAGCGTGTAACGTGTTGAGCATTTCCACATTCTGTGGACACTCATAGTGCTTATGTCCCCTTATGACATCTATAACACCTCAACTCTCTACCTCTTCCTCTGTCTCTGCCTACTCTTCCTTTTCCTCTATAATAACCCCTTCTGCCCCTTGCATCATCCTCTGTAGATGCATTTTGAGGTGAGCTACTATTAGCTCCATCTCTGGGTGTAGCAGGCTTTCCTCTACCACCCTAACTTCCCTTTCCACAGAAATTACCTCTCTTCTTGGCAGACTGCTTCCTCAAGAGTTTCTCCTCTACTTTCAAGGCCATCTGATAGGCCTCTTCCACTGTCTTAGGAGACAGGAGACCAATCTCATCTTGGATCTCCAGCTTGAGACCATTCACATATCTGGCAGTCTTTTCAGGTGTGTCTTGGAATTTCCCAGCTCTTATGCTCACTCTGTAGAATTCCTCTATTTATTCTTTTACTGTCAGCAACCTTTGTCTCAAGTTCTGCATTTTCTTATACAATGTTAGCTGGTAATCACTAGGCAAGAATTTACCTTTTAATTTAGCCATCATTTTGGTCCAGCTCTTGATAGGTTGCTTTCCAACTCTCCTTCTCTCTGCTTGCACTCCATCCCACCAAAGTGCAGCATGTCCCTTCAGCTTTGTTACTGCAAACTTGACCTTCTTATCTTCGCTTATTTCTTCATAATTGAAGCACTTGTTCAATTCATTTATCCGTCCACAGGTTCCTCTGGGTGGGTCTCTGTAACTCCAACCCAGATGCAGGCGTGGGCCCGGAGACGATTCAAAGTCTCAGCCATCGGAGAGATTTCAACATTCTCTTCGGCTTCTTCTTGTTTCGGAGTTCGGCCTTTTTCTGGAGATCTTGGGTTGTCTTGTCCCTGTCCCGTGCAGTCCTCGACCCTCTGCAACATCCCCAACACCTCGAGCCCGGTCTCCTTACGCCGGCACCTCTACCAACTCAGATTACCATGCAGTCACAAGAACAACTCGGAAACCTGGCTAATGAAACCTGGCTACGATACCACAAATGATGCAACAATCCTCAAGGTCGGACCCCAAGGAGAGATGGTCAGCCGTCGTCGTGGGCTCTGTCCCACACTCTCCTCTCCAACTGTGAGTTAGCCCCTCACGTGGTCTTCTTTAATCTTCTAACTTTTTGATTGTTTCTCAATTTGTAAATTTGATAATTAAACATTATAACACAATATTGAGCTTTAAATTATACTCCCAAACTTTATATTATGCCGCCAACCTTATATCCAACGTTTATACCTTTCGAAACTTTGTATTAATACTCCACGCGTTTAAAAAAATAGCATATTTCGCATCACAAATCCCTTGATCGCACCATCGCAATTAATTGCGATGTGATCAATCGCACAACTCCGATCACATGTCTTGCCACTTGCGATGCGATCAATCGCACAAAATCCGATCACACAAACCTCCGATTGCGATTTATGTGGTTTTGAACAGTGATTCACCAAAGGTTAAGTCGCGTTATTCTATTCCTAGGTTCTTTAACTCTGGTCAGGATTTCAATGGTAAACAAATTTATCTCATTATGAAGCGGGAATTCTACAATGAAACGGAATTCACAATGACGACCTTTCTATGGATCTATTGGTTGATTTAATTCACAGATTATCGAATAAATCCCTTTGAAAACAATAGACAGAGATATGTGGAGTTCATACAAGAGTTCAATTATACATGGATAGAGTTCATCACTTCGCAATTAAACAATCTCTTCACAGTTAAATATTCGAACGACTCTATGGCAAATACACACGGAAATTATTTAATTGGAAGCAATTGTGAGCCCACAACCTTGATTGCAGAAATATCTCTTCTTCTCTTCCTTCGTCCTTAACACATCCGAGGGATTACATTTATATACATCAACATATGTCCTTTCGGTTCCTCTATGAGGACCGTTATGGAAATTCAAGAGCCTAATTACAATTACTCAAAACTAAAACAAGACAGATGGACTGAACCTAACCATTCGACTTCTACAAACTCTAACTGATCTAAATAATGCAGTCAGTTGAGGTATTGAAACCTAGCTGTTATAATTCAAATGTTTTCGAACCCTCCTAGCCACAACATGTGGACAAAACCTCCTACATTGTTGGCTAGTGTCTAATGCCCCTGCATCAATCTCTCTATCTCTCATAGTGGCAGGCCTAACCCCCACCTCCACAAACAATGCACACAGTTGGTCGCCCAACTCCATCCTTAATCTACTGTCAAGCCTATGCCTAGCAAAAGGCAGTACCGGTGCACCATGAGGACCAAGTCTGTCTGCACTGGCCTAATCCTCGGCATCTATCATATCCTGATCGTCATCAGGATCTACACCTAGATCATTTGGTGGCGCTGGCATCTCATCACCATCAAATGACCCAATGTCTGCAAAATATATATAAGTACACAACAACAATTAGACAATTTCATTAAACAGTTTAATAAAAAAAAGTTAAAGAACACATTAGAATAAATTTAAATAAAATAGTAATATTACCTCTATCATCCGACAGATCATGTTTTGTGAAGAGGATGTTGGAACACCCTCGCCAATCCAAACTAGCATATGGATAGGGGACTAGAACGAAGGGATGCTCATCAACATTGGCTAGCAACTCTAGTGCATCATGCGATATCCTCATGAAAAACTCATACTCGCCCCTCTTGGGCATCATCTGTCCCCACATTTGCATCCATACATGTAGTATCAACCTACGAGGATTCCAAGCAAAAGTAGGCCTTGTCTCTGGAAATATATCAAAAAATAAACAAAATTGCTCTGAAGCAAAAGGGAATTTCACCATCCCTTGTGCATGAGCACAACATCTCTCTAAAGTTGTACATAACTGCCACAAAAAAAAGGTAGACCACCTCACAAGTCGTGGCTCATGTACTAAAGAATCAACATAAAATAGAAGCAGCCAACTAATGTGTTGTCTGTCACTGGTGTTGTGTGAAATGGTCAAAATCAGTAGTGAGAGGTACCTCTCCTCCTCTCTACCAAATGAATCAATGCATAATCACCTCCGGAGACCAGAAAATCTGAAGGAGACAATATATCTGTGCTAATGTATCTCTAGGAGTACACCCACTGATTCCCTACTACATAGCCAACTGGGAACTCTAGGAACAAGGGAAAATCCACCCCTCTCCTCGACATGCCAGTAATGAAATATATGTCCTCCTCAATGGGCGCATACCACTGGTTAGGACCAACCCAAAAAGCTTGTAGGTGGGCATTCCACCTGTGGATAAGATGTCGCAAAAACACACCATAGCCCTTTAGGGATGTAGCCTCTTCATAGAACTTGAGGAGGCCTACCTGCCTTAGGATCCCTATGTAGCTTCTGTAATAGGGTGAGGGTACACATCTCTCTCCCTCTCTCGTGCCTCCCACAGGTGAACCATGTTATACCGGTCTGCCTGTTGTTTATGTTGTTCCTTCTCTTATATCCTTTCACGTCACTAAATGATTGACATATTAAAAACAATTTTTTTATTAAATGAGACATGTATTTAGGAATATACATATATAATTAAAAAAAAAAAAAACAGTTGGTGCGCCACAAAAAACAAGCATGCACCAGTAACAGTGTGTCTTTTTTTTGTCACGCACCGGAGGCAGTGCACCTACAAGTTTTTAGTACACTACTCTCCTGGCATTGTTACAAGGTCAACAGTGCAATGGTATAATAGACCACACCGTCGAATATGTACCAATGTCAGGAGGGCGATGAGTTGACCAAACTATATGCCCCGGGGCGTATATTTTAGGAAGCGCACCGCCCTCCTGACATCACTACACAGTCAATGGTGCGGTCATTTACATGGCCGCACTGTTGACCATGTCGAATTGCTGGAATGCGGTGCACTGACAAAATTACCCGCCCCTAGGCGAATATTTCCATCAACGCAGTGCATTCCCGCAATTCGACATGGTCAACGGTGCGCCCAGGTAATCGATCGCACTGCACTTTTTTTTTAATTTTAAAAAATCACGGTGTGTCATTTCGGTATAGGAAACTTAAAACTATATGACTAGTACCCGCAGTTGTTTCTGGCATGAAATTCCTCAGTGGGTGTCTTAATTTAGCTGAAACCCCATTATACTTTCAGTTATTTCAGTGAGACTGGTCTCAAAACTCAGATAATATTTAGAAGCTCT